>VXBT01011766.1:81009-172350 GCA_013400235.1 Oriolus oriolus
CCGCTCGCTGCCCACTCGCTGCCCACTCGCTGCCCCCTGCCCACTCGCTGCCCCCTACCCCCCGCCCGCTGCCCGCTCGCTGCCCGCTGCCCGCTGCTCGGCCCCGGCGGACTCCGGCTGCGGGCGAGAGCCGCGATCTCACGCACGGACACGGTGACTGAGCCGCTGGAGTTCACCCAGCCCCGCGCTGGTACCGCGGCAGCCAAACAGCTTCACTTGGTGGTGGTGGTGCTGCGTTTGTGTCCGGCAGCACCGCAGGGGTAAAGCGAGACCCCAGCTCTGCAGAAACTGCATTTGAGCAGCGTTTGCACAGCGGAGTTCAAAGCTAAGTCCTGACTGTCTGTGTTCGGGCCATATTTTTACGGATTTCTGCAAAACAAAACCAGAGTGCTGTTCCAAGGAAACAAAAGTTACCTGGCATCACATGCTTGACTGCATCATATACTAAGGGAAGGTAAGGAATAAAGCTCCTGCCAGCTGCTAAACCTGATTTAGAGCTCCAGTTTTCATTTTATCGCCCTGTCAAAAGGCAGAAGCTCTAAGGACTGACCTCTTTGAGTGACTCTTTCCTCTGACTGCCATCTCCTCCAGTCCTCCAGTGAGGTCAGCCCTCTCCTGGAGTGGGTGACAGAGGCAAACTCTGTGGCTTATTGGAGCAAAGCCTCCTTTGTGCACGGTTTGAGCTGATCTGGTGCACTACAAACACAGCCACGTGGCTGCCCAGCTTCTGTGTCAGTGGGAGAGGTGGCTGTGGGAGTTAACACTGCAACTATCATAACAGAAATGTTCAAAACTAGCAGATAATTTTAGCACCAGCATTAAAAAAACCCAATAGCCTATCTTTCCTCTCTAGAGTTCACATTATGAGAAAATATCATGGCTGCATGTATTAATACTCAACACAAGTCCAAATGCAATCTGGTCTAAACTTATGTTTGAATTACCTTTGGTCACCTTGAGCCGGTTCAGAAATTGGTTGGTTTGGGGATTCTTAACTGGGAGGAAAAGAAACTGATTTCATTAAAAGCTACAGATTTGCTTTCTATTTAAACTTTCCATGCCTCCATTTTTAAAATAACATTCCCCAAAAATTACTTTTCCCTAAATAAAGTGTTGGGGTTTTTTTGCTTGGTATCAATCACTGTCTTGTTATATCACTAGGACCAAAATCTAGTGTTTCATTTTTGGTTTGACACAGTGGTCTAATACCTGGAGAGATGTTCTCTTTATGGAAAAAGCCCTCTGATAACAGCTCAGCAAAAGACAGTTGGCACCCACCTGGCTGCACATGGAGTAACACCACCACATGCCCCAAGAGCACAGCAGCTGGCTTTCCTGGCCATCAGCAACTCCTGGGACTTCTCCCTAAACCACATTATTCTGGCAGAGAAACATTCAGAGAGGAAAAGTTTAAGCACCATGATATGTGAATAAACACACTGCTGGCAGAGGTACACAGCACCTTGTTCCAAACCCATGACCCTGTGGTGACAGTGACCCACCCTGACTGCCAAAGCCCCTCTGCAGAGAAAGCAGCTTGCTTCAGTCACCAGCACACACCATAAGGACATCTCTGTCATCTATGGACATCTAGCTCCTAGCAAAGACTATTTAACATGCTAGAATTTGATCGGGGTGGGGAAGATGCAGAGCACTCAGACATCAAGAAGCAGAATTCCAAACTAAGACTTTTTCCCAGAGAGAGGAGCCTCAAGGACCCCTACAAGAAATCTCTGCTGTTGTATTTCCTGAGGGGTTGGGAGAAGAGAGCGATGAGCTGCAAGGCAGCCACGCTCACAGGGGACACGGGTGTTCAGATTAATCCAGATCCTTGCCTTGCTTGGGGCACTTTGGTCCACTGGACTAAAACTGGTTATCCAAAAGTACAGCCACTTCCCTGCCTCTGCCAGTGAAGCCCATTTCTGTGAGCCTCACACCATTCCTCTCAGGGGACAGGGAAAGCACAGCAGGGCTCAGAGTGTGGAGCATAAAGCAGGGACCAAAGCTTCAAACACATGGATTTTAGTACTCAATACTTACAAAATGGTAAGCTCTTTTCTTCAAGAAAAAGAACTCCTAGGAGAAGGATTCCTCTACCTCTCCCATATATTATCTCATAAAACACTACAGACATTCACACAAATTTATTTCTCTACATTAAGCTCCTCAAGACATTGCTTAAGAGGAAAAAATCCACACAAGTAAAATAGTTACATTCATACATTAAACATAATGAAACACAATGCACGTATGAGATGCCTGTGAAATATTTATGTGCACATTTATTTTCTTGTAAATACCTTCTCCATTAAGATTCTGGCTTGATCCTTTGTATAAGATGCCATTTTTCCTGTGAAGTGCAGCCACAGGAGAATGGCAGATATAATTTTTCTCTCAGTTAAGAGGATGACGATGATGCCCAATACATCAACGAAATTCCAGTCTGTGTTAGCATCACTGATGGAAAAGGAAATTGGATTCAACTGGCTAATCCATTGTTAATGATTTCACTTCATAAATACACTTAGGCTTCATTATAACTTCTTGCTATTGGAAATGGTTTAAGCTTTGGGGAAAATATTCTTGGAAGAATCAATTATCAGCATGGCACCTTCTAATATTTTGACTTACTTATTTTTCACAGGTAAGAGACCTTAAACCCAGGCTTGGCTGGAGGAAATCAAAAAAGTGCCATCGCCTCAACCTCCCTGCAGCAAACGGGGCAAGTTTTCATAGGTTTGAATCCCATCTGTGGGAAGGGCTCAGCGCACTGTAATTTCACAGAATGGAAACTCTCAATTGTCTTCATTAGTCCTGAGCAGTGTGAGCTTGGACTGCACCACGGGCTCCTCATAACAATGGGTTTTGAAGCAAAGCCCCCATGCCAGGGACCCGTGCCCACAGGACGCAGGTGGCAATGTGATACCAAAGTAGAGATGTTTCTAGACACAGGTTATTAATCTCCTCTGGTATTCTTCCCTGGCTCTGACTTGAAAGCCTCCATCGCTGATCTTCCTCTCAAACCTTGTCCAGGCTGATTTGTTGCAGCAGCAAGTTCTGCACATGTGCTTAGAGCTACATTTTAGACATATGTTAAATAGGAGGAGATGAATACGAGGGTGGCTGAGCAGTGAGTCAGGACCTCACCACACCTCCCACCGAACATCACACCATGATAAAGGTCCTACTCCTCCCTGCTGTACTTCTCTGCTTAACAGTCTGTCAGATGCTCATAGCAGTAAAGCATCAGCTCCTCTAAGTCACAGGGGGAAGGTCCTTAGAGGGCTGATATCTCCCTGGAAGAGTTATCCACTCAGAACACCAGCCGGGGAGAATTGTAAGCTCCTGCAGTCAACTGCAAAATTTTAAATAACCAGACAAGACATTAGGGTAAACTCAGTACTAGGTGGAAAATGGAATTGCCCAGGAATATGGTTTATAAACAAATATTGACCCCTAAGGCTTTGCTCTGGTCAGAGCTTCTTGAGACTCCTTGGGGTTTGCACCAGAGCCTGGCAAGGGTAAGGCTCCATGCTGGAAGTGCTTGAAGGGAAAAGCAGGTAATATATAGTGCAGGATTTCCCAGCACAAAATAAAGTTTCATGTTTTCTACCCAGCTCCACAGGAGATTTTTCAGTATTATGCATTAGTTGAATTTTAGAATGGTTCAAGTAAATAGATCACAAATAGCAAAGGAAATGTGTTTCAATAACACAGGTGTCCACATGAATATATGCATGAATCCTGGCACATATTTTTACTTTGCTAAGAATTGAAAAGTTGCCCTCTGGCATCTCTCATTGTTGTTTGCTGTAAATCTCAGATGAAAACGCAAACAGGAAAGGACACAAAACTCATTGGTAATCCTGAGGAAACACTGCCTCAGCCCAAAAGGCCAAGATTACCCAAGTCTGCCTGAAGTATCCTTATGCCAATAATTAAGCAGCAGCTGGACAGCTCAAAATTATGGAGAGACATTCAAACTGGGCATCCCAGATAGAGACAACTCACAGCATCCAAGTAAATGCACTTTATTTTCTGAGTTGAATCCGCATGTGCTTCCCCATCACCACCTGCCTTAGCCTCTCTCTTCTTGTTCCTGTCACCTTGCTCATCTCCTCCCTTCTCAGCCCCTCAACCTAACAGAGAGAGCTGCAAGGTTTGTAGGCCATGTCCATATGATATATTCATTTCTGTCATATTTTGCTCTAGATAATCTCTAATCTGCTTCTTTTGACATTCCCTGAATTGTGCCTGAATTTATTTAAACAGAATATGGCACAAGAGAAAGGGAAAAAGATGCTATTTTAAAAAACAACTTAATGACTAAACTATTTGCTTGACAATTCAGAAAGAAACAGAGTTCTAAGTTTTCCCAAAGAATATCAAATGCTTTGATTATAAAACAACATCTGGATTCCCCATGGAAACATTGATCTGATGGGAATGTCAGATGCAAAGAGACTGTCAAATACACACAACTCTGCAGTCAGGCCAAATCAGCCCCTTGGAGCTGGGGAATCCTGGGTGCTACCTCACTCTGCCAGAACACTGATCCATCAGGCAAATGGCTCTACTCAGCCACAATTCAGTCTTGTTTGGAAACTCACTGCTCAGCATAACTTGCAAATCTGCCAGTGGCACAAGAAATCCTGTATTCATTTGAGCAATGGTCACTGGAATAGAATCTTGGGATACAGTCAGGGAATTGGTTTTAACTCACAGGCATTTCCAGACAAACTTGTTTGTTCTACCTGCACTCCGTGCCTGCAGTGTGAGCCTCAGGGGGTGTTTCCACTGATGCCACCAGAGGTCAGGTGGTAGAAAAAGAGGGTAACTTATTCAACATCACCTTCTGCACCCTTCCTGAACTGCAGTGGAGATGCACTGCAAGTAGTACGGATGATGAGAGAAAAAGAAATTTGATTTGCTTTAAAGCAAACACAGTTTTAACTATGAACCACATATTTTGGCCACAAACAGCACTGAAATACCTCATTCCTTGAGGTATCAGACCACAGCTAAAATTCTCTGATGATGTATGTGCAAAATAGCCTCGCTACCTGGATTTTGCTTTCTTATCTGTTTTACAGCTATTAACTGCTCTGACAGTGATACTTGCTGAGATTAATTTTCAAGCAACAAAGAGCTAATGTGCTCTCTGCTCTCCTCAGCTGGGCAACCACAGCTCCCCGGTCACTATGCCTCTTTCCTCTGCTTCAGAGAACCATGCTATAATGAAGAAAAGTCCTTCTCTGCAAAGCTACAGCAAAGGAAGCACTCAGGGAGCTTTACCAAATCAAACCAACTTCAATTTCTGCTCTTGAAAAGCTTGTCTGCTACAAGGCTGCTGTTTATTAAATAACTTGCTCTGCTTGCTCCACGAAGTAGATGCTCCCTTTTAAACACTGCATTTCTTGAAGATGGAAACACCCACACCTCTTACCCACCCTACCTACCCTTCCAGAGTTACTCAGGGAGCAGAATTATCCCAGACAAGCTTCCCATAACCATCAAGGTCCTGATGCCTCTCCAAGCTGATTCCAAACTGGAATGAGCCACGGAGCTGCTGCAGCTGATGATACAGGCAAACTGACCCTGCTCACCATGGCCCTGCTGAGCGTAGTGCTCCACTTCTGCCTACGTATATCCCCTATCCCATTTTGGCCTAAATGAGCTCATCAGCTTTATCAGCTGCCTCTGCTAATCCAGCCCGTTTTAACTGAAAAAGGACTGAAAGTTGATGGCAAGGGCAGAGTGTGAGAGCTGCTGTGGGGAGATGGCCATGAGTGGCTGGAACAGGAGGAGTTAAGTAGATCTAAGTGAAAAGCTTGTGGACATGGGCAAAGTGGAGAGAACTACCCAGGACATGAACAGCATGGGGCAGCACTGCTGCTGTGCAGTGCCCTTCGACCAACACCAACAAAACATCCTGCCACATTACGATGGCAAGAGCTCTTTTTTTTTCTTTTTCTTTTGGTAAGTAAACTTTGTCCCCTGCAGAGGAGTGGCTCTCTGTGAAAATTCTGTGTGGCCACCTCTCCCAGCACACACAGCACCAGCAACCCAGTAATGACCAGCCCTTTAATCCCAGCATGGGCAAGGGGCGTGAGGGCGGCTGCAGAGGGTGTCTGTGGGAAGGAAGCCCAGAGACAATGTCAAACAGCAAAGATCTGCACAAGTAATTTAGCAGTAGTTCAAACATCTCATTAATTTAATTTATAGGGAAAAGCTGTCAGCCTTAATTTTAGTTAAACACTGAACCACAGGTGAACCTTGTGCCTGTGAAAACTGCGAAGAGAAAAGCTACGCATTTTCTCATCCAGCACCCTGTGGCCTTATTAACCCACACCAGGAAGGTGGGAAAAAGCCAGCACAATAACTTCCTGGGAAGCCCAGGAGTTTTCTAGGCAGTAGCACATCTGCAAGCTCTGTGTTTGCAGCAGAAACACAACAGCAGCTGTGTTTCCACAGTGTCATAGCTGGTGGAAAAGCAAAGCGGTCACAG
This sequence comes from Oriolus oriolus, assembly GCA_013400235.1. NCBI lineage: Eukaryota > Metazoa > Chordata > Aves > Passeriformes > Corvidae > Oriolus > Oriolus oriolus. The sequence goes on from VXBT01011766.1 coordinate 87,518, forward strand.
CTGAGGGGTGGAAGCTGCTCTCCCTGCGCTGTCTGGAGGAGCTTCTGCTGCAGATGGCACTTGCACTTTGCAGGTTTTCCAGTTCCTCCTTCAAGCCTGAGATCTGTGAGTTTGTACCTGCAGCACAGGTGGGATTACAGGATCTTTGACCCTCCTGTACTGCCCTGTGAAATCCCTCTCATCTGTAACTTTGATGAGCTTGGAACGAGGGCTGCACTTTTATTTCTCTCCTTGCTAAATGAGAGACAAGGCATTGCACAAGAAGGCTCCCAGGCTGTGTTTGGCTGGGGCAAGGCTAACAAGCACATCCCAGAACACAGGTTCTTACTGGAAAGCTGCTGCGGCCACAACTGGGAGAAATGGGAACTCGAGTACTTCTCTCTCCAGCCAGCTCTTACTCAAACTCCCAGCGGTCTGGGTACATCCCCTGAAGGCAGATTTAGTTTCTTCAAGTCTCCCACTGAAAAAGAATGTGAACCTGACCAGGAGGGTGAACGATGAATAGGCTGTAAAAAAAGCACTTCTCCAGTGCCAAGCTCCTTTCCCAAGGCTGGGTCAGCAAGCAAACACCCTCCAGGATAAAACCAGGAAGGATGACCCTGCCTGTGTGGGCTGTTGGCATTAAGGTGCTGTCAGTGCAGTGATTTCTGTGGCTGCCTGCACTCCCCAAGCCTTTTTGGGCAAACCAGCTGGAACACTACCCCATCTGCAAACAGCCACACAGGAGCCAGGTGTTTCTGCCCCTGCAAAGTGACAAAAAAGCATTCCTCCAAGATTTTAAGAAGGCATGGCCTTTTGTCTTGGCGTTTGTCCCGGCACTGGAGTGTGGCAAGCCCATGGCATCCCCTCCCTGCCTGTTCATGCGTCTCCCCTGCCAGGGTCCTGCCAGCTTACACACCAAGTATTCAGTGCAATATTCCCCCTACACTGGTACATGAAACCTCTTTCTGCATTTCAGCTGTACGTGTTTTTCCCATCCTCCTTACTCGGCACTTTGTTTTAAGAGCTCATCCTCCACAGTAATTTCATAGGTTTCTATTCCTAGCATCAGGAGAGGGAAGGGAGAATCTAATAATATTGATGAATAACCAAGCTCTGCTAAGAAGTCTGCCTTTTCTTTAGTTTAAAAAAATACCTGCTAGAAAAAGTGAAGAGGGTGCGTCAGTGCAGACTGCAACAAACGCGGGAAGTGACAGATGTGGGACCACGTTCCCAGGCACACTGCCGACATCAGGGGAGAAAACAGAGTATTGTAGCTTCAAAGAGCAGGGGCAGTCTACAAAACAGATCACAGAAACTGACACCCTGAAAGGTGAACCCTGCTGAAAAGCACATTTGGCCTTTAGTTTCCTTTGAACAAACACCCACCCGTTTCCTGGGCTTGTCTTACGTGTTGAGATCCACTCACCAAAGCGCATCGGAATAAACAACACTGGCAGGATGAGCTTGCAATGACTTTTGGGCTGGTTGTCACACGTCTTTTCCATGTGATTCGTGCTGGTGACTGAGCCTTCCCATTGGAAAACCGTTCAATCCCTGCCCGAACAGCACAGCAATAAGCACAGGCAGACCCAGGGTAATCGGCACAATGTGTTTGCAAAGAATTGCTCTGAAGCAAGAGGGGACCTGATAAAAGGGTGATGGAAGGAAACAGATGCTCAAAGGGATTTCATCAGTTCATGTGGAAAGGGGAAAAAAAAGCAATAAGGGAAAAACAATATTAAACTGCAACTGATACCTTTTGGGGTGAATGTAGAGCTGGTTCTTTATTATCTCCAGGAGCAACATTCAGTGCTTAGACTACAGCAGGGAGATAAAGGCAACAAAACAGGTCACTGCAGATTTGACAAAATACACTGACCACTCTGTAAGTGCAGGGAACAGAGCAATTTGAAGAAGGGGTCCCTGGTGCTCCACTTGCCCACCCATGCCCCAGAGCACTGCTGGGACTCCCCAGCACGAAGCAGCAGTGCTGTGGCTCTTCTGCACCAGCTCTTTCCCTGAAGGAGCTGTCTTGTGTTTGGGATGAGCAGCACTAATATCTTCCATGGATTTAATCAGGCACAAGGCAGCTGATGCAGGAGCTGACAGACTGGTTTCTCCTACAACTGCATGCCAGGAGACACAATTAACAAGGACAGTGAAGAAATAAGAGGCTGAATTTTAAAAAAAATATTTCTATATTTCTATTAAATATTCCTCCTCCATCCTAAGTGAAGGGAAACTGTCCACCCACAAACCCCCTCCTCGATATCTGGGACTGTTGCAGCATCATCACCAGGAGTTTACCGTACATGTGTGTAGCAGATGGGTATTTATTGCCCTGGGCTACTGGGAGCTCCTTTGGCCCTCACAGCTGATGCTGCTGGGCCAGAAGTGCTGGTTTCATGCTCCGTTGTCCAGCCAGGGAAGAAGCCTGCTGCTGCCTTTCCCTGCTTCCACATCGACTCTGAGTCCTTCTCACAAACCAGGAGAAATTTTCTGGGTGAGGAAGAGGGCAGCTTTGCTAAGGGGGAGGAAATGCTAAAGGGACAAGAGAAATTAATACAAGGTGAACAGCAGCAATAAAGTCTGAGAAATGACTGGGAAAAACCCGGGTGCTGTAAGAAAGCCACGGCTTCCCAAGGAAGAGCTGACAGAGCCACCTACAGCTGACGGGGCAGGGCGGCACAGCCTCCCTGGCCCCGAGTGCCCGCACAGCCCAGCCTGCAAACACCCTCCTCGTGCAAATTACAGGAGCCCTATTATTTGCTAACATCAAGGGGAGAGATTGAAAAAATAATAAATCTGTGGCATAAAGGAAAGAATAAGAGGCTGATAAATAATACATAAAACAAGAAGCAGATAGTTCTTGTAGCCTTTTAAAATAACTCTTACGTGGGTATAATATACCATAAATATCAAAGCTGCAGTGCAGCCCTTATATGACAAGTCACAGACTAGTCAGAAAACACTTTCTGAGGTCTGAATCATGGCCACTTATATATTCGCTTTTATTAGGAAAAAAAGAAGAGAGAAAAATTAATAGCATCTCTCAGCAGAAAGTTATTTCTAGTCTTCTACTTTGCAAAGGGAACTGTCATTTCATTATTTTGGTGGGTGTAATGGCACATGCTGTACCGACCGTATGTAATCAGAGGATTAAATGCTGGCTCAGATATGAAGACATAATGAGATACACACATTTTTTTAATGAGAAAAATGATTGAAAATAAAACCCAGTACAGTGAAAAACACAGATGTCTCTGGCATGATAAAACTTTCTGGAAATGTAGATCCTAAGTTGCCATTGTTGCAATTACTTAAGACTCCTTTAACTCCAAGTTGCTGCTTTTAACCTTTTCCCAAGGAGAGGTCTGCACGAGGCGCTCAGCCCTCGGTCAGCCAGCCAAGCCGTGGCCAGGGGTGAGCTGGTGAGGCTGACCCGGGACAGCCTGCCTGTGACACTGGGCACTTGTGCACAGGTTGGTTTGGGGAGCATCCCCCTGCAGAGAGGGATCTGAGACCCTGAAGAGATAAGAGTTCTTTCTTATCGAGGAAGGTCCTACTGATGCAGAGTGCTCCCGACTGGTTACATCAATCCAAATTCAACCAGGGAGCCACATTAGACACAGCCCTAACTTCCCTGCAGGAAACCTCCTGCTCTGGGCTGCATTTCCTGGTTGGTAAGAGAGGGAGCAACAGGAGCTGGCAGGCAGGAGCTGTACCCTCGGATTCCACAGTGCCACCACCCTTCTCTGCCTCATCATCCCCACCTGAAAAACGGGCATAGCTCCAGCAATCCCACACTGCTGGGTGCAAAGCTCTGCCAGAGTGGTGGGTGCTGGAAACAATCTCTGCAGCTGGTTCAGGTCAGTGGACAGGCCACTCAGACCCTCTTCTGTGGCATTTAACTCCTCCTCCTCTCCTCTGCCCCTTCAGTGCTCTCTGTCCTGTTCACTCTTCCAGCTGCCTCATTATTCCATGGGAAATCCCTGCCCACAGGTCACCTCCGGGGCTCCCACCCTGCACGGCCATCGGGATCAGCCCTGGAGCTCCGGATGCCGAGATGGGACGGGGTGAGTGGAAAGTTCGGGAGGAAAAGCCATGATGGGCAGGCACTGCTGCACAGCCCTGGCAGCAGCACAGCTCCCAAAGCCCGAGGAGAGGACGTGCTGTGCTCTGCAGCTCTCACAGCACTGACCCTCTGTAACCTGCGCCCAGCAGCGGCTGCTCCAGCCTGGGCATCACCACCAGGAGCTGCTACAAGGAGCTTCCTCCAGACCCACTGCTCTGCGGCCATCTGGGGACTGCTGCCAGCTCCCAAGGCTTCCTTTCTTCATGAACACTTCCCTTGCCATTTTTCTCCCCAGATCATGCTATCTTACCTTTGTTTCGGAGAAGAAGGGTACTGAAAATACATTTTATGTCCATTTCAATAGGGCAGAGAGAAAATACGACAGCACCTATTTTTGGCTGCAGAACTCTGATTTTTTAGCTAGTCATAAAATTTTACCAGTTCAAAGTGATCCCTGGAGGGGTGTTTGTTAGAAGAGCCTGAACTCATGGCTGAAGCTGCCTCTGTCTAGCTATCACAAGCCACATGTGGCTTCAAAGTGCCTTTGACAGCAGTCTCCAGAACAGTGTAATCCATAAGTTTACATCAAATATTTATATGACACTATTTTGTGCTCTTTTTGGTTTAATTTGTCTTTAAAACTTATCCCAGGGTATTAGCAAAGTTCATTACTTACCAGTGCTGGTACCATTTAGTATGAACCCTGACTAAACAAACAAACAAACCTGTCTGCACAGGCCACTTTATGGGAGCAAAACAGCAAAATCCTGCCTTGACCCATGCCAGGAGCACTGGGAGCATAGGTGCACTTTGGAGCTGTGATCAACTCAGCACACTAATTCCAGGCAGGAGTGGAGTTTTTCAGAAATTTGACATGGAGAAGGGCAAATGCAGTTTCCAAAAAGGAGAGAGTCTGTTTTTACAGACTGAAGTGTTAGGTTGGGGGTTTTTTCAGAACAATTATGACGTTTCAAATTTAATAACAGCTTCTTAAAGCTATAGTATGAAATTTCCCAATTAAAATGGAAGGAAATTGTTAGAAATTAAACATCACCATCCAGTCAGGCCTGGCGTTTGGGTTTGTTGGTCTGAGTTGAAATGAAAAGCAGCACTAGACATTTTGGCAACTGCAAACCATTTTGCAGATTTATAGTTTCAATAAAAACACTGTTGTATAAGGCAGAAAGCCTCTATTTCAGTTTAGAGTAATCTCATTATCTCTCACAGGCACAAGCACCGCTGGGAACAGGAGGTGGACACCGTCTCCCACACCCAACAGTGTCATTTATAACTGGGAAAGTCATCGGGTGGGGAGAGACACGAGCAGACTCTGGTGCTCCTGCTGGAGTGGGAAGAAGCCCTGCACCAGTACAGACAGAGCCATTTGGAAAAGTGAAGCCACCTACCAAGTTTAAGCACCAATTTTTTTCCACAGAAGGTTCTCTCTTCCTGTAGCATCAGACTGAAAATTCCTGAAAAGGAACTCTGAGATGACAGAGGACTGCATAAAAAGCCAAACTAAATCCAGGGAAAAGGGAAGAGATCTTTGTGCAAAACCAGTACGAATTTCCCAGTGAATGAACTCAGCGTGTATCTCTGGAACACTCAGTGCAAGGCAAGGACTGACTCAGCTACAGCTGCCTTTCAGGAAGCAGAAGCAGATGCCAAACAGTTGGACCAAACAGCACGGAAATGATGCTGGGACACTGCATTAAGGGCCAGGAGCCAGAGGCAGGGCTGTAACCTGGCTTGGAAGAGGCTAGGACTGCCAAGAAGAGAAACTGCTTGTCCCTGTGTAACTCCCTGTGAGTGGGAAGAAAACAAATTTTGAAGTTTGAGCTGCAAATGCCCACCTTCAGCCTCTGATCCCCCAAAAGGGAAAAACAAGTCATTTGGAAAAAAATTCTATGGATGAAAATCTGAAATTTAGAGGTAGTTTTATGTAGACTAGCCAGTTAAGATAGGTTCAGTAGAGTCCCTCGTCTCTTCTGCACCTTGTGTCATTTGTTCTAGCATAGATATTTTATCATCTGTATCTGAAGATGCACCTGTGTTGTTGAATTAATTCCTCCAATTTAGTTTATCATTTCTAGGGTTCCCTAAGAACAGTCCCCATCACCTAAGGCTGCTCTCTGTTCTGTGACAGAGTCAGCAGCAACTCTCTGCTGAGGTTTTCCTGATGGAGGTTTGAGTGGTTTGGAATAACTTCCCATCACTCTGGATTTGTACATGTTGCTTTAATCACACACACTTGATGATGCTGAATATTAAAGCAGGAAGTTAACATGCTTGGAAGTTTTTTAAAATCCAATTAGATGTCATTAAAATATTTATATATTGGGTGCAAGTTTTCTTTCCCAAAGGGATCTCTTTTACAAATAACTATAACACTAGCTGTGGGTCACAGCAGAGTCTATTGCATTAATTGCTTTCAGGGCTTTTTAGCATTTTACCAAATTTCCAAATTCACAGGAAATTAAAATAGGAAATGATTAACTCAGAATGAAACAAGCAACACCCAGACATCCAGACTGTTACCATTTACAGCAGCTAACAAGTTGGAGCAGGGGTAAAAGCAAATCCAGAGTACCACGAGGAGCAAGTGCCATCTCGTGGATCCACAGGCACTGCACAGGCATGGCGCTGCTACAGACAGGATTTAGGAGTCCTCAGATGCAGGGCGGATTTGTATGCTGTGGGCATCACGACTGGTATTTACAGAAAGCACTCTGCTGAAATCCCTCACACGCTCTCCCTTTGGAAGGCTACAGACACTGCCTTCAAGATTTATGGCTTCCCTGGAACTCTGGCTCCCACAAGAAGTCCATAAAACTTTTACCACCCAGTTCTTGCATCACAGCCATAAATTCTGAGTGTTTTATCACAGACAGCACAATCTGGGCACTGACTGCTAAGCCAGGCAGAAGCTACTGGTGTGAGCAGGGACCACTCACACTGCCAGGGTTACTCAGAGCCAGTGTCACAGTCTAGGGCTGTCATCTCCACCAAGTCTCTCCAACAAGAAATCAGAGTTTCTCCCCCTGCACTGCTCCCCAGGCTAAGCTGTCATTGCACAAGTGGCCTTTCTTCTCCATCTCACCATTTTAAAAACCTGGGATGCAGTGCTGAGCAGAGCAGTAACACCAGATCCCCACTCTGATTTCTTGTAGTAGTCAGAGGATGGCACAAAATTCCTGAGGAGCTGGTTAAAAAAAAAAAAAAAATCACACAGCAGCTACTCCAGCTGAGGAGAAGAGAATTTAGGAGCAGGTAAAGTCCTGTTCTCATGCTGCTCAAGGAGGAAAGACCAGATCAGATATCTCTCATGGCCTGAAATCTATTAACAGCCTTATGGCAATTGCCTGGGTGTACAGAGATCTGATTCAATCCATTTTTCTGACAGAGCTTCCAAGAAGAGTCTCTGTTAAGAGCGATGAAAACAAAGTCAGAGCTGCCTCCCGGCTGCCTCCCCTCACACACCACAGGAGCCACACACTTAACCGAGCAGCCCTGTGGTTCCCCTCCCTGCAGGGCAGGACTGGCTCCTCTGCTGTGCCACACCACACCACTGATCCACCCCTGCCCAAAGCCTTGCCCTCACGGAGTGGATTAAAGTTCAGTTCTTAAAGCCGTGGATATCTTAAACTTGAGACATTGCAAAGGAATAAATATTTAAAAACGTGGGGAAAGTGTCCATTTAGATTAATGCTGTGCTGAAAATAGAACTTCTCTGCAACTCACTAGATGACTGTTATAACATTCAGTGCAGTTTAATGGAGTGATACTGCAGTTACATAAAGTTTCTGGGAAAGAAACGTGCTATCCATCACCTACTTCCTACTCTGTTTATCTGTAATGGAGGTGATTACTTTAAAAATACCTTTATTTGGTGGACTCACGTGCAAGTCATCTCTCTTGGCTGACTTTTGAGAGATGTACTGGGATGATAAACATAAAGCCATCAGCACTGAGAGCCAAGAAAGGTGACCTGTCTATTGATACAGACAAATCAGACTGGGAAAGAGTCCAAGGAGAAGCAGAAGGGCTTTTAACCCAGATCAGAAAGCCCTCCCATTTCTTCCTCCAGAGACAGAGGTCGGACCAGACAGTCCAGACCTGAGAGGTGAGCCAGCAGAGACAGGGACGAGCTCAAGTGCCCCACGGGTGTGAGGGCTCCTGCAGGGAGGCATGGGCAGGGACAGGCACTGCTCCCCCTCCCATGGCCAAGGGCAGCATCACAGGGTTTGTGTGGCATCCCTGCCAGACCACACCTCTGCTCTTGCTGCCCGCCCTTCTGCTCAAAGCATTTCAGCACTGCCATTTAGGGAGCTCTGCTTTACCCTGGTGACCCAAGCACAGCTCTGTGTGTGCACACATCCTTGCCCCACAGACCCCCACCAGCTCCAAGGACACTTCAGAAGGTTTCACACCTCTCTGGATGGACATTTGAGTCCCTGCTAAACAGCTCATCTTTCTTTCAGGACAGTAGTGGCAGATCTGTCTCCCTGGATGGTTCTCCCAGACGAGCCCTTCCCTACCACGAGTGCTCTTTCAAGGGGAGGATGCTCTGGCACCAGTGTGCTCAGTCTCAGAGCAGTCCAAGGGCTAAGGCCACAGTTCCCTGCCACACAACCCAGAATCATCCTTCAAAACAGGGAAAGTATTTTATCTATTTTTTCACAGGCAAGAGGTGGACTCAGAACCAGTAAGATGCTCATAGGAAGGGTTCAGATGGAGTAATTGCAGCTAAAAATCACCATTTACACCTTAACCCTGGTGATGTCACCTCTCTGTGTGACTTCCAATTTCACCAGCTCCCTTAAAAACCCATTAGGGACATGCAGAGCTGTCCCAGTTTGAGCCACTCACAGCCCAGGACTCTCAAAGCAGGGCAGTGTGTTCAGATATCCCCCTGCATGGAAGGAAGGGAGGAAAAGTTCACTGCTTCAAAACTTGATCAAGACTGCCACCTACTAACATGCAGCTGAAATGACTAAAATTGTGTCATGTTTCCAGGCAGAAACTAACAGAACAGAAGACAAACCCCCCCTAGAATTACACATGTAAAGCTTAACATGAAAAGCATCTTTCTTTTTCTCTCAGTTTTGGATATGACACCTTGCTGATACCCTGCTATATATATCCTAATACTCCCCTTAAGGATGGAGAAATTCCTCTTTTTTCCCTCACAGCTAGGACCCAGCTATGCATTAACCACTTGCACAGTCATTCTTTGAATCTAAAAACAGGCATTTTTGTAACTGGAAGATTTGGGGTTACCTGGAAAGGAGTTTTCCCACAGGATAAACCAATGCAGACCTCTGGAGCCAAAGTGGATGCCCTGACCAGAGAAGTGCCCTTATTTCATCTTGTGGCCGACTGGAAAGAATTCACTTCTTGTTAATACAATATGCAGCTTCTGCATTTGGTGTTCAGCTATGATCTTCTTTTTGCTCAGACTGTTGAGCAGTTTAAATACAACATGTTCATCCTATAGCAACACACACAGTTATACATTATATACACAGAGAGTTAGAGCCAGGTATCATCAACCTTTAAGATTTATATTTTCCTGGAACCACTAGCTGACAGCTGCTAAGCTACTGGCAAACAGTCTTAAGTATTTTCCTCCTTTCTTTTGGCACCGTGCCCCTGGCTTGGTTTCAGCTACACACTGCAGAGGCCATCCAGAGTAACTCCACACTGGCTCATAAAGTGAACTGGGGAGAGAACTCCCCCCCTCCAATCCCACCTGCAGCCCATTAACAATAATGTGACTTGCCCACATTTACATGGATAGGGGAAATTAGCTCCTCCATGAATGAAGTGACTTTCCTGTCCTTGCTCAAGACTCTCCTCACACCAGCTGGACCAGTGAAAGCTCAGGTTTGCAGACTGGTATTTGGGTAATGTGTGGAATCACAAAGAGCTTACGGGAGAGGAGACCCAGGTCTTGTGTGCACCTCTGTACAGTCCAGACACAGAGCTGCTGGAGTGGGTCCAGAGGAGGCCCCGGAGCTGCTCCCAGGGCTGGAGCCCCTCTGCTCTGGAGCCAGTCTGGGAGAGCTGGGGCTGTTCACCTGGAGAGGAGAAGGATCCAGGGAGAGCTCAGAGCCCCTTGCAGGGCCTAAAGGGGCTCCAGGAGAGCTGGGGAGGGATGTGGGACAAGGGTACAGAGTGACAGAACAAGAGAGAATGGCTCTAAGCTGAAGAAGGGTATATTTAGATTAGATATTAGGAAGAAATTCTTCCCTGTGAGGGTGGGCAGGCCCTGGCTCAGGGTGCCCAGAGAAGCTGTGGCTGCCCCTGGATCCCTGGCAGTGCCCGAGGCCAGGTTGGACACTGGGGCTCAGAGCACCCTGGGACAGTGGAAGGTGCCCCTGCCCAAGGCAGGGAGGTTGGGACTGGACTATCTTTAAGGTCCTTTCCAACCCAAACCATTCTGGGATATTTTCTTCTGCTATTCCTGTTTTACACTTGAACTGTGCCACTTTGAGTGTTGACAGGTTTACACTGGGGTCACTGACAGTGCAGGAGGACCAGTGCCCAAACCGAACTCCATCAGCTTCACTCACAAACATGTCTCAGGTGCTTCCTCCTCCTCTGCCACATGGCACTGCAAAAGAACACAGGGATTCTAAACAGGGGCGTGGGGCGCAGCAGAAACTAAATTTTGATCTGGTGATGTATAAAGAGCAATTCCCACTGCCCTGCACTGTATTTGGTCACTTAAGGAAAGGCAGAAGGGGTTGGGCGCTGTGTCCCTCCTCTTCAGCAGCTGAGCGCACTGCCACTGCAGATGTTATCGGTAACCAGGCAGGGCCCACGCAGGGCCTGGCCTGGGCAGAGAGAGCCCTCCCAACGTTTTGCACCTGTATCATCTGTCCATGAACACTGCAGACAGGAACAGCATTTCCTCAGCCAGGAAACAATGATGTCTCATTACTGTGGCTGCACGAGTGAAGTCATGGGGAGCCTGTGAGCACAAATGATGTGCAGTGAGGTAACAGATTAACAAGCAAGTTGCTTACAGCCCATGAAAGAATTAACAAAAGGACTACATGAGAAACCTGTGTCATTGAACAGGAAAGATGTGCAGACCAGGAAATTCCTAAATGTAGTATTAAATTCAATATTTAAAAATGTATAGAGTGAACTGGACATGTGGTATTGCTAATAACTGGTGCTCTAGTGCATGCTTAGCATATGGATAAAGTAATTAACCAGTTAAAAAGGGCATGAAAGACAAGTGACAGAAGATGTTAACCAACAGGAGAAACAATAACTGCAGTTCCAAGGACTGATGCAGTGTACCTAAATGGGGGGTAAGACCTGGGTTCTCCATGTCCGTAGCTGGAAGCCACTCCGCTGTTTGCTGCTGAAGACCTTGCGTTGTGCTTGAGACCTGCATAAATATAGAAGCTGAACCAATAATGCATGGAGCAGGGGCAAAACGGAGTGATTTGGAGAGAGAAGCAGATTTGGAGCAGTCTTTATTAGTACAGACCAGAGGGCAAGAGGCCAACTCAGGGATACCCTAGAGCACTCCTGGAAAAAGCTGTGAACAGAGTCTGCGCACCTTGCAAAAACCATTGGCATGCTTTTATGTCTTAGTGCACAAAATCCATCCAAAAGCGTCTGTTGCATTAATTTATGAACTGAATCCATGGCTTTTCCCTTCCAGTTTTAGCAATTTTGGAAAAAATACGTTGAGCCACTAGTGGTCGTTGTTGTCCTGTGCAGCCCTAATTCCTGGAGTTTGTGCCAAACAGTTCCTGCCAGCTGACTTTTACCAGGTACAAACCATAGCCAAAATTTTAAAGTCAAGCACAAAACGATAGCTCTGCTTATTCATCAGGAGATGAGCGGGTGTTACATTTACCTCTTCCTGTAAATTATATTCGGTGTCAAGGAAAACACAACAGTTTGACAACAATTAGGGATCGCAGTGCATAGGAAAGGCTCCAGAGCGCCAAACAGATGCTGCGTTGTGTACGGAGTTTGTGTAAACACTGATTTTGATGCAGCTCCTTTCATCCTGTGCATACGTGTGTCCCTCCACCTGATGACAGGCAGTTGCAAAATCACAGGCAAATATGACACCTGGTTTTGGGGGAGTTTGGTGTGTTTGCTGAGTGTTCAAACAAAGCGGATGCAGTTTCCCCAGCTTCCCCCAGACAGTCTCTGCAGTACATAGAGTTAAAAATTTCAGCCCCGACTGACAAAGGGACAGAGGACAAAGCACTTGAAAGTGCTCAGCTTTGAGGTCTCCAGCTGGTGGAGCAGAATTCACAGATAGGAGCAGGGCATTCACAGGGTGGCTGCAAAGCATATTTCCGTGATGTGCAGAGTTACCCCGGCTACTCTGCATGAGCTCCTTCGAGCAGGGGAAGCAGCACAGTCCCTACCCCTTCCACAAATGCCAGAGGTGTACAAAAGGTGACCACAGCCATAATTAAGAAGTTGAACTTTACATTTTTAACTGGATGCACCAGGGAAAACCTCAGTATCTATGGACTCTGAAAGGCTCTGGCGCTAAAGGTAGAATACTCTCAGTGAGAGTTTGCTAGAGGAAGGGTTAGCGAGAAATGAAAATACAAATTTGGAGAAAGGATGAATACAGCAACTGCCTTCACTTGCTGCAGTTTCCTGCATTTGACACAATAAACTGAGTTACTGCAAAAACCTCAGTGTTTAGTAAAATCTCATGTTGCTATTACCATCCAATTATAATCACTAATCAGAACTATAGTGACACCATACTCTTTGCCCTATTTCTACTGGCCTCAAAATAACATTTCAGAAAGTAGAAAGCCACAGCTTAATTTTAAAGCTACTTCAAAAATATAAATATTTTAATTGCACATTCATAACTCTGTGAGTGTACAAATAAATGCATGTTCACACATACACACAAATTCCTTTCACATGAGCAGGAGCTTTTCCACTGACTTCAGTGGGGACAGACAACACCAATAAAGGAAAACCCATCCCTTCACTGGGGAAGGAAAGCAGGAACTTCCTCTGGGACAAGCATGGCACATTACTGCCCATTTTAGACATGTAGCAGTGCTCGCATATTTTCCCATCACCCTGGGTAAAGAACACATGAAACACATTACCCATGGATGCACACTGAGAGGGGCTGACTGACCGAGGCAATCTGAAAGAGGACTTAGACTAAAATCGCTTCGAACAATGTGGAAAAATGTTGCTACACAGCTGACCTAAGATTCAATTCAAATTTCACTGTTGTCACTGGGAATTTCTCCAATGACTTTGCTGGGCTTTGCATTAAGCCTCAAGCCTACAAAATGAGAAATGGAAGAGAGAACTCAGGTTTTGCAGAAACCCTCACATCACCTCCACCAGAAGCCTCCCACAAGACTTTGCAAGCAGCTGTTGCTGCTACACAGACTACAAAAGAGAGACAGCATCCACCTAATTTCCAAGTATCTTCCTCAGTCAGGTATAAGAAACCATTCTGAAGCAGCTTTCTGTTTCCTAAAAATTTCTTCTCTTATCTCTTTGAACTTTTCTGTAGAGTCGTACTCAATACTCATCCATACTCCAGTAGCAGATACAGTCAAATATGTTCATACCATTTAGGCAGTAAATGTTCTAGACACTCTATGCACTCACTTGCAGACTGTCCCAAAGGCTATGTACTCATTAAAAAAAAATAATTTATTCAAAATCCAGTTCTACATAATTCTATTTCAGTGCAATCTATATTCAAGCAAGCATTTAAATATTCTATTAAAATGGATCCATCATCAAATATCATGGAATCCAGCAAAATAATAGCTAACATCTTAGTGCTAAGCCTCCATCAGAGTCACAACGGTGCCTTGATACCCCCTTCATTTATTTCCAATTCTGGCACCTGTAACCATGGCAACATATACTGAAACATTTCAAGCAGAACAGAACTGACAATCACAATAACAGCGCGAAATACCTGAGGTGGGGAAAAAAGAGGAGAGGCACAAGCAGGTAGTTGTTGAAATTAAAAGCTAATGACAAGAAAACAGCTGGAAACAAATGCTGGCTCACATGGCCATATTCTCCAGGCAGATGTATTTCTGCAAACCTGGTCTGTTCCATCCTATTAGCTGTGCAGCTATGGAAGGGAGGTAAATAAATATCTTTTCAGCAAAGAGTAGAAGTGTGAACTCTAAAAAGTAAGTTGCTGCAAATAGAAAACAAATGTTTATCTATTGCATGCACATCCAGGAGTACTCAGCATTAGCCCATGAAAAGCAAGTATTTTTTCCAAAGGCAAACACTCACAAATGTGCTTCAGAGAAACACTATCCATCCATCAAGAAAGAGAAGTCACCTTTTAAAGAGATTCTAAAAGAATAATTCCATTAGCCTACATCAAAGAATAGGTTTGAAATGAACATGAGTTAATAAACCATATATGTGTAAACTGGGATAACTTCCTAGACATTTAAGGGAACTAATTAGCATTTGAATGCTGTGAAGCAAGAAAGGGAAATTCTATCTTTAAACTGTAACAATCAAAACTAGAAATGAGATTGACCTGTGTGGGAGAGCCTAGCAGGATGCAGCTGCAAGGTTAGCTTCGAAGGTTTATGGGGCTGGAGCTGAAAAAACACAAAGATCAAGGCCATCACGAGACCTGCAGGGAAGGCTGGGGTTTTTATCTGTTACCCCGTGAAGCTGAATTTGGAGAACAGAATTAAAAGAACAAGAGCTGGACTTACATCAGCCTCCCTGTTGCAGCACCTCACAAGCCAAAAGCCACGAATCAGCCATCAAAACCACCAGGAATTCAGCGAGGAAGGCTCCCTGGAAAAAGGGAAGAAAAATAAGACAAGACAAAAGCAAACATAATATTAAACTGGAGAGTCGAGGGAAGGGGGCAGAGCATCTGGGGATTTTTCTGCTAAGGAGCTGCAGCCTCCAAGAAACCAACACGAGCTGTCTCACCAAACCCCGCTAGAGACTGTGTAACTGCTGCCTGAGAGGCTTCACACACACTCAAAAGTTGCATATTCCATTTAGCCTGCTACAGTCCATGTGGGCTCCTTTTAGATCCCTTTTTCCTGCATCAGAAGGAAGCATTAAAATTCTGCAGCAGGTAGTAGGTAGGATAAATCCCATCCTTGCACGGGATGGAGTGACAGCAAGTGGAACAGGCAGAAGTGGTTGCAGACTGTAAAAACACCTGAGCCCATCAAATATGTAAATGCACACCAAAGTCAGAATTTCCAGGATCAGACACTGCAGCCAGTTATTCCCCCTTTTCAGTGCCTTGTGCCTGAAACAGGAGGGCGGAGAGTGGCACTTCACTGCTCCCTCTCTCTGGGTTATGATGCTGGAGTGTGTGTGTTGTCCTCCTGCTGAGAGCAGCTGCATCCACCTCACAGTGGGTGAAAGGACCGGGAGGGGACTCCTGGAGCAGGACTGCCACTGGAAAACCAGAGATAGTCACAGGGGCCTGAGTCATCACATTCCATGAGATGACTGGGACCTTGCTCCTCACAAAGCTCCCTACCCTCTGCCTAGGGTTGTGTGTTCCCTTTTCCCTCGTCCAGGATGGCAGAGACCCGTAGTCCGTAATCCCCTGAAGCAGCAAATGCACCAGGCACCTCTTGGTTCCACCACAGCACATGGTTGTGTTTCCGTGCTGAGTCTCCTGGTGTCACTGGGAATTGTGGTTCCCACTGCTGGTGATCCATCACCCAGGCGCTGCAGCAGCAGCTGATACAGAGCGAGCTGGGAATGCTTGGTTTTAGGGCAGAAAGCAGAAAGATGGTCCTTTCCTTTTTTCCATGGTCTTTTAGTCATTCAGATCTCATCGTGCAGCAAAGGCCAGTGCAGGATTCAGTGGAAGCAGAGGAAGATCTGGATTAGAAATGGAGAACATGGAAATGGAGAAGAGGTGGGGTGTGAGTTAGCAATAATTCTGGGAAAAGAGTTAGTGTCTCTTTTCTCACTTGCATCTCAGAAAATGTAACTGGCAAGCCACAGTACACAAAAAAGCTGTCATTCACTGTCATGTAGGAAGCACCTCACTCTCCTTCCTCTGGGGAATTTCCTCAGTCACTGGATTTTGTAAAAGAGAATATTTTTCCCCTGCCATTGTGTGTCTCATTGACTCCTATTTTCTTCTTTGTCATTTGTAAGACTCTTCTTCCTGACCCCCAAGAATGATTTGAGCTTTCCAACCAATTTCTCTAATGCCTTCAGGTTAATGTGGGTTCAGCAGCAGCAGTAGAGTTTAACAGCAGGTTTGGAGCAGCACTCGCTCACAGGTGGGAGCAGAGGGAGGGACAAGGAAAACCAGACAAGCGCAAACCACAGAGCAAAGTCTGCCCCATCCTGGGCAAGGTCTGCCCCATCCTGCAAGGTCTGCCCCATCCTGGGCAAGGTCTGCCCCATCCTGCAAGGTCTGCCCCATCCTGGGCAAGGTCTGCCCCATCCTGCAAGGTCTCTGGACATGTTTTACTCCAGGGGAGCTCACGATGGACACCTGTGCTCCACCTGCAGAAGGCAGCACATCTGCACCCCACTCATCAGCCAAAGTCTGTCCTTCCCAGAGCAGGCATCCCTCAGCTTGTGCACCTGACTCTGACCTGTCCCTGCAGGCTGAACCCGCAGACACCCAGGCCAAAGGAGCCACCGTGATCCCCTCCGATCTGAACAACCCAGCCTTCCCCCCGGGACCCCTAGACCCTGCTGAACAATTTGTACTGATACAAAATTTTCTTGAAAAAGATATCCCGTCATGAATTACAGACTTTAAGTGCTAGAAAAGGCACCGTGCCCCTTGGGATGCTCCTTCAATGGTTAATTAATCTCACTTTAAAGCCAGCCTCCTTTCTTTCTAATTTTCGCTGACTTCTTCCATTTCTAGTTACACGATCTTGTTATACTTTTAACACAGATATAACAGGTTTTCCTATCTTTACTAGGGTGCTGACAGACCAAAATTTTTAGCTTTCCATTTTTTCAAAGAATCTAGTTAATGTTCCAATAAAGAAAACCTTTTCATTTCAAAATCCCATTAG
Organism: Oriolus oriolus; assembly: GCA_013400235.1. Taxonomy (NCBI): domain Eukaryota; kingdom Metazoa; phylum Chordata; class Aves; order Passeriformes; family Corvidae; genus Oriolus; species Oriolus oriolus. The sequence goes on from VXBT01011766.1 coordinate 104,618, forward strand.
ATCACTTTTATAGAAAGATAACCATTTATTCTTATACTCTAGGAACTACAGCAGTGAAACCATTTGCATCCAGTGTTCCTCTATTTTTATATTCACTTTCACCTAAAAGCAAAAGTGTGAAAGTCTTAACTCCCTCTGGATTTTGATTTCACTTCACACCTTCAAAGCTAATTAATTATCATTTGGAGTAAAATGGCATGCTTAACAGCTATAATGAAAATGTTAATATACTGGACTTAAGGAGTTCTGACCAGAATGCAAGCTGTCAATAACCTAATTTTTTGATTTATTTATTTTTTAATTTTGCATTGTTTGCCATCCCAAGCTGGGAGAAAAAGTTCATATAATGAGAATAATACTAACTAACATCAAATGATGTGGAGCCACGAAAGCAGAATTCTGTATCTCAAGTCTGACTTCTCAGAAAGTAAAAATGAGCTAATATTTCAAAACAAAAGGCCCTTCAGAGTTCAAAATTGTAACGTGTTTATTGCCACTACTTCCATTTCTATTTTTCTACTTTGTTTTTACATTGGTTGGGTAATTTGGAGTGTATTCATTTCAGTGTACACCCGTACCCCCAAATCAAGATATGGCAATGGAAGGGCACTGAATTACTGTCCCTTCTTTGTCACTCTGGAAATCTTCTGTATCAGGACAAAGCAGAACCAAGCAAGCATAGCTGTCCCTGGCCTGTTCCCGTTGTAGGACTGGTGCAAAGGGCAGGAGCAGAGCCCAGGATTACGGCTTTACAGCTGTCTTACTGTTATCTTTCTACCTGTGGAAAATGTTTTATGGGTTTTTTTTAATTTTAAACTCATGCTTTATGACTTTGGAATTAGGGATGAATCCTATTAGGGAGACAAAAGGCTCCTTGTAGTTCATAGCCATCTAATAGTGTGAGAGATAGAGAGACTATTATATTTGGCACAATATTTAGAGAAATTAATCCTCAAGTGCTAAAGATTTGAGGGATTAACAGTTTGAGTGACAGCTGAGCTCATCTCTCCCTGGATTGTGCCACAAAACCATTTGCCTTCAAGTTGAACACGTTCCTCACTTCCACCCAAGTCAGCACAATTCCTGCTTTTATTGCACTCAGGTCCCCAGGGGAGATCAACAAACCCATAAATCCTTATTTCATGGTGGTTTGCAAAATCATCATGTTATTTTCATTTCTAAGATTTGATATGTGCCTTCCTCCCTCTGTGAAGAAAAAGACATATCCCCTGTATAAAATGCACTACATTTTTAAACCTTCAAAATTTGATTAAAGAGCTTTGAAACTGTCCATTTTCAATAAGAAATTCTATGTAGTGGCCATGAATGTAAACATGTCCACAAAGAATCATCCAGACCCTCCCAGGCATTGCTTGGAGAAGTCCTGACTAGTGGGAGACTTTAGCTACTGTGTCCTCCCTCCCTGGTTTCCCACGGCAGGAACGTGGCCATTCCCCCGGACTAACCTGGGCTGAGCAGGGCAGACAAGCTCCCATCTCCAGCTGTGGGAAGGGGCATCCTGCAGCGAAGAGCTGGGAAATAGGAAGAGGTGGCCCCAGCACTGGAAAGAGGCGCTGCCACGGCTGTGGCATCACTCGGCAGAGGCTCCCCAGCCGAGCAGACGAGATAGGAAAGGAGACGAGATTTTGTGGTTGCCATGGCAGTGGCAGCATGAGGCCATGGCAGGAGAGCAAGAAATATTCACTGCAAGCTTATTTGTGTAGCTTCAAAACAAAAAAATCTGTGAAAACAGCTGAAATAAATTTACAATTGATCTTTCCAATATCTCCATACTGTGAAGTCAAAGAAACACATAAGTACCAGCACACTGGGCAAGGTGCAATTTTGCTCTGAGCTGTGCAGCTTTGTAGAGACCAATGAGGTTACAAGGTTTTGTCCAGAAGGATCTTAAATATCACAGTGTGAATGTGTTTGTTGCTTTTCAGGGCTTAAGAAATTACCAGAGGTGGAGAGTTCCTCCGAGGAGCACTGTCACCCAGGCAGCTGGCAGAAATCACCCAGTCTCATCCAAAATGGAGACATTTACTGCCCTCCACAGAAATTCTCGCAGGGAAAGAACTGTCTGTGGCAGGGGTTTTTTGCCATTTGTCTTCCCAGTTGTCAGGTTATTTCCATGGCTATATTTGAAAGGTAACATCCACTTGCAGTTTCTGGGCTACAGGAAAGGGCTTGTGCAAAATACCCTACAGCACCACGTGCAGCTGGAGACTGGGGGATAAGGGCTGCAACACCTGTGTGATGATGCTTTTTTGGGAACACACAATGAGAAGATGCTTTAAGAGCAATGGGAAGATGGTGAACTGCAAATGGGGACAGCTGCAGGTCACCATGAGATGCTACTGCAAAGGGACTCCTGTGGGTATGAAGAAGATCCAGTCTAAGTAGAAAAGCCTCCAGAAGGACTGGGGGTTTTCTTGTGAGCAGAGAAAGTACCAGAGCCTGTGGATGACTCTCACTACTCATAACCTACTTCCCCGTCCAGCATTTATAGGACTCACTGCTCTTAGCTGTGGATCAAATTAGGATTTTTATGAATAAGCCATAAAATTCAACATCTTCAGGGCAGGAACAGAGCTCAGAATTGTCCTCTCACAAGGCAACAAGAGCAGCTACAGCACAGTGGTGGGGTGGGGAGGAGAGCAGCCAGCATCGGTGCCTTTTGCCCGGTGCTCTGCACATCTTTGGGCTGTCTCTGCATTATCCATCCCCTGCAGGGTGAGGTGTGGGATTAAAACGTGCCCTCAGTCCTTGGCAACTGATAATGTTTTCTTTTCCTTCCTTAAAATTGTATTTCAGCCTTAATTAGCTCACAAGCCTGTTGTTCAAAAGCTGAGATTTCCTCTCTGGGTTTTCCCCTGCTTCAGTTCAAATCACATCTGAAGACAGAGCCATCCTTTCATGAGCAGAACCATTTCTTTTGCTTCCATTGCCAGCATGGTTAGGCCCTTATCAAATCTCTTCCCTACTGTAATATTTCTTTTCAAGGTAGCTCACTAACCCTTACCTGTTTTTCACTTTTACCTACAAATAGCAAAATCCCATCAACTGGAAAAAATAATTCCTCACTTGTGAAAGTGTTATTTTTTTATTCTATGATATGGGCAATACAAATGTCACTCCAAGTCAGGTTGTATTAAGTAGTTTCATGTCACATGACACAGCGTGAATTGACACATGCTGTGCTGTTGTATGAGATCTGGGGTTACTTGTTTGAAGAGACTTTTTTCTTTTCTGTTTAGGAGAAGATATTACATACTATAGATATTACATGATCTGTCCATTAGCTAAAAAATAGATCCAGATAAAGGTATAATTTCTGACACTCAGAGCAAAATAAAACCTGAAAATCATTGCTTACTTTTCATATAATACTGATAGTCAGCTTATTCCTTACAATTTATTAAAGAGAGCAAAAATAATGTGAAGAGACTACATCTGTTTCTAAACACAATTGATATAGAAAAGTAACACAAAAATCCCCATGCAGATTCCAAATGTCAAACTTAACCAGGGACCTGTCTCATGTTAGCAACTGGTGGTCACTTTGAAAAGCCTCTTATGAGTTTCAGCGTTGTTTTATTTTTCAATAAGTTATGGAAAAGCCAAGGACTTACTAACAATAATTCTCACTCTGCTAATCCACACACAGACCAGTATCAGCAGTTATCTGGCACTACCAACCCCTTCATCATTTAAGTTTTATTGGTAAAGGTTGGGATGGGACAAAAGAATTTACTCCTTATTTAAATCACACGTAAGAGCATTCAGTCAAGTTGCATCTACCAACAAAATTTAAATCCTAATCAAAGCTCATTAAACCCATGCATACAAACCATGACAGTATTTGTTTGTTTCTTTGCTGAAAATTTTCCAGAACTTGGTGCTTTGCTTTCCAGGAGCCTGGAAAGCCTCAGTGGAGTTTTCTGGCACAGGAAAGCTGTGTACTCACATCAGAGGAACAGAGGGATTCCCCTCGTCTCAGTCTGATTGTTTTGGTGTGTAAGTTACCATCCTCTCCCTGTTTTCAGAATTAAGTGACAAACTGGATTGCTCAACAAACCCAAACAGGCTGGTTACCAGCAGCAGCATTTGCCTCAGTGAGCCTTGCAGGAGCCTCCTCGAGCCGCTCCTGTCCTTCACTTCATGCCAAAACAGCTGCATTTCTCCATGCTCAGCCACCTCCAGGCACACAGCCTCAGGTTTGCATTTATTCTCACCTTTAATTCCATCCCAAGGTTCTTTCTTACGTCCCAACCCAGACCTTCCCTTTGCTCTCCCAAATATTTTGGCTATTTTGGAGACACAGGGCAGAAACCACCATCTCAGAGACAGAACCAACCTCGCTTCCTCTGGAATTACAGGGACATATCCATGATTTCACTGGCACATCCCAGCCCAAGAGCTTTTACAGTGCATCTCGATCTTACAGCTGCTAAAAAACTTACACAAAAGTTTGGAGCATTATAAAGGCTGATTGTAAAATAAAAAGCATCACCACTGGAGCCTCTCCGCTGTGTCCCACCTGTTCGATTGTCACAAATCATAGAGCAGAGTCAGTAAGACAGGAAAAGTCCTCCAAGATCATCAAGTCCAAGCTTTAACAGAATCACGGGTCTCGGGTCAATGCTGCACGACAAGCCACACTCATGACCTCCTGCCAACCCTGCAGCACGCACGGCACAGACGCGGAAAGTCTGCCCTCACACAGAGCACTTTTGGAGCCACATTTTGCGTGGCTGATGGGCAGAGCAGTGCAGCTCCCTGCGCTCCGTCAGAGCACCGATCCGTGGCCTGACAATGACTGTGGCCGGGGCGGTGCATTTGCAAGCAAAACACACTCTTACTTTCTCAATTTTGGCTCCTTTATTGCCGGCTCTTATAGCTGACAACACAGGAGAGAACTTCATAAAGAAAGTCTCATGATAGCTGTTATTTATTATGCAAATGCTGCCTGCCATGGCAACATTGCATGCAGTAGTTTGCTTTATTTGCCCCGATACATGCATATTCAAATTGCGGCTGCATACATTGTGCTTACACGTTACAAAGATTTTGTTTTCCTTGACACTTACAGGAGAACAAACTGCAATTAATACAGCCTGTTTAAGCAGACAGCACCCAATTAGTTATCATCCATTTTCAGATTGGGACTCTAGACTAAAAAACATGGAGCTGGCTTCTTATTCAAAAGGAAAATACATCCAAACTATGGGTTTTCAAAGACACATTTAACTCACAATGGCCAGGATACTCACTTGGCCTTTAATGTGAAATGGAGTGTTAATTTTTCTCTGTCACCTCTTAATTGCTTCCTTATTATACTGTTCAAGCAGTTAATTGCTAGACTGAGTGAAAGAGTGTTTTCAAGGGAAAGGAAATGCCACAGCATGAAAGAAAAAAAAATAGAAGCAGCACACTAGTGTAATTCGGCCTGATATAATGTTAGTTGTGGTATTGCCTTTAATGGTAACTACAAAAATTAACAGGAAAAGCTAAACAATTTTCTATTGCCAAGCAAGGCAGGAGAGGTATCAGGAGGTTTGCGATCAGCAGCTGTGGGATCACAGGGAATCAATCTATTCCACGGACATGACGTCTGTACATGGGAGATTTCCTTCTGCTCCACCCCTTGCAATAAGGAACCTTTACTGATTTGTGGTGCAGGAGCTGCTTCTCAGGCTCACCTCCCCCGTGCCACTCTGTTACCTGCGAGCTGACAGGAGCATCCCCGCGCCTCGGGGCCCGGGAGCGCCAGGACTGGAGCAGCCGCGCGGCCCCCGGCTCGCCAAGGCCGCTGTCTGTGACCGCTCTGCTGAGCTCTCCTGAGCCTCCTGAGCAATCCTGTGCAGCAGACTTGAAGAAACAACCACTAAACATTTTTCTGCCAGTCCTGCAAATGCAAGGAATCGAAATGGCTCGCATTTCCAAAGGCTGTGAGCACACCTGACAGCAGCTGGTTTCCCCTGCCCGCCTAAGCCCAGCATCACTGGCACTTCTCAGGCATCAAGGCCAGTGTCACACAGGGACAACTGATACTCCAGATGCAAAGGCAAGAATTACAGGCCTTTATTTAAACAACAAGTGATTGCAGGCTCTAAAAGCAATCTTTGCATAACAGTGCTAGAATTCATGATCAGTAGTATTTCCTCCCTCCTCTAATTTTTATGGGAGAATAGTAATTATTAATGGAGGAAGGAGACAGAAAAAAATAAAAGCAGATACCAAATATACTGTTGCATGGTAGATTTAAATATGCCCATTAATTCATAAGCAAAGTGAGTTAAATACGAATTTTGAATTAATTTCCTAAATGTAGCTTCCCAGTGGACAGTAGAAAAGAGATGATCCAGTTATCAACTTGTGCTTATTAGCATTCAAACATGCTGATTAACTCATTAGTTAGACTACATTAAAGTCGTTCCTTTTGTTTCCTTCTATAAACTGTTGGTCTTCCATTTATTGGAGGAAGAAAATACATTTATCTAGGACCGAGAAGAACAAGCCAACTTTGGCTGAAAAATAACAAACTTTATAGAACATAAAAAATATCCCCTTTCATTTTACAGGAGTCTATGAAGCAGCACTGTCATCTGCTGAATGGGGTGGGTGGAAAGCATATGCCTGACAGTGCTGCAATTTCACTGAGAGAAAGTCATGAGTAGGAAATATCAAAGCAAATTTTAGCTTTCAACCAGACAGATCTCAGAACTGCACAGAGAACTCCAAAACATCCCTAATGCCAACCAGAGAGACTGGCTTGTGAAGCTGTACCTGTGTCCTGCCAAGGGGCCAGACTTCTTATGGCTCTTGGGTAACACTGCTGCTGTCTGTTTGCACACACCGCAGGCATCAGTCACCCGAATTCTCAGCACAGAAACACCCCACTGAATGTGTGGGATGTGAGATTTTGAGTCCCAGGGCTAAGACATAAGGTTTTGGCACAAAGTGAGTAGAAGGCGTGAGCGGCATATCTTCACCACCTGCACCTACCACCTCCAGTGAAGACAAACATGACACCCCTCCACAGAGCTGCAGGACCTGCCCTCAGTAACGCTGCTGTCATCTCAGCGGGACAGCCGAGGTGCCACTTTTGGTCAACAGAAAAAATGAAACTAGGCAAAGTCTTACTTTGCAGGAATTAATCACTCTTGATTAAGAGTGTACCACCATGCTGGAAAAGGTGAGGAGTCCCAGCAGAGCCCAGAGCAGAGGCCACTGACATGCAAGGGAATGGCTGCAGAGGGAGTTTGTCACTGCAGAAACTTCCTGGGACATTTTGTCACAGAGAGAAACCCCAGCAGAAACCTCACTTCATCTTCCCCACACAATCAGCAACAGAGAAGGGACCTATCCTCGTGAGCCAGACATCCATCCACGGTAGGAATGACTGACCAGCTCTCACACAGGTAAATGAGTCCATAACTATCACAGCACCACCTCCATTCACCATGCAGAGCCAAGATTTTCTCAACTCAAGCATCAGGAAAAAGTTTCAAAACTCTGGATATTCTTTTAATGGTTATTTCAGTGCTTTTTTAGTATTTTATTTTACTATCCCCCTAAGAAATTGCACCATAATAGCTTTGCAGTGCCTTTCACTTCTTTTCAGAGAGTAAATGGCCACATCTCAGCATCTTCATTGTCTACCTGTTTATATAGCCTTCACTTCCACCTGACCCATACATCTCACAAGCTTAAACTTATTTTATTCTGTCCACTAATCTTGTGGAATATTTAATAATAAAATGCTGAGGCATAGAACAAACTAAATATTCTGCCACAGATAACACAGACTATCTTTCTCCTTTGGCCTCCTAAAGTCTTCCAGTTTAAACACAGGAAGAAATTATTAAAAACCCCTTGAAACACATCAAGAAATCTTTCTCTCCCACTGGTGTAATCAACAAGTCTTTAAAATTCAGTCTAAACACACCAAAAGATCTCATTTTGCATAGCAGAATTCCTGAAACCTTTCTGTGCAAACATTTGATGTCCATACAATACCTAAGTACATGTACACATTACCCCCTATGCAGTACCTCGCTGTTATTATAGGATAGTAGCAATCTCTTTATATATTTCTGCCATTTTAGAGGGCATAAATAGGTTCTCTGAATAGGATATTATTAAATTGAACAACCTGATGTCTTATTTTCATACAAATCCATTTTATTAAACTGTCTGTTTCCATTCTTGTATATTAAGATTTTTACCTAAATCTCTCTCATTTTTCTCTTTAACTTCCAATTTGCCTTTGTCTAAGGATACTGACAATGTCCTATATAGCCTTGAAATCAATTTAGTGAGACGGTCTCTTTGTACAACAATTTTTCAATCTGCTACATTTGCATTTCTATACCTTTTTTTAATTCACAAAGAACAGCATGTCTTACCCAAAAGAAACGGGAAAACTGAGCTCCAGGAATATCAAAATCTTCTACAAATTGGTCAAACGATTTAAAATGTCCATCCTTAAACAAATCTTTAATACAAATGGACCCTTTTTGTTGCTAGGTTCTAAAGGCTCCATTTTTAATACAAGTGGAAGGTCCTCATTATAACACAATAGAGTTAAGGGAGACAATTTCTCATACCAGCCCATGAATTTATGCACTTTCCCCACATTTTACAGATTGGGAAATAGTTGTTAACATAATCTTTTTCTGTCACACCATTTTTATGTATATTTCCATGTCTGTGTTATCTCTCAAGTTCAAGTTCTGTATATATAGATCCTTGTACAAACGTGTGAAGGAAATTACCCTTGTCAGGTCCTTATCACTTAGAGTTGTGATGTGTTAATCCTACTCTCCTGCCACAATTCTCACAGATCTGCTGCATTCCATTGGAGCAAGGTTTCCATTTAGCTTCCCCATACCTTCAAATGTACTAATCTTTATCAATAAAAGAAATAGTGTACATTTCTCTTTACAAAGTTTACATTTCAACTAGGTAAATGAAAGAGTAAAATAATAGTCATTCACATAAAAAGAAAACCAGATTGACTACCTACCAGTCAAAGAAAACAAAGACAAATGTAAAACAGTAAGATAATGACAAATATTAACCTAGTGACAGAATTTCAAAAAGCACAGAAAGACTGAGGTTAGAGTAAAGTCTGTGGATTCTCCAACCCTCTCCTCAACACAAGGTCAACTAGATGAGGTTGCCCAGGACCCTGTCCAGTCAGGTTTTGAACAGATCCAAGGACACAGAGTCCATTACACTGGGCAACCCGTCCCAGTGTTTGTTTACTTTTACACTAAGAAAGGTTTTTCTTACATTTTAAGACGTAAAGGCTAGTACATAGTGGGAACACCAGCAGACTCTCCTTTCCATCTCTCCACCTCAGAAAAGCTTAATATCTTCATGAGTGCTGTTTGTCCTACCTACTCCCATAAATTTTTCCATCACAAAAACACCAAAACTTCCTGTCTCTATTTCAACACTTTGCTTTCCTTCCACTCATTCACCAGCCTTGCCTTCTGACTTCCGTAAGTCCGATCTTACTTCCCCACTCTAGCCCTGATGATTCTGTAATATGACCAAACTAAACAACTGGGACAAAATTCATTCCATTACTGTTCTGCTAAAGCCAGTGGATTTACTTTAGGATTGAATTTGCTCTTCTTATGTGAGAAATGGGGGATTCAGAAGGAGATAAAAGAAGAATATAAAGAAAAACTGACCTTGATGGTCATATTTTCTTTAATCCATGAGGGCCACTAGATGAATGCACACAGCCAGCCTGACAATACTGCCTGCATTTAAACGCGGGTGGGTGTAAATATAGGTAAGGGCACTAATCAGCCAGGTGGCTACATGTTACCCCGAAGACAAGCAATTAACTACAAGGGCAATTTTCTCCCAGAGGTTAGTTATTTCATAGCCAATTAACCAGGCAGCTTCACCCCACTTTGAACTGTGTGTAGAGTAAGAGCCATGTCTGCATCTGGACCTTCAATAGATTCCCTGTAGCTTTAGCCATCAGCCCTATTCATCTTTTTCTAAAGTAGTTACAGCATCCACCTGCCTTTCAGTATTTAACTCCTTCATTTGTAAAGAAGCAAGCAGAACATTTGAACAAAAAGATATTTTTATCTTTATAATAGGCAAGGCAATTTTAGCAGTGTATGTCTATGAAACTCCGCATTCAGCCTTGTGTAGTGTCTTCACAAAATCAGTGAATGCACTTTATTACACATACACACTGTCTGCAAAGCTGGCCTTTGCAGAGAAAAATCTGTGTTCTTTCGTGTTCAGAATATGGCAGGGCCAAGGGTTGACTGAACGCTCAGGAGCAGAATACATCCAGTTAACACAAGCTAATGCTGCACTCTCTTTATGTAACACGTTAATAATATAATTACACCTGAAATATTAATAGAATATGCTGAATAGCTCTGAACAGATGCACCTCACAGGCTGTGTATGGCTGCGTGCATGTAAGCAGTAGCTGGAGGGTATTTCCAGCAGGCACCTGACAGCGTCACAGCCCTGGGTGGGCACAGCCCTGGGTGGGCACAGCCCCGCACACGCCGCTCAGGGCCGTGAGGCCGGAGCGGGCTCCAGGGGCAGGATCCCCACCCTGTCCCAGCCCTGTCCTGCCCTTAAAGCTGAGCTCTCACTGTATCCTCAGGTACTGGACTTGCTCCCTCGCAGCCCACAGGCCCCAGCTCAGCACAGGGCTAGAGCAGGGCTCTAACTCTGACTGATTTTTCCCATGGAAATGTGTGTCCAGCTGGATGAGGCCCTGCCTGTGGACCAGCAACACCACAGCTCCTGCCACAGGAGCTCCCTCTGCCATGCCTGCCTCCCCCAGCAGTGACACACAGAGCCGGGAGGGCACAGCCAGCTCAGCTCCCACAGCCTGCAGTGCCCAGGAGCCCCCGGGACCCCACACCGCTGGTGCAGGGAACGAAAAAGCATTTCCCAGCACTGTCCTGGTCCATCTAGAGGAGAGCCAGGGAGCAGTTCCACGTCCCAGTGCTGTGATTTCAAAAATACTCCTGAACCCCCGTATCTCACTCTGAAAATCTTCTAAATTACAAGGTGAACAGAGTCAAGAGTGCAGAGTTAGAATAACTAGAAAGTCCGTAACTGTTACGAAATTCTCTGAGCTTTCCTCTGCAGTCTTTCTGAGAGATTTTAGTGTAAGAGATATCCCAGATAGGTTAAGAAGAAAAAATTTGCCCTGCGAAACAACACATTAGACAAGACACGCATTCTCCTTCCATAAAGGGATTAAGAGATATGATGGAAAAGGAAGTTTCCCTTGGATTTTGGAGTTTCTAGGTTGCAAGTTCTTGCTGAAATAAGAACATAAAAGCAGAACACAAATAGAGTTTTGAATAAAATCAAATAAAATAGTAAAAACACACAGAAACTGAGCAATGTTTCAGTGGTTGCTTTTCGTTCTGGATAATAAATTGAAATAGACATTTAAGTGAAATTTCAGTGTTTAAGGTCAGTATTATCAGAGAAAAATGGTTATAATTTTGCTGCATCAATTCCCATCCCCTTGCCCTTGCTATTCTGTGTGTACCTCTCAGTAACAAGACTGTCACTTTAAGTATTATTTATTTACCAGACAACCACGGTATTGTTTGACATGTAATAGAATATTTCCATGAATTTTATTTGCTAAAAAATAGCAACATGAAATGTAAGTTTTTTAATCTGCTACAATAAGTAGCAAAAGATCAAAATTAATCAAACCCATACTGACAATTAATCAGATAAAAGTCTGACAATTCTGTCCACTACAGCTATTATTATTTACATAAGAAATTTATCAACTACACAATAAGTTATCATTATATAGTTTAGGCAGAGAATTGGAAAATATATGCAAGTTATAGAGTTTACATTTTAAAATTAGCTGTTCCTAGAATGTATGGGAAATGAAAGCTCACATTCATGACCCTCCCACACTACAGATTGAAAAAATATGTTGTATCAAACATCCACATAAATTATAAAAGCCCCTTTAAAATGTCAAGTATAGATCCTACTGTGCTTAGGATGTCAGCATACCTCTAAAAATATGGAGTGATGAGGCATGGATACAATTTATAGCGGAAATCAAGCACGCTTTTCAACTTGCACGCACAAAAAAAGTGATAAATCAAACAAATCTTCCCCCTTTCAAATTGAAGTTGAACTGCAACTGTATTAACTTCACACAAATTGTCCAGATTAGTGATATCTGATTACAGCATTTAGGCATCCAGAGCTGTAATGTTATATTGCCCTTTTTTTTGACAGTAGGATTACAAAATTTAATGCTGCAGCAAATGCATTAGTTGAAATCATCGGTTTAGCCATTTGCATTAAATGGTGCTGAATAGAAAATGTTTATTAGTTCAGTTGTGACATCCCTGGTTTTTGTAAAAGTCAGTAAACCAACACTTTTAGGCTGAGCCTGCAAAGAGATGTAACTTGGCACTCTCTCATTGCAAACAGAAAATCTCTTTTTCTAGATCTTACTGTGGGACTAAATCTGTATTTCCTCTTGGTTAGTAACAATTTCCCAGAGAGCTACTTTAAAAAAAGAGCAACAAATATTTATAAAGTAATATCATTTATGCTGAAAACTTGCAGCTCTTGAGGAATGAGAAGAAATAGGGGGATGGGATAAAACATAACGCTGTGAATTAACACAAAAGTAAGTGCAATGTGATTTTCATACACAGAGAGAAAATTCGTGGACTTCCCTCAGTGAAGGTAAAAAGCCTTTGCTCTGTGGCTGTCTTGCCAACTGCTTCAAATGCAACACCTTCAAATAATGAGGTTAGTTAAGGGAGAAATCATCAGTAATAATACGGTTCTTAGGCACCTAATCCTGGCTTTTTATTTACACAGCTCTGCCATGCGGTGTCAGAAATCTCTGGTTATTAGCAACCCTCTGAGGTCGTTCCCTTTCAGGCGGCTGCCCTCCAGAGAGGGACGGAGGACAAAACATTTGTTGTTGAAGGTTTTCTCCTTTTAAATCGTTCTGCACCATGGAGAGACCTGCGGGCCGTTCCCGAGCGGTGCCAGGAGCTGGGAATGCTGCGGGCAGAGGCGCGCTCCGGTCCCGTGGGAGCCGTGGGGCTCTGCCCACGAGATGGCAGGCTGAGATGCTGTTTGCATTTTTCAGCCACTCTTCAACTGGAAATAGTTTCCCCTCTCAAATGACAGCAGCCCCAGGTAGCAGAGGTGACATTTGCTTTACATTATGATACACACTAATTAATCATTAGCGGTCCCAAAAGTATGTCGACTAAAAATGCTTTGCTATGGCTCATCACAGTAGGGGCTTTCAATATTGATACTGTTACACACAGATATGTTCCACGGCTGGTTGTTATATACCCATGGATTTAGTGTTTTAGGCTACAGAATAACTTTTAAGTGCTGCTAATTATTGTTTGCTAAAATTCCTTACAGTTGGTAATGAACTTAATGTCTTGTATGTTATGCGATAAACTCTGGAGGTCACAGAACGACTGCTTGACTGGGAGATGAAACGAGAATTTTACAAGCTAAAGCTGCTGCAAAACTGACTGGAAGTTTTTGTGGCATAGCCCAGGCTTTTTGGAGGGGCTGACATTTCTCCACCCGTGTTTTAGTCTCTATGCCAACAGTCTGGGGCCGTCCCCCTTCAGCCCCAGCAGCCCCTGGCACAGCTGAACAGTGCCGCAGCAAGGGTGATGGGGGACACCAGAGCTCTGTAAGAGACGATGCCTGACTGCCCTTCAAATGTGACCAAAGCTCCGTGTCACTACAGTGAGGACACCGAGGAGTTTTGATTCACCTCTGCTACCAAGTACCCAGGCTGGAAAATAGGAGGTGATGAGGAGTATAGGAAAGGTCACGTTAATAAAGCTGAACAGGAAGGTCAGGAGGTCCAAAAGCACCAGCAGCTCTCAGTCAAGCCTCCTGTGTCTTTAACCCTGGTTAAAAGCACCCAAGACAGGCAGGAGGAGGAGGCAAAGAGATTTGGACCTTGGTTTCAACCAAGTACAAGATGGGAATTTTTTGAAAAGTAAGAACAGACCTTCTCCCTGGGAGCCCTCTTCAGAGGGCTCGTTTTTTCACCTCATCATTGCTGCACAGAAACAACCCAAACTCAAATGTCCCTGACAGGTCCCACCTCGGCAGTCCTGCTCTCAGTAGGTTCATCTTCAGTCACCCTAAGCAGACACCCACTTTACAGAGGATACATGGTCTTACCTTAGTCATGGTTTGGGAGTACTTCAGCAGATCCTTCTCAATGGTGAAGGAAGTTCAGGTGCACCCCAGTGAAGGGAATCACATATGGTTAGAATGTTCTGTAAACCAAAAAGTCCTGAGTTCTAAAACAGTAACAAAAGCCCTTGTTTTAAAGAGAGCCAACCAAAAATCACATTCGAGGTAGGGTGACACCATTAAAAGCATCTCTGGGGGTCACCTTATCACAGATTCTTATAACAGAATATTTTTAGCTGGAACGGACCCACAAGAAGCCTCAAGTCCAGCTCTTAAGTGAATAACTCATATGGGAATCAAACCTGCCACACTGGTGGTTTTTAGCACCATGCTCTTACCAGCTGAGCTAATCTCAGGGTCTGCATTGGATGGGAGCTAAGCTGTCTAGAAAATTCTATTCTAAACATAAAAAATTAAGCCTTTGAATCTGCTAGTGTTGCAAGACAAATATTGAAAGGTGAGCATAGGCTCTTGCAAAGGTTATGAAGTGAATATCTATGATGCTTCTCCTCAGGGAAGTGAAGCAACCAATAAACATTTGTTACAGGACTTTTCTCTACCACTCTGCATCACCTGAGTGTCAGAGGGACTCATGCCAGCCTGGATGTCAATTGTTTCCACCTCCACCAGTGCTCTGCTGGGCACAGGAGATGTGCCCACACTCATCTCTACTCTCTTCTGTAAAAACTTTGGCTCACATCCCGAAATCCTGTTTCCAACGTGAACAATTTGCTGGCACAAGTCAAGGATAGGTCAGCATTTAACAGCTAAAGAACTGGGAAAACCATTATTGGTCTAATGGGTCAGGAAATTAGTCCTGTTCAAGTAATGGAACTATATTAAAAACACAGAAAACAAAATAAAAAGGATAAAAGGTTAGTGAGAGAGAGGCCAAAAAAGAAAATGGGTAATTTCCAGTTCTGTGTGATTTCAGGACCTGAGATTTTAACAAAAATATCAAACACCACCAAAGTTTTGATACATCTGTGACAGTTGAGATTTACAGTTTACTTGACTTCTTGCACTTTTAGTCCCACTAATGCAGAGTTTGGGGATTATATATCATAAACCAAGATTATAAAAAATGGGACTTACAGGCTGAGTCGCTGGATTCACAGTAAAGCCCTTCACACGGACAGGTGATTTCTGAAGGGGTGAGGCACCATCACCTTCAGGATCTGCAGAAATCTTGGCCTTGCATTCTGATGTTCCAAGGCACCAGATGTTTGCAGCCCCGCAGCCACCCAGTCCCACCCATGGTTTTCCAACCAGAATTTGCTACAAGCAGAGCACGGAGGAAGATTTCTTCATTCCCCATCTGGCCACAGTCAAGGCTCACAGTGCCCACAAAGCTCCCTAGCCCTCAGACCCATCTGCATTTAGCCACTTACATCTGCTTGTAATGTTTCTTCTTAACTAGCAACCCTCAAAAGATTTTCTAATTCAATGATAAAGTAGTCGATATTTTGACATAGTTACTGTGCCATTCCAACACAATTTCCCCTTTTTACTTATCAATTCTTCAAAAGTGAAGAGAAAGCAGTCGTCAATGTAGAGCATTTTAACTGCTACACCAGTTGACTTTCAAGCCTATTTGGCTCTATTTTAAAACTTTAGAATTAATCCCTGTTCTATTCTCTCCCTCTCTCTTGCCAACCATAACACTTATTTAAAATTCCCTCTTTTCCTGACGTATTACAAGTCTGAAAGCCCCCATGGCAGTTTAAACCTTGGCATCTTTTCAGCAGCCCCCTGATTTATGAGCTTACAGTTTCTACATTCTAGCTGCTTTACACCAAAACTTGAAAATGTAGCAAGAAAATAAAAAATAAATAAAAAAGAGAGCTGACTTCTAGCAGCAGGATAGTATTCCTCAAGACATGCTGATTTTGTTCCCTTCTTACTTGTGAAACAGATGGTGTTTTATGCTTAACACAATCAGTACCATTCTCTATCTTTTGCTTTCTAACCTTCCCCACCTGTGTGAAACCCAGCCAGAGCTTAATGAACATACTTGGAGCTGTCTGGACTGAATTAGTCCCAGTAGGAGTTACCCTTCAGGTACTCCACAGCCTCTCACGGCCGTGTAACTGCAAAGGAATACAAGAAACCTTTACACTGTGGCTAATTAAATAAAGGTTTGCCTCTGCTAAGTGCATTTTTTCCCTTCCAAAAGCAGGTAATGTCTTGTGTGTTGAACTATTTTGGAAGCATTTGCCATTATCTTGAAAATTTGGGAAGACAATTTTGGCATGAAAATGGGGGCAGAATGTGATTTTAAGCAACACTTGTCTTCCAGTTTTAAACCTTTTTTCACTTCTACATAACAAATTATTACAATAATTACCTTGCAAATGTAAGGCATTACCAAAATAATGGTTTTCCAAAATCCACATACGATACTTTTTGTTCCTATTATTCATGCCCTAAATTTGCATTTTTCCCACTTGAAATTCTAGAAAAAGTATCTTTTTGGCAGCAGATTCTTTAAAATGAAGATGAAATTACAAGCCAGCTACTTTGACCATGTTTCACATCCCAGACAGCAAATCTTAAAAATGTCATGAAGACATGCTGAAGTAATTTCCTTCATGCTAATTATCAGTTGCACAACATTGTTGTAGTGAAGTAATTCAGCAGCTTGAGATTGCTTCCAAAGTAGCTATGGTGGCATCTCCAAGTCGGTTTCTCTGGTTTCTCTGAAATTTCTGCTGCTGGCTTTCCTTCTTCTGTCTGATGTATGAGACAACTCCACCCAGTTTTCAACCTGAATAAGCACAAAATTTCCATTAAATTAATTGGACCATTGATCTGAAGCAGGCAAATTATTTTTTCGCAGCCTATCTTAGACCAAGAATGGGATCTCACTGGACTGCGATCAAGTGGATGGCCAACCTTCCTCAGGAATGTTCACAAAAATAACAAATTATCCAGGTTCTCTATCTGCAATTCCCTCATGATGAGGTTTAGCTGTGAATCCTTTCCATGCTGTTCAGCTGCACACAGGTAAGACAGACTCCTGTCTTCTTAACACACCGGGGAGGATTCCAGCATACTGAAGAAGCCACTGTGATGAGCCAATGTGGGGATCCAGAGAGTTAAAATTCCATGTTTATCATAAAGAAACAGAAAATGCCTTCTCCTACACTTCACCATGAAGCACCATCAGGAATGTTTGCTGAACTTTTATTCAGAAAGAGCCATGCCAGTTCCTTGCCTTGAAGATAAAGAAACCAAACTTATGCCCATGACAGCGGCCAAGATGTCTCTGCTCTCGGTGCACAGAAGATGCTGAAATCTGTATTACCACAGTCCAAAAGATGCTACTTTCTTGTTTGGGAAAGTAGAGAATGACACAGGGGGTACTCCACAGAGGCAGGATAAACAGGTTTCCAGCAATGAGTACTCTGGATTTGCCTCTTGGGTGTCCCTCTCCACTCACACGTTTGGTTCCCAGCACAGTGAGCAGTGGCTCTCAGAACTGGGCTGGGAAGAGCAAACCAACAGAGGCAAGTACACCTATGAGTCCCTTTCTCCTTCACACCATTTTCTGGATGTCCCATACTAATCCCTGTCTTAGTCAAGTTGAACTCTTTCTACTCTCTCAGCTTGGTCCCTTGCAAGTGCTCTAGAGTGATCCTGCTCTTCCAGAAGCGGTTGTTTGCTGAAATGATTGTACAAAGATATCTGAGAGTGGTTGGTATAGTGAGAAGATGGCACCTTAACAGACTTCTCAAAAACTCTCCTAGGGCAGCTGGAGTAGAGGAACATGAGAATCTTTCAGTGTGCAAGAAGTGATGAACTGTGCAGAAAGAGAGTTTCCCTGTGTTGGCTGTGGAGTGCCTTCTGGGGTAGGAAAACGCTAAATTGGATCAGAACGTTGTTTGAAAAACCTGACAAGGCACAAGGGTGTTATTTAAACTAGGAAACGGGAAAACTAAGCATACAAGGCAGAGAGAGACATGCTCTCAGTTACGTGTCAGTAACAAGATATCTGTGAAGGAGAAGGCAAAAATTCCAGTTGAGCCCTGCACAGGCAGGCCTCCCTCCCAGGGGGACATCCTGGGACACAACTCAGCATCACAAAAGGTGGCCAATAAAACAGAGAGCAGTGGTCAAACAAATGCCAGCAATCACTCTTCCTTACACTGCCATTTAGCTGAGCTCCCGGGGGTACTGGACACCCCAAATAAGAACAGAGAGGGTACTTTGCTGGGGGCACAGGGGGAAGGGCAGATAAAATATAAAAGCTTGATCAGCAGTTGAGAGGCTTCAGTGAGACAGACTGGTGAAGCAGGATGGAAGAACAAAAGCAGATGAGTCATGTACCAGTCCTCCAAGCAATAAGGGATTTTTTCGACACTTCTGAGATGTGCAGGCTAAGTATTTAGGGACCACTGCCCTGGGGACTCTGCCCAGCTCTGATTCTGTCACAGGGACTCACAGAGGCGAAGGGAGCAGGGCTGGCAGTATAGTCACACTCACACTGTGTGACAGGGCAGCCAATCCCATGATGTCAGACATCATCCTTCGAGTCATGGGGATAGCTTTAAACCCCAATACTCCCACAGAAGAAACGAAGATGTCCCACCTGCAGGTATCAAGACAGCCGTGGGAAGGACCTGTACCAACTCTCTACCAGGATACAGAACTGGGGGAGAGCCAGGCTTCTCCATGGTCACTCTGCCCAGTAATTCTATCCCTTGGTCTTCTCTACCAAACCAAATCCACAAACTCTCTACCTGCAGTATCAGCTCTCCTCATCAACCCCAGCCATGATGAGGAAATGTAATTTTAGAGAAGTGCACTGGATGAGGGCAACATTCATTGGGCTGTAGAGCTCTCTGTGGAACTGTTCCATTTGGATTATAAATCAAGATAACTGTTGAAAGTTACCTTTCTTGCTCAAAAAAAAATACCAACAGAGTGCCCCTTTAGCAGTGAAAATGACATGCAGAGTTGAGGAACTCACTCTGGCTGAATCACTAAGTACAAAGGGGCATAGTGTAATTAAGTTCAGTGTCCTTGTGGGAGGGAATGCAACAAAACCTAGCACTGTGACATTAAGCTTTAGAAAGGGGATTTAAAAAAAAAAATGAGGAAGTTAGTCAAAAAGGCCCTGAAGTCAGAAGTGAGGAAATTAAAATCCTTCAACTCAGCATGGAGGCTACTTAAGCAACCATAATAGAGTCCCAGAAGGAATGCGCAGCTTTTCAAAGAAACACGGAAGGCAAGAAAAATAAAATTAGCATGGGAAAACAGCAAGGTTCAAGGGGTTATTTAAGCCAAACAGGTAGAATTCAAAAAGAAGTGAAAACCTATCTGATGGGAAGGAACACAACCCATGGAAGGTTCTCCCCATCATGAAAACATATTTCAAAGTTGTGGTGACTGAGAAAAGGTCTGGGTTGAGGGGGGGAGTGTGTGTGTGAGAAGGAGAAAATAATTAATGAAAGTAAAAATTAGTAACTGGAAAGATGGATTTCCAGGCTGTTTCAATGGGTAATAACAGTGAATAAGGTGATTGCAGAGAAAAATTAGTTATTTTTCATCAGCATGTAGGCCACTGTGATACAAATTGCCCAGAGTGGTGGAGTCTAGGACAAATAAAAAGTTTAAAAAATCAAGGAGTGGAAAAAATAAATGAATTAAACCCCAAGACATCCCTGGAGCCAGCTGGAACAGGCAACGGCTCCTTAGGGTGGTGTAGCTGGGCGCTAATCACAAAGTGTGATTTTACAGTGAGCCCATATGGAAAATGGAGACATTCCTGCACTGAGATACTCTTTCTATCTCTTACATGCTGCATCAAAAGCCTCTTGACGTCTTATGCAAACCAGAGTGACCTCTGAAAATATGAGGAGACCTGAAATCTCTGGGAATGCCTCCTGACCCTTCCAGACCATGGCAGCATGATGCATCACTTCTAAATGAGCCAGGAGAAGTGGAGCCTTCCTCACTTTAATTGAGTTGGGCTCCAGCAAAGCACCCTGTCCCCAGCTGCAGCCAACCTGCAGCACAGAACACACTCGCCTGAGCTTTAGTCATTTGTGTGGTCTTTTAAGTAATTATCCATTGCATTATTCAACGGGAGAGCACAGTATTTACTGGATTACTGGGTCTGTACTGCCTTAAAGACACAGCTCGGTGCTTTGGGAGCCAGCTGCACTGTTGTAAAGCAACAAGCAAGTATTTCTCTTTTCTCCTCCCTTTTTGAGCTACGCTAGAAGGTTCTTTAAAAGAAAACGGAAATGGTGGTGCTGCAATAAAAATGCAATATATTTTATATCTTCTATGCAATATATTTGCTGACCCAGTCACAAAACTGGAGGTGGCCATGGCTCATTAGAGTGCCTTATACAGACTCCAGCTGAAATGAGCAAATTATCTTTCCATAGGCAAAACAAGGGCCATTTGGGAGGGAGGGGGGTGTTTGTGGTCAAATATTGATTTCTACACATACTAAAGCACTGACTCATGGTGTGTCCAGCTGCAGCACGTGGCAAATTTCTGTGGTGATTTCTGCTATTCAAATGCACATGCCCTCAAAGAAACAAGAAGAGAGAGTAGAATACACAGTGGCCACTAGCTGAGAGGGCCCCACGGTGCCTGCGGGCAGGGAAGATGATGGCAGATCACACTGCAGAATTTTGAGTCCTGTAGCAACCAGCACAGGTAGCATCTTCGAGCCAAGGATGCAGGAGAATCCTTGTGGTTGGGTGAGATAAACCAGAAGCACCCAGAGGCATCAAGTTAAGATAGAGAATGAAACAGGAATACACAGAAAGTGGAAAAGAGATGTAAAATAGCCCCCTCCAGTGCTTTGGAATTGGATGCTATGCAGCTGGAGAACCTTCCCTTTGAGCTAACTGCCAGTCAGGACGGAGTCAATCAGCTGGGATGGGGATAATTATACAAGGGGTTGCATGGTGTTGATACACACATTTAAGCAGTTGCTGTTTCATGGTCCAAATGGTGGCTTTTCAGGAAAATCATTTCTACCCTGGTACATGCATGTGGACACAAGAACAAGGAGCCACACTGACATTCATGGATAGTGACAAAGTGCCTTGGTACAAAGACACAGAGACCAGCTGGTGTCGGGGACAACAAACCTGACTGCCTGGTAACCCTCTAGAGCGAGCTGCAGGTTACCTGTCCAGTTCTAGGTAAAAGAGATCACCCACCTGACTCTGAGTTCAAAAGCCATGGTAGATCCAGGTCATGATACTAAAGGAGGGCAAAAATGATAAACAGCTTATTTGGGAGACAAGGCATGTCCTCCACCAGAGCATGCAATTTCACATCCCCTCATGTCGTCTTCCACTGATAAATATTCAGACACTGGTACTGTCTGAATAAGGAGCTGTTTGGGCTGACATTTTCATATCAATGCAAATGAGTTTAATAAGGACTTACACAAAGAAAATTTGGAGTTCTGTCTGTGTCGCTAGAACAAGCTGTCTTGTACAAATATTCCTGGCAATCACCGCAGCACACGTTGACACAAAAATGCACCAGCTCAGACAAAAGGTCCCTCCAGCCCAGTCACTGTCCCCAAGAGGGGCCAACAACAGATGTGCTGCACAAAAGTACAGACACAGGGAGAGCACACGGTGGTATTTATGCAGAATACTTCTCCAAGACTATTCTTAGGGAATTCCAGTGGCAGAGGCCGCGTCTTTTATTCAGAAAGCTGTGGGAGGGTTTTTCTCCCAGCTTTTCTGAAGAAAATGGGTATTTCTCAATCCCCTTTACTACCAATATTTCCAGCAGTCAACAGCACAGCTACTGCCCCTAACCCCCAACGTGTCACCAAACAAGAGCAGAACCAAACCTCAGACTGATCCAGTATGGTTCAGCTGACACCTCAGTGTCCTGTGCTTTTGTCAGTGTGATTTCTGCTCTGCTGGTTGCAGGCTAAACTTTATTCATGTTTACATCACGTAAATGAGGATTCCAGCAGAACTAAAGGAAACTACACTGGAATTATATAACTGTCAGAGAGCAACATTTAGCTCATTGTTACATTAATCTTTTTATCAATCACGTAACTTAGACATCAACTAAAAAACTCACTCTGGCTATGCCTATCCAGAGCCAGGAGCAGGGGGAGGTTATTGCAGAGTGTCACTGAAACTCTGTTTGTCCAGCTTTGGGTTGGCTGACTTCCACGAGGAATGCATTCAGTTAATTGAAAAGGTTTTGGTTAAAGTTTGCCAGCAAGAGATCATAGAGTTCTAGGCAACCCATACTGTGAGTATGAACTCCATTCAACCTTTGAAATACCTCTGTGAAGGCAGGAAATTGAAATATTGTGCTATATTGGCAACTAAACAGTCATTTATCATCCATGCTAAGTTTGGAGCACAGTGGAATGATTTTTAAACTCTGAGGGTCCTGATTAACAATTACAAGGTGTGTTTATATAGATACAAATTATGTATTGAAATATAGTTTCAAGAAGAATATGAGATAATCTACAGCTTTATCCACCCTCCTATTTGCCTAAGATCAAATTTGGACTGTGCTCAGAGGCACAAACACTATATTAAAACACAACAGAGTTAAGACACCTACTGACAAAAGCAAGGAAATTCACAGTTAAGGGGGAAAACACGCCATATGTTCTGCAGTACCTACGCACAACAGGGAGCATTCAGCTCATCATTAAAGAGGCACCCAGTTGTGCCTAGGTATTGGAGAACATATGGAACACTTCCCTGCTCATGTCTGAATTTCCTTACTATTGTCAGCTTATGGATCAAGCTTGACTTCTTACTTTTTTTTTTTTTTAATACAGAGTTCAGGGGACCTTTTTTGTTTTAAATATAGAGTTATGGGGATTTTTAAAGTAGTTGTTTAATTTGTAAAATACCATTTTAAATTTATAATTATCAGCCCGACAGACATACATAAATTATTGCAAGTCTGCTTTCAAGAAGAGTTCAGGACCACTGGAAACCATAACTTGTAAAAATGAAGCAGTGAGTTGCTCAGGGAGTTTCCAGGCAGACACCTATAGAAGGTTACAACTGGCAGGACTAATTGGACTTACTGTGTCTGAAAAGCAGTGATTTTATTTTATACTTCAGCCTTTCCCTCTAAGCTATCTCAAGGTTTTAACTGCTTAAGACAATATAATCAATCTATTGCACTACAATGTTTATATTTTAATTACCAGACTGTTAGGAGTCCCCAGCTGGAATTGCCAGGCACTGTGCTTGGTAGTGTACATCTATTTATGAGATCCAAAGGGCTTGTAGTCAGAGCTACTAAGGAGCTAAAAGAGAAAAGATAATGGTTATTGTTCCCATTTCAGAGCTCAGCAAGAATGATCTGGGACTAGGATGAGTGGAACTGGGTAACACCTCACAGTGAGCATTCAGTCTCCTGCTCTGGCCACTGCTGCCTGTAACATTAAAACAAACAAACAAAAAACCCAAACAAAAACAAACAGAAAAAACCCCCACAGAACCTAAACAAACCACCAACAAAAACTGAGCAAGGAGCGCGGCGGAGGGAGCCGGGCCCGCCGCGGCAGCGCTGCCCCGGCCGGAGCGGGGCCCGGGCCGGCTCCGGGTGCCGGCACGAGAGGGCGGCATTGCCCGCGGCAGGGCCGCTGCGCCGGGCGCCGCGGGCCCTGGGGTCCCTCGGGGTCCCTCAGCGTCCTCGGGGTCCTCAGGGTCCCTCAGGGTCCCTCAGGGTCCCTCGGGGTCCCTCAGGGTCCCTCAGGGTCCCTCGGGGTCCCTCGGGGTCCCTCGGGGTCCCTCAGCGTCACGGAGGAGCCCGGGACACATGGGGGAAACGTGGTGTTCTGAACTTGCACGGAAATTAACTTTGCCTCAATTTTTAAATTTTTTTTAAAATTTTTTAAAAAGTAATACGTATAATAATAAATATAAAATCAAATTATACGGTATGTCACTTTTTTTAAAATTGAAAACATATAGAAATCTGGTGTCTTGGAAACCTCTCCAGTCTCATTAAAATGCATATGGGTTTGGTTCTCTCATTCAAAATATACTGAAGAGGAGGACAGAAGGAGGAGTGGAGTCTGTACAAACATTAAGTCCTGTCAGATCTGAATTACACTATGATCTCATATATGTACTGGATAACCACAATTCTCATTTTCCTAGAAAACAATGTAAAAGAGTAAGTTCATCTCCTTGTTTTGCCTCCTAAACAACCCTCTTCCTGTCTCAAAATCAGACTGTTCTTTCAGTAAAAAAAAAAAATTAAATTGTATGTTTCTGAAACTTAGAGTTTTCCATTTTTCCCCACTTTGCTCAGAAAGAAACAAATTCTACAGACTCTGAGTAGGCCACCTATTTCCTGGCTTTATGGGGTGCTGAGCCATCACTGCTGCTTATGCTGTTTTTACGATTTAGGACAGAACAGTGACATGAAAAAATCCTGCATAGCCAAAGACAAACTTCCCCAGGTCCCTGGGTGCATTGCCTGCCAGCTGGGACGCCTCTGTTCCTCCCCAAGAACCTGTTACACCCTCAGGTGCTGAGGTGAGGAGGATGAGCAGCAGGTCTGCCCTTCGTGTCCTTTCCCCTCTCGCCCCTGGGAAATCCCAGAGAGGTCCCTTCCGGAAGGGGACATCTGGGGCGGTTGTGACCCTTACCTGGCCCTTACCCAGCCACACACTGAGCACAGAGCTCACCCTGCTTGGCCAGAAGGGAGTGAGTAACAACCAAGGGAGAAAAGTTCCTTTTGCCTGAAGAGTCATTGCCTGGGGCACAAACGCAGTCTCCTGGAACTTCCAGGAGAAGGCACTGGAGAAAGATTTGCACAGGAAACTGCCCGGCCTCTTCTTCCTTAACAAAAGGTAGGAAGGACACTGCAAGATGTTGGTTTTAGCAAGCCTGGGAGACTAAATCTGAGTCAAACTCACCCAGGTCTGCTGAAACCTATGCGAGCTGTACTCTCAACTCAATCCACGCAGCAAATGAAGGTAAGAATGAGATTTAAATCAAAACAATGAAACAACTCTGTCACAGTATTGGAACTCATTTGGGTTACCCCTTCAATCCTTAAATCACCTCCTCCCCTTCTAATAGACTATTAAAGTGCTCTTATGATCTGAAAACAAAGCTAATTCATATTTATAAAAGTAGTTTTAAGCAGTCTAACAGGTTAAACAAGAAAACTATATACTAAGCTCAGTGAGTTACCTGACTGTGCCAACATTGTCAGGGCTGTGAGTATCCCTGGCAAGCTGAACCATTTCATGCATTTGCAAAGAAGTTAGGGTGGAAGATTTGTAAGGAGAGCACTTGCCATAAGCAGAAAGAGACAAAGGAAAATGCAGACAGCAGTGTTGTTACACTCCATTTTCTGTGCCAGCCTGCTCAGCTCTCCTGGGAAGCAGTGCCTTTCTCTTCATTAAAGTCCTTGAGAGAATGGATACTCTACAATTGAGATTTTAATAGTCTGTGTTGACATTGACTACTCAGTTATTAAGTTGTCTCCCAGAAGTTCATACAAACCCTCTATCTGAAGAGGCTGTGGAGCAAACACACCCATATTGCCCTTCAGGTGTCCTCTGCTGCCCTGAGGACTGGCAGCAGTGTCCCTAAGGAGGCTGCAGTCACTGCTCTGCTCTGTGGGCACAGGAGAGAAAGGCTGAGGGGCACCTGGGGAAGCACAGACCTCCACACCCTCTCCTGCTAGAAGTTTGTCTGGATCTGAAGAAACAGCCCCACCAACCTCTCCTCCTCAGCACTGACATGGCTTCGGGACTCGGGTGACACAGCAGAGAACATGAGGGATATTCCTCACCCGTTACTTGCTGAGCACTCATAGCTAGAATGAAATCTCTCCACTAGCCAAAGAAATAGTTTGGAGACTGGGCTTCAAACTCAGAAACATCACAGCTGACAGGGAATAATCTCACAGTGATTAAAATATTGTGGTCACCCTGCTCCAGAAAACTGTGCAAAGCTGGGGATCAAGCACACTGTCCTTAAAAGAGTGCCAGACGTCTCGTGCCAGCCTGCCCAGGACAGAGGATGAGATCCTGTACTCATTCTGCTCCATCACGAGGAAACAGGTCCTGCATACAGGGCACCACAGAGATGGCAAAACCTTCCGTGGCAACAGTGTTTCTGCTGTGGAAGGAGTGGGAGCAGCTTGCCGGTCCTACACGTCAATTAGTCAGACAGAAGTTATATCAAGTAACAGGGCACAGAAATGTAACCTTTTGTCTGATGAGGATTTCCAAATTGCCAGTCATCTGGAAAGGGTGTGTGCAGGCGAGGGTCAGAAGTTTAGCAAGGGCTACACTAGCAGCATGGCAAGCAATAAACGGTCATGCAAGCAAGTGCAAATATTAGCTGTGTGTACATTTGAAATCTTGAAACAAATTCACTAAAGATTTAGGACTTCATTAAGGTCAAAAGGGTTATGCTGTAGTTGATAGGCACATTTGTTTTATTAATTGAGTCATAAGTTCTGGCAGTCTGCAAATAGATTGCAAAACATGCATCAGCTGCTTTCGATTGCCATGAGAGATCTGAAAACCTGCCAGGAAGTCTGTTTGCAGCTCTTAAAAGTTTTGGCTTAAAACCTGTTTTAAACTATTAACAATTACTTTTTTTTTTTTTTTTAGAGCATGCAAAGAGGGAGGGCAAGATAGAAAGAGAAGCACATGTTTTGTTCAGATTCAGAGCACAAGAATTAATGATGTCAGCATCTTCCTCTCAAGGAGGCTGATTATTTTCTAGACAGCCCAAGCTCTCCCATTCCCTGGTACCCCTAGCCTTAGTGTTGGTCATCTCATGCAGCTCTCAGTGTGTTTTAGAATGAAGAACATCTGGTCAGCATCCTTTTGGAAAAGAAATGTGCAAGCAAAAGGGGAAGATGCCATTCTGATGCCTTGTTTTAAATCTGTTGAACATACAGGACAGGAACACCAAAAGGAAGCAGTGCAAAGCAAGCCAGGTCCCGCACTCGCTAAGATCTGTCCCAGATACGTGTCAAAGAACCACCAACAGAATACAGAGCAGCTGTTTGTCTTGCACAGTACCAAGTCCAAAGCGATCCTATCACAGCTCTGAGGAGGTTTCAGCTATGCAGCTAGTGTTTCATACGTGAGTTACTTCAGCATCAAACCCAGTGAGTCTCTCCTATTACCCCACCACAGTACTGGGATGATTTGTCAGCTGCTCTCCTAAAAGCTGTCACAGCCAAAAGTGGCTGGAAGCCAGACAGAGCTGCTCAGTTTGCCCTCCTGTGAAAGAGACTTGACTCATTACGGTTCATCCCAATGACATAAAAGGTTACAGATTTGGCACCTTCATTTCCCCCGACTGCAGAATCAGCCTTTGAAAGCTGCTCTCCCAACCCTGTGCAGCTGTTTGGTTCTGCTGTGCCCACATCCCATTTCAGTTCTCCTGCCTTTTGCTCTTTTTGTCTTTAGGAGGCCAAGTAGCTCCTTTAGGAAGACAAAAGTTGGTCTGAAAATTAATGCAAGTTACTTTTTTGAAATAGACTTAAATTTTGGTTCCCTGATCTCAACACAGCTTCAGGATGCTCTGGATTCATAGAGAGCTTGCATCTGGTGCTGACCTGAGCAAGAACCAGACAAGAGGATCACCCACATTAGCTCTTGCCTCCAGCACCTCTTACATGACTTCACACTGCATTTTCAATTACACTGTCTTCCAGCAAATTTATTCCAGATCTCACAATACAATTAAACCAGCCAGCTGGGTACCTCAGGTACGCCAATACAAACTGAGACATCCCCTAATTTTTTAGCATTTTTATTTCTCTTCTTGCAGCCCTTGCAAGCAGAGGTGTGCTGCTGCCTTCCCCGCATTCCCTCTCATCACACAGAGCTGTGGCACAGAAAGGCCAGAAGAGAACACGACTTCACTTAGCTCCTCATGAAACCAGGTACCAAACTGCTCTCAGGGATCTGGACACAGCTCCTTTGAGGGGAAGATCCATGCTCAGGTCCACTGTGCCCCTTTCCAACAGGGCCAACTCGCTGCTCTGAGCAACCTTGTAAACAGGAGCAGAAGATCTGGTCATGGGAAATCCTGGTATGAAGCCACTGCACAGCTTGGGGGTGTCTCTTGTTCACAACTGTAACACGCCCTACATGAACCCAACTGCTCAAGTGTTTATTTAGCCAAGAACAAGGTTACTGCCTTGTAAATAGGATGCACCCTCAAGCTATCCCAGCTGTACTCATAGGACAGCCAGGACTTGCTGAGCCAGGCTGGAATGATGGGATTGTCCCGGGGAACCTCCAGGATTTTGGTTTGGTCTGGGGTGGTGCCTTCCCCTGAACACCTTCTCATCTGTGGCACCTGTAACCACCTCTGCTGCTAAGGGCTGCCCAAACCAGCACCCCCATGAGACACGGACCAAATAAATACATCTGCTAAAAACACACATTTATCACTGTTCATCACTCAAGCTTTAAAGTCTTTTTCTGTTATGGAGTAGTCACTGGACTTCATTACTGTCAACCCACTAAATGGATTTGCTCCTTTGTTGGGAGAAAGCACCATGTGTTTTACTGAAGGACTTTTTCCATAGCTGGAGTCACAGGAGATACACCTCTGGACCGTCAGCTGCAGTGCAGCAAATACGCTTGGGATCTCATCACTTTTAGCAGCTTTTGTTCACTTTACCAACTTTACTTCCTAATTCCATGCACTTCACTTTCAACAAATCACCACTCGAGCAATTTTTTCCAATAAGCTCTTTCGTAGTATCAGCTATTTTTTCCAATAAAAGTATTTTTGCTTTGTGGTTTCAGTCTTCAGCTTCTTTTTCATCTGGTCCACACACAAGTTAGTTATTTGTGAAACATTTATTATTGTTTCAACCAATTGAAAAATTTTGCAGGTTTTGGTTTCAACAGTAACCAGGTTAATGACTCTTCCCATAAGAAAGCCAGAAATGATAAATCTATTTATGACTTCTCACAGGGAACCCTGTGTTCATGGGGGCTGAAGGAACATCTGATCAGGGAGCAGCACTTTAATCACGAAGAAAATTCAAGGATTTTTTTTTAGCATGAGAATCAGTTTGTGTGTACAGCAGCCAAATGATATAAGCATTTAAGAGTCCATAAATACTCCTTCACAAGAGAGATCATAATAGTTACTGGTCAAAGTCACCTTCCAAAAAATGTGTTACACTGGTGTCTAGTGAATAAAATACATGCTTTCTATTCTGTTAGCAGCTACGTGATCCTCTTCACAATTCCATTTTAGATTGGCCTGAACCTTCATAAACTTTAAATAAGATTTCTTTTCCCAGATCTTATTCCTTAAAGCTAACAATAAAAATCTCCAAGGAAAATCCAGCAGGGAATGGTGGCATTCTCAGTGTCCTGTGGCATTTGAAAAAGGTCATACCTACAAAGCAATATAGCCCATTAGAGATTTAAACTCTGGCCTAAGCCCACATCAGATTTAAGGATGCAATTCAATGCTCGACTCAGAATTTTCTACCCAGGCATGACAGATGCTATGGTTCACCTCTTCACAGGGTTTTTTTAACACACTGAGTTCACACTGAGGGAGATACCACTGCTCTAACCAAAACTATGCCTTCCTTTTAATTTTGGGGTTTCCAATCATCTACTCATGGTTCTGAACGAACTCTCTTGTGACTATGGAAATTCAAGTCAGGTTATGAGAAAGTATAAAAACCATGAATACTGGGTTTGGCTTACAACAGGGAAGACCAGGAGAGGGCATGTGCAGCTATTTCAATTCATAAAAACCTTTGTGGCACTCGTGTGTTCCCACTTCTCCCTTGATTTTAAAGGGCCCAAAGCCATTTCCATCTCTCCAAGCTGCTCTGCAGAGCAGTGTGCACAGTAATTGGGATCTTACATTAGGAGGGGTTTATTTATATTACACAAAAATGATGCTCTTTTATCAAACACCGTAAGGAGTGTACTTTGCTGCTGAAGTGTGGAGGCAGGCAGCAGGCTGAAGGACAAGGCCTGGCATCGACAGATCCCTCTTGCAATGAAGAGCAGTTGAGACTGTACCAGCAGCTCTCCAGGGAGCAGGGCCTGCTTGGTCTGTCCCGTGTACAACAGGCCCCTTTTGCAAGTCATTTAAATGTTTAGTGGCTTTGCATTTTTTAACAATTCCTGCCAAATTGCATGTATTTATTTCAAGCCTGCCCAACGTCTGCTATTTACAAATACTGCCATATATTTTAAAGCAAGAGTCACTCCCAATTAGCTCAAGTGTTTAAGAAAATCATCATATATTCTGAATGATGAAAGATCACAGAAGGAGGTCTCCTAATGGATGGCAGGTGTGGGAATGAAAGCATCTAAAGACTGTGAGCCAAAATCTAAGAAGTCACAGAATATCATAATTCACTTTAAATTGCACCTAGGTCACAAAGTTAAATAAGACCTTTGGCTCAGAAAATATTTAAAACTACCACCATTTTTATAACAGAAAAGCAAACAAACAAACAAAAACACCCCCCAAAATGCTGATTCTTTATAAGAAGATGTGTAAAGTCAGCTACATAAGGAGGATAAGCGAAAATAAATAATAAATATAAAATTAATAAACGTAAGATTGAAAAACATGGATATTTTTGCCTCTGTTTTCAGGCAGCTATAAAGAGCCTCGATAAGCTCTAGTCATCCACAAACATCTCCTCCTTCTGTTTTGTTAGAAAACACTGAAAACCAGGCAGGTTAACTCGTACTTAAAAGTTTGCATCCACTACACACTGTAGTAACAAAACTACTTTTAGGATCTTCAAACACATATGATAATACAAAATAATCTTTGTCACAAAAATAGTAGAGTAAGAACAGATTAGCTGGATGAAATTCTCCAACTTGGACTCTTATTTAAATGGCACAATGATCTATGTTTTGTTACAACCTGGACTTGTGGTGCAGGAATATTGCACAGGCCTAAGGTGATTCACAGTTAGCGTGGGGGATGTTGGTACCGAGCCGTACCACAGCAAGATGACTTTTCTTCCAAGAACCCCCAAGTCGAGTGATTAAGCAAAAAGTTTTCTATTTGTAAATGTTCTTACAGTTACTGTGAAAGCAGGGAGATTTAGAACTTGAAGATGCTTGAACAATTAGAAACAATTACCAAATTAGGTTCTGAAGGCAGACAGGGATGGGGAAATACAACCTACCTTTAGTCACTGTAACATCATCACAATACCATAAACAGACTGTAAGTTTTGAGCAACTCCATAAACCTTTAAATGGATGGAAGTAGAATTAACTGAAGATTTACGTATCTGACAGAAAAGAAAAAAAACCCAATCATCAAAACACGTCTCTACCACTGAACTCTAAAGCGCAAATTGAATAAAGCCTGTCCTTCAGAGCCAGCATCATCATTGCCAGCTGGATGCTTCACAGGTCTTCCAAAGTTTGAGCAGAGCACAGACCTAGTGGGCCTATAAAGCTCTCACTCACCTGGAAATCGCAGTCAGTGGGCGCTTTGCCATTTTCTGTGTGTTTTTCCTCGAGATACAAGAACAGTCACCATTGTTACTGGCCAAAACTACGATCAGGCAAGTCAGCTCAGGGACATATGATGGCATTTTAGGTCAGCCTGTAAGGAAAGTTAAAGCTGACCACGCTGAAAAAGCTTAGAGAAATAAAGGAACAGAAAGCCCCTCAAGGTTGCCACAGCTAATCAATTTATAATAAAGACAAAGCCATCACAGTCCAGTCAGACACACATGGCTGTACATGTTTACATGGGTAAACAAATAAAGTGCACGAGACCACTGGATCCAAAGGCAGTCAGCAAATCCAGCTGGCTGGCCCAGACAGCACCAAAACTTCTCCATGTGAAGAAAGCCACCAGGTCACTTAGAGCATGGCCATGCACCATCCCCACCTGTGAATTTGTGTCGTCTGCCCCTGTCACAGCAGAGAAGCAAAAGAAAGCACCACAGTCCATCCAGAGACCAGAAAAGGGCAGAAAGAAGCAGAGGATGTGCTGAGGACTGTCAGCAATGCAGACTCGCCTCCAGAGCAACGAGGAGAGCAGAGGGAACGGCGCCCTCCTTACACTCCATCACCGCGCAGTGGCAACACACTCCTCGAGGCACACGCTCAAGGCAGGTAATTAACCTTTAATCAAGTTCCATGTACGTGTTTAAAACACGTGCCAGTGTGACGTGCTCATCTGTCCATATCTGGGCACGCACTTTGCACATGCAAAAGGAGGACTGGATTCATAAATATGCTTTTTATTTCCTAAGAGCTGCACCACAAATGCCATAATGCATTCATTTCATACAATCTCAGGGTATTTGTCAAACAAGATAATACTATGCAGAGCCAGAAATGGTATGGAAAACCACTGGTAGAAAGAGATATGATTCACATTTCTGGTAGTGGATCAGTTGCAATGGAATATGTTTTTCATCACAACCTAGTAACAAAGCTACTGCGGCTGCTGATCACAGAGATAGTGCTGTATTTTAGTATCCTTTTGAGAAAAAAACACCATTTCAAAGGGAGTTCTCTTTCTCCTTAGGAAAAAAAAAAATCAAAGCAGCCCCAGACCTTACACAAGTCACACATTGTCACTTCCACGGCTCCAACATCCGAGCTCCTGGATAACACAGTTCTTGCCTTGCTGATTGCTCTGCTGATGTTGCTGGGCTCGTTTTGGGTAAGGCAGGATTAGGACAAGGCAGAACCACCCGGCTGTGCAGCCAGAGCAGAGCCCTGGGCAGCTCCTGAGCTGCTGGGTCACCACAGGGAAAGTGAGGCCGCAGGACCCCGACATCCCTCCCCTCACCGAGAGGCAGCAGGCATGTGATCCCCAAAGGAGCATGGGGGCTTCTCCACTTGTGTTCAACACGAACTTTATCTAGCTCTCACTCCTCAAAAAGGAGCCTGTAGGTACATCAAGCCACATGCAATATATATTGTTTCCATTAATTCGCGTTCCTTCAGTCATACCCTGCAACTATCTAAGTAATTTTAAAAAGAGAAAGACAAAACAAAGCCTGTGTTGTGTGTTAGATTCTGCCCTCTGATTCTGGAAGCACTTCTCACCATAGCAGTTAAAAGCAATAATGTGAAAAATATTTCATTTCTATTTACACAACATGGATAGAAATCTCTGAAGTTTTAGATGTTTTTTCCCCAACCAAAATGTTTATGTACTGATCAGAGAAGGTCCAAGTTATGCTGGGAGAAGTCATGGAATATGGCTGCAGGCTTAACTGAAGAGGTGAGGGATGCAACCACCAGGAGAAGCCCCAGAGCTGTGTACTTCTAGGATTATCCTTAGCCTGGCATATTGATTTCTCTGTTTCAAAAGAATTTAAAAGTTGTGAATACAATTTTCAACAGACAGATATAAAACAGAACTAAGTTTCATTTTTGTTTTACATTAGACTATCTTATCTGTCTTTTGAATATTTGTTTCTCTCTTTAAAAATAGTATTTTGCAATTATGATGGTTGTAAAGACTATTTCTAAATAAGAATGGACTGGTGGCAGATCACAAGCACCTCTGCTGCCACTCAGAGTCACCAGATCTCTCCATGCCACATCTGCTGAAGAGATGCACACAGGGGGAGCACAGCAGCAGATTAGAGTCACACCAGCCTTGATTTGCGAATTCTGGTGTAAATCAGAGCCATGTGAGAGCATGTTAAGAGCTCTCTCTCCTTTTAGGGGAAAAAAATTAAAAGAGTAGAGGGGCTGGTCAGAGCATCCACAGTGATATTTTCAAGTCAAATGAAAAAAACACATTAGAAATAAAAGTGCTCAGAGTTCCTAACTTGCAATTTGTACGAAGCTGAGAGGAGCATTAAGCTTCGGCGCTGAGAAATGCTCTTCCCAACCTTTCGGACAAATCCTTCCAGCTCTGCTACATGAGGTACACAGAATCAGGGCTTCAGAGGTCACACATCTCCCAGTAGTTCCCCCCAGATCTTTGATTCAACTGTGAATACACTGAAAAAAAAAATCACTGCACTGACTTCAATACCTAAATAAGGCCCAGAAGCCCAGCTCTGAAAACCTTTGAAATAAATCGTGGCAGTGAACTTCAACCCACACCCAGCTGACATCTGAACCACTGAAAAACCAGTCCAATTACACCCCAGCTCAGCAGCAAGACAAGGCAGCTGTAAGACTGCATTAGCCTTTTGCTATCACATCCAAACCATCTGAAGTGGAAGTCACCAGCCCTTAAATCAGAAGAAGGCAGGCAGCACTTCCAGCTCCATCAAGTCAGAGATGCAGCTAAAACTTCAGCCTTAAAACTGAAAAGTTTGGTCTTACCTGGGGGTCAACCTCTGCTGAGGAGCACAAATTGCAAGAACAGTGTTATGTCACCTACAGGCCGTGACAGGGTTTGATGCATTATCAGTCAGTTCAAAAGATGGATTAAGAGGTATTATCAGTGGAGCACAGCCACAGCAGCAGCCTGCTCCCAGCTCAGACACGAGCCCACGCGGCTGTAAGCTGCCTTCCCGCTTCAGCTCGGGATGTAACAGGGTGATGTTAAGAGTTCATCCTTCTGCTATTTGCCAGTTAAACAAAAGATGCCCTTTGATTTTAAATTACTTTAAGTTTTCAAATAGACTGAAGCAACTGGCTAGCAACAGGTTTTATAAGCAACATCATGCCATTAATACACTGACTAAAACAATAAAATAAATACAAGAAAGCATCTAGGTTTGGCTACTAAGAGAAAATCTTCCTTCAGCAACATTTGCAAAGTACTTTATTTCTTCTCCTTTGGAGCTGATGTAACCCTTCAGGAGCTGTAACATTTAGAAAGCCACACCACACCACAGTTGTTTTGCTATTAGCGTGCCCCATGCCGAGAACAGCAGCGATTATCACCCTTGTGGAATGTGGTCTGCCTGTGTTAGATTCGCTTTGACCTCCAGCGTGGGTCGAAAGATGTCAGTTTCTGGAGAACTCTGTGGCTATTGTGTCACCCAAGCAGAAAATGCTGCCTTGTGCCTCAGAGAAGGCCCAGGAGCCTTTTAAAACACACTCGTGTAAAGCAGAGGAATTTCTGTGCCTTCCCTTTTGCTGTGTCGCTCTACAGCTGGCTAAGCAAAAAGTCTTGCAGGATATTTCTTGGGCATTTTCCTAGCCCTGACAGGAGTATTATAGTTCCATTCAGTTCTTTACTATTCTCTCTTCAAACCCATCAGAAATGAGGTACACATATAGGTGCTGCAAAATCAGCCATATTGCAGCTAGTGATGACCCCAATCCAGCTTTGCAGTGCCCAAATCCTGACCCTTAAAGACAAAATGCCACTCCAGAGAAACCAGGATTCACATCTAAAAACATGCACAAAAAGTACATGAAGTGAAAAGGTCTGCACACCATTTTTCTTTGCTCAGCACCACAAATTACACCAGCCCCAGCAGCTTCTGGTCCGACTCTGCAACACTATTTGCACAAATGAGCCTCTGTCACAACACTCGTATCAGTCAAATAATTGCAGCGAATCTGTTAAAGCCCCAAAAGCCCAAGACTGCAGGAGTACAGAGAAAGCCACCATCGGGCTCATCTTCATCTCATGTCTGCAAGGAGACCGACAGTGGAGTGTCTGTGCTGGAAACGCCCCTGTAGGAACGCTGATTAACTTAACTCACTGATGATATAAATATCATTATCTGCAATTCAATCAAAAAGCAATCAAGGCCTGTTTATTAGTGTATTTTTAAAAGGCATTTAGAGCATAGGTTGGGCACTTATTGAATTTAACTAATAAATAAGATTACAAGAATCAAATCACTGCTCTTGGAAAACAGCACTTTCTGTGGTGAGGAGCGATTTACAATCATTACCAATTTGAAAAGGAATGAAAAGATAAAAGGAAAACATAAGCAAAAAAAGGGGCAACAAGCCATTTATTTTTACTTTTTTAAGAGGATTTGCTATCAGTGTGTAAACATCACACAGGATCCAGGATGGTATTACTTCTCCCTGCAGATGTGTGCCACAGGACTGGTCTCCTCAGTCTCCAAACTGCTTCTAATATTCTTCTTGTTTGGATTGTAACTTGATCCACACCTTCAATTCATGTTTTGTTCATGTATACCTTTTATGCTGGATGACTTTACTTGTCTTCATCACCTTGGCAAGTCAGAAGGGAAACATTTTTAAAAGCTGTGGCATTACTCAAGCTGTGAGGTGGGCGACTCAAGAGAAGCAACATCTTAAAACATTCTGCACGGGGGCAAGTAAAAAGTCAATAAGGAAATACCATAGTTAGGCTGTTTTTAACTTGCTGAAAGTGTGAGACAGCTGTTCATTTCCTGATCACTCATGTGGAAATGGTAAAAAATAATTAAGAACAATGACTAATCACCAAATCAAAGCAAATATTGAATAAGCCAACTTGCCTCCTAGCCTCAAATGCAGTGTGCAAATGAGAAGTGGTATTCAAAAGTTTAGTCTGTAGATAATTAAAAAGGGTACATTGGAAGAAAAGAAAGATCCAGTTTATGGCTGCATCACATTAGAATATCAGCAACAGGAGTTACAGGAGCAGTTGGAGCCACGTGGTCAAGGCTGGAATAAAACACAGAGCATTACTTTAAAGTCAGAAATAAATAGTGTATGAAAATAGAAAATGTACATGGGAAAAGCAAATTCTCCCCTTTGCTCATATCCCATCCTGAGTAAATGTCACTGCTGCTTCTGAGCTGGCTGTGCTGTGATGACAGCAGGGGATGTGTGGTCCTGACTGGCCTGTGAAGGCTTGTGCTCTGTTTCCTGTCCTCCACACAGAGTTTGACTGGTTTTAGGGCTATCCAGGAGGGCATTAAAACTGCAGATTAGGAAAATACATTACCCCTCTTTGGTAATGAGGTGTGCAGTCCATCTGGGAAGAGGCAGCCAAGCTGCTCAGAGGAAGCAGTTTGCCAGAACACCAGGGAGGCACGTTGCTGGAGCAAGTGAAATGAGCAGGACAAACAACGCCAGGAAGCTCCATTTGATGCCCCCCTCCTTCCTTCCTCATGCCCACTGCAGTTCTTTATTCTAAATTTTCAGGTCTGCCTTAGGGCATTGGTGTTCATCAGCCACTGAGCTCCCAACTCATCTCTGTCCAAAAGATGACTGATCCCACCCTCACTGTGCAGGCAGCTCCTGCCTCTAAAGGGCTCCACTGAAATGCTTCAGCAGCTCCCCCACCACCATCTGCTCTGTCACAGTGTCTCCAACCTGCTCCTCTCTTCAGCCCCCTCAAAAACAGACTTCTCAGTCACACAGAAAATGGGTGTTTCTCCTCTATATTGTCCCAGAGAGTGCAAGGGAGCATCTGACAGAAAAAGCAGAGAGAACTGGGATTGTTCCACATGGAGTGGATCTCACCCATTTTTATAAATGGATGGGAGGAGGAAAGGACAGAGCCAGACTCTTCTCCATGGTGTCTAGTGAAAGAAAGGCAATGTTTTTCAAATACAGCAAAATACAGCAAATATCATTTAAACATAAGAAACTTTTACGTAAGAGCGACTGATCACTGGAATAGGACACCGAAAAAAGTGAACTCTTTTCATCCTTGGAGATATTCCAAACCCAACTGGGTATGATCCTGGGCAACCTGCTCCAATTTACCCTCCTTTGAGCAGGGAGGTTGGATGAGATGATCTCCAGAGACCTCTTCCAACATCAAATATTCTTCTACTTGAACGGAATTTCATTACAAGAAAATAAAAAATAATAATAATAATAAAAAAGCCCTCAAACTCTAGCTTAGTAATAGAAAAACAAAAATGCAATTCACCAGACATCACTTTATTCAAGATATTTTTTTTGGAACAGCATGCATTTTACTGCACGCTTGGGAAGTTTTCTGGAACAGCCACAAAAGCTGTCTTTCCAAGCACATGATTAGAAAGCCAGACATTAACCCAAATGCTTCCCACTGGAAAATTTATGACCAATGTGTTCTAGGCAGGTAAGACTGGGGAAAAAAGGTTCTTCCAAACTTTGGGATGAAACTTTCCAAGTTTAGTTTTGCATCCACTGTTTGGCATTTGAACCTAGTTTACTAGTTGACTCCAAAGGACAGTTTTCTAAATATTCATCATTTGGCTAAATCCCCACCAGGAGCCCACAATGATAAGGAAGAAAATGAGACTCCCACCTTGAAGCAGCAACTACTCTCATACCTACTGCTATTGTAAAAAATGCTGACAGTCTGATCTTTAAAATGAAGCAAAAGTTGGTACTAACCCAAATTTATTTTTACCCTATCTCAGGTAGATCTCACACATCAAAATTCCTGTGAATAAGGCAATAGTTGTATTGCAGAGAGATGTGGCTAAGGAAAATAAGTCAAATTGTTTGCTTGGCTTCAACCAAGTCCAACAAACTCTTAATAAACTGAGAGCAATATTTAATTTCTCTCTGCCTCCTCTAACTTTGAGAAACAGAGACTTTTCATTCATACCATCGGGGGGCACGAAACACCAGGGAGAACTACATGGGAAATAGCACAGCAAAGTTTTGAGTGATGCCACTACACAGAAAAATTTTTATCTGGAAAAGTGACTGAGGAATTCCAGCACCAGTCCAAGTTCACTTCAGTGAATTCCAAAAATATTTGTATAATTTTTAACACATTTTGAAGGACAGCTACTACAAAGCAGAAGATTGTGCAGATGTGTTTGCATAGAAAGGAAGTCATTTTGAAAGATTTTGAGCTCTTTTAACAAGTAAGCCAAATATTTTAAAATGGTCCATATTCAGATGGTTCCAGCAAGCTCCATAACTTCTCCCAGGATATGGCAGCTGAAGACCTGAGACCCAGGTTCTCATTAACTCATCACATGAGTTTTATTCTTTTGTTAAAGTCCGGGTGCAAGAATATGCTTAAATAACTGAGAGAGCTGTAGGAAATACGGTAAGATATATTTCCACGTACTAAAATGAAGCATTGGCAAATGGTTTAATGAATCAATTATATTTCAAAATGGACTTCTGTTTTGTTTTACATTTCCTTCCCTTGTAAACGGCATGCCAACTCCAATACTTCACTCAATAAATGACTACTAAATGAGTGCAAAGTTACAGGCATGTTGGTCTCTATGACAGGCCATACATAATCACCATAGAAATTCATAATTACACCTGTCAACCTCATCTCATGCAATTGATTCAATAACTAACAATGTCAGCAGCAGGCTAAGCTTAGAGGTCTCACTGTGTGAAAATACTCATACATGGCTAAACATCTCGGTATTTTAATTGCCTGTCATAGTGCCAAGGTTCCTATATTGTACCTATCTCCACAGCAACAGGCTGGAATGAGTAAAGAACATTTAATAACTGCAAAAAGGTGAATATATAAGCTTGCAGTTATTTTACAGCTCTCACAGACAGTGCAGAGTATTCTGAAGACAGCTGGAGATGTAGTTGCATTTGAGAGAACAAGTTCAATTTGTGCAAAAGAAACCTCTTCTCTGTGTGGACTGCATGTGCACATTGTGAAATAAAACTCATCATATAAATCTGAGAATTGTTTCTAATTACAGCTGCTGGAGAGGTCAGCTCCTGCCTGGGAGTGTACACACGCCTGCTCTGACAGGACGTTTAATCTCAGCACAC
The DNA here is from genome assembly GCA_013400235.1 of Oriolus oriolus. Lineage (NCBI taxonomy): Eukaryota > Metazoa > Chordata > Aves > Passeriformes > Corvidae > Oriolus > Oriolus oriolus. The sequence goes on from VXBT01011766.1 coordinate 144,471, forward strand.
CAGGCATGGCTGTGTAAAAACAGCTTCTTACAGGCTCCTAAGGACTTAATCATGACATGTTTGTCCATCTAATATTCTAAATTACTTGCAAGCTACGCTGCACTGAAAGGCTCTGATGTGCCCAAACGCTAACCCCCCTGAACTCGACGGCCGGGCTCCCAGCGCCCCCAGCAGCAGCCGCCGCTGCAGCCCCTGTCTGGCGCTCCGTGCTAATTGCACATGAACATGACAAGGGCAAAGTCTTTGTGGCCTGAACTTTTAACAGTGGCAGAGCAAGACCAAACAGACTGGGTCAGGGAGAGGTACTAAGCAGAGTGCCACGAGGAGGAGAAAGACAAGCAGATACTGGGAGCTGATGGGAAAGAGAACAAACTCTTCAGGAAATAGATGCGAGGCAACAGAATATCTGGCTGAAAATAAAATAATGTGGAAAATGAGAAGGTAAACAGGTGGAAGAACTGCTCCACACATTGGCAAGGGGCAGTTCTGGAGGCTTCCACACTCTAGGATTTTAAAATCAACAGTGCAATGTAAATTCTGTTCACATTTTCCCTAGCACAGAAAAGCCTTCACCTGTATGAAATTTCTATGTGAAAAGTTAAATTGCTTTCAAACAATTTGTAAGCTGAAATATGAATGAACAAAAAGTAAACAGCATCACTGAGGAAATCCTTCTACTCACCAGAAAAGCAGCAGAACACAAGTGGGTGAGAATGCACAGATGTTTAATTAAAATAAAGTGACACATCTCTACAACCTTACTTACTCTGCAGACTTCTCAGGCTGTATTCTTCCCCTCTGATGACTGGGCCTCTTCAATTCTTCTGTGTTTTGGCTGAGTTCAGCTTTTTTCCTTAAATATCACCATGAACTGGAACCCTTAAACGAAAGAGAAAAGGTGCAACTCTGAAGTCACCATAGAAAAAAGAAAAAGCAGTGGTAGTTTTCACCTACAAACAAATCCTTTTCAGTCAAATCATCAAGAAGAGCAAAGCATGGCAGAAAGATGAGCCCTGACTTATTCCTGCATGGTTTGATTTTGAATGAACACAGGAAGGGGATGGAAGGCAGATGTTAATGCCTGTGGATACAGAACACAGGAAAACAGGAAAATAAAAAACACTTTACCTTCTTGCTTTAATTTACTGTAAATAAAACACCTCCAAATGGAAAACAGCTAAGTGGGAAACACCATTTTTAAAAGGGGGTTATTATGGAACTCATCTCCAAAGACAGGATTTTATAAAACAAAAGAGAAATTAAACCCCATAAAGACCAGCAGAACCTCCTGTTTTCTGACTTAGCTCTGAACAGGAGAATAAGCTTGGCAGTGCCAGGCAAAGAAGCCTTTCTGTTGAAAACTGGAGCAGCAGAGCATTTATTCATAGCAACGTTCAATGGCCAGATTGAAGTGGGATTTCTCACATGAATCTTAAAACTCTGAGGCACTTTTAGACCTTTTGGAAAGAGATTCTTTCTACACAAGTCTGGACCAGAACTGCCAGCAGGACCCATAAAGGCACCCTGACCTCAGCAATTGCTGTCTCACAAAGAAGCAAACGGGTCTGTTAGGAACGTGGCAGAAGCTGGTGGGATGCAGGGGGGTGGGACCCAGAGCACACCGGGACAGGTGTCCTGGGGCAGGCGGTCACCTGGCCGAGCCCTGCCCCAGCTGACTCCCAGGCTGGGCAGAGGAGCCACGGTGCTGCCACCACCCAGTCTGCTGAGGGGTGACGGGGGCTGTATCCTGCTTCCCAACACAGCCAAGAGCTTCCCCACACACAGGACAAATTTGTTGCTGAAAAACCGGCATCCAAGTTGCTTCCACTGCCTTTGTTAGAAATAACACTTCAGTGAGAAAAAAAAAAACCTCAGCAAAAACCAACCAGTGGTGCCTGTGCATGCATCAGGATGTGGAGAGCCAGATTTGCAGCTGGCACAAATCACCCTCAGCCTGGTGGAGGAAACAGCAGCTCTGCTGATTGTCACTGCTGAGGAGGGAGCCTGCAAACACAGACACAACCCAGAGGCAGGCACACATTTCCCTCCCTGAATTTCAGTGTAGGTACAGTTGCCATCACACACTGGCCAAGCTTTCTTGGAGCTGCTCCAGAACATCAATCTAACATGTTTTCAAGCTAATCCTTGGAGAGCTCAGCTGGCCAGAAGACTTCCCAAAGGATGTATTTTCTATATCCTTTCAAACAGAGAGGCCAGAATAAGAATCAGCTGAAAGAATTTTACAAAGTCTTTTATACTCATTGTAGTACTCGAGAAACAGGAAGGGTATCACAGCTCTACATGGTCCACAAAGTCACATTCTAAAAGCCTTTCATCCACACAGAGTTACTGTCTTCTCTACCCATTCATCCCCACAAAACTCCAAAGCAAGGACACTTCATAAAATCTTTATGATTTTTCATATCAGCATTTGCAAGGGAAGGTCTACAAATTTGTAAGTACTGCTTTTCTGATCAACTTAGTTTGTTTTTGGTTTTGCTAATTAGGCTCGTTTTTCCCTTGCAGCCAAAGGAAAGCAAAAGGAATAGATATTGTTCCTTTATAAACAATGAAAATATAAAAAAACTAAAGTTCAAAATAATGATTATTAGAATCCCTTTTAAGTAAAACATTTTTCTAAAGATAATTACACATTTCAAATACTGTTCAGAGAGCAGTTTAAGCTCATAAGCGAATAGGTGAATGAAGCAAAGCCCAAAGCTCCCCTCACACAGAAAGCTGGAGTGTGTGAGGGGTGGCAGCAGTTCAGGGTGGGGTGCTGCCTGCCACATCCTCGGCAGGGTGAGGCAGATCAGCTCTCTGATTGCCAGGACACAAGGCCAGGTTACACTAGCCAAGGATCAGCCCCAATAGCTGCAGCTGAATTTTCAAGCCTCAGACAAGGCCTATTTCAAGTCCCATTAAAGTCAATAAAAGCCTCCCATTGATTACAGCAGTGGTTGGATCAGGGCCACACTGATGTTTACTGGAAGCCAGATACAAGGTCTGATTACTTTTATACTGTTACACATCAGATCCTTATTCACTCCATTATTTACGGGCTTGCAAACAAGCAAGAAATTCTGATCACACAGTCATAGAGACTTCATTTGCATCCTTGATTGGCACGATGAGAGCTCAGAGAAGGGTTTGAATATGTATTACACAGAGCAGCAGTGCACAAAACCTGCAGGATGCAGTAAAGCAATCAGGCAGCATAAAGAAATTGAAATGGAATTCCTTGGAGAAAGGGATCATTAAGTGCTTAACAAGCATCACTCCGTTATATCTGTTTTAGTGATGTTAGCATAATTTTAATTGTTACCATCCAATCTGTTTTGATAGCTTTGGAGTTATCAAGATGCTAAATATTTTACGGTGACATTTGAACAATCAGGAAGATTAGCTGCAATGCCCTCCACCCAGTAGCCCAGTGCCTGTGAATAGACAAAAAGGGGGATCTATTTTCTGTGTGGAACAAAGACAAGACAGAAAGATCAACACAATTAAATATTAAACAGAAGTAATTACATAGGCAGCTAAGTAATAACTCAAACACCCTGTATTTTATTATGCATTTCCAACTAGCCAATTAAATTATACAATATTGTGAATGTGCCTGGCATGTCCTGCTGCCTGGCAGGTCATTTAGCCAAGTTTTACTTCTGGTATTGAGATTCTTATTAAAATTTATACTGAGCCAAGGAAGCATGCAAGACAGAGGGTTCTGCTTTGTCCTAAGCTGACAAAAAGCTGTTGTCCCTTCTAAAAAGTCCAGAAGTCCTAGAGTTCTACCTAATGCTAACGGGTTGCCAGGTGCAGTTTCAGGGCCATTTAAGGCCATGCCTCAAGACTTGGCCGTGTGTGGCACCTGCGAGGCCACGGAGCCGCAGCAGCGAGGAGCAGTCCCTGCCTGCACGGAGACACTGCTCACATCGAGGGGTCCTGCACTCAGTGCATGCCAGGCACAAAATACAACAAATGATGTGAGCTACACGGAACTTAAATGCTTTAAAATTACACACCTGCTAGAAGTGTTTGCTGAATCAGGGCCATAGAGGGTATTTGCAAGTGATCCGTAATTAAATGCAAACTAGCACTCCCAGCAGAACAGTAGCAAGTAATAATAGCTAAATATTATCCAGAAGAGAGGCAAAGGACATAATTATTGCCAAATGAAATATGGCAACACTAAGGCTTTAATATGCCTGTAAGAAAAACTTGCAAAATCTGTGGTAGCATAAGACTGAGACTTCCATCTGGACAAATAAGGACCCAGGCTGAAATCTGACATATTTTCAACTTCTATAGGGAAAAAACTCAGAACCTAGCAGCATATACTGCCCTTCAATCAAATGATACTGCTATCTAACAATTTCCACCTTAATAGCTCATCTCTCTGATGAAACTGTAACTGTTGTTTAGTTATTCAACTTATGCTCACAAATGGGTATTTGAAAATAATCTCCCTCAGGAAAAATGGTATTCTTTACCTATGAGGAGAAAGAATAAGATCGAGATTTGGGATTAATCTGATTAGTCAGGACATTGTAAGAATCAGGATGGTAGGGCTTAGAAGTGCTGTGTTAAATCAGGGTCACACTAAGACACCAGAGGATCTGGGTTTGTTAAGCTCATCAAGGTCAGGCCCTGGCCTTTGTAGCCAGAGTCACACAAAGCCCACAGACCCTTCTGCGGGGGCTGTCACAGGCACTGCACAGGTAAAGAGGAGACACTCCAGGTCTGGTCAGTCAGCAGCAACTCTGCTTCTGATACCGAAAGCTCAGAAGCTGCCAGCTCAGTACTCATCAGGGAAGAGACTTCCTGCCTGACGTGCAAGTTTCATGCTAACTTGAAAACAGGAATCACAAAAGGTCCGCAATGCAAGGGCAAAGGTTCAGGGAGAGCTGCTGGTCCACACACACCCGTGATTCTTTAAGGGAAATCTCTTCTATTGAGCAAATGTAGCAGCTCCTGTCCTTCCTTCAGATGGAGTCCCCAGAAGGACATCAAGGGACTCTGCTGTGGTGACAGAACTTGCCCTGCAGACTGGCACTGCACCTCTCCACTGGTGATGGGGCCCCTGAGGAAAGAAACTCAAATGCTATGAAGGTTGTCACTAAGATTTTCCTTTTTTTCAAGCTCAGACAATGATGTTTCCTTTTACAGTCACAGCTCAAAGGTCTGATACCTGCTGCCAAAGGGAGGAGGGCAGCGTGATGAGTTAGTCCCTGGTAAATCCACCTGTGAGACAATGTTGTTTTCCAGCTCAGTGTGGGTATATTCAGGAAATTTACTGTAAGAGTTTTCAGGCAGTTTCACAGGCATTGGCACTGGGCACTGAACCAACACCAGAACACCAGTCAGTGTCTGACTTACAGGGCTTGCTTCCCTCAAGAACATATGCTAAACATGTTACTTATAAACAATTGGATTCACAAGGGTAGCAACAGCTTCATAAGCAAACAGAGATTTAGAATAATTAGTGATTAAGAAAATATTTTTAAATTATGCTGACGTCCTGCAAGAGGACTCATCTTTGAACATCTAAGGAGAAAATTAACTAGTAACTGGGCATCTTCCTTGCTCCATGTAAAGCAGTTCTGAGCTGCACCCCTGGCAGCAAACTGGAATCACCAATAGCCTTGACACTGAGGGGAACTTTCAACAATATTTCGGTGCATGTTTGATGAAAAGAATAAAATCTTTCAAAGGCTGAAATACAATAATCCAGTGGAACATCAGGGTTAAAGATGAAGGATTTGGGATGCCACACATAACAGTAAAGTCCAGAGTTCCAGAGAAGAGGTGTTTAGGCTCAGCTCCTGCAAATCCCACCCAAAGGGCCTTCAGAAGAACAGGTCTGGAGGGGAAGACTCTACCACAAGCACTTTCTCAGTGACTGTCACAGCAAACCCTGGCTGTGCTGAACACTTGTGGCACCTGCCTGACGTTTTTCCTGACATATTCCTGGACACAGAAGGAGAACCCAAGGGCTGTGCAGAAGACAATACTGCCACTCCAGGACAAGGAGTGCAATATTTGCTGTCTGCATCAGCAAGAGAAACTCAGGACCTAAAACTGCTTCCTGGACGTCTGGGTATTTTAGAAGCTTTTTCTTGAGTCGTATTTCTTATAACAATTTTGTAGCCACTCCAAATCACAAACCCTTGAGCCCGATCTCAAGAGTGCCATTCAAAAAATGAAACCTCTTTAATCTTTTCAGGGAGGTAATCAACTTAAGTGGTTAATAACTTCATCATTTCAGATGAAACTGGTAAAAACTCGTATCCTGAGAAAGCTTCAGAGCTGTTGGTAGAGTTAGCAGGGACCACAAGATGCGGCACCACAGCAATCCAGCGAGAGAATGAATTATTTATTAATTTACAATAACATTTATATATCCTAGCTCCATAAAGCGATTGGACAGTGTTCACACTTCTTCCAGGGTGATTGGTCTAAGTCCTAGACAGCCATTTAAAAATATTATGTTACTGTACCCAAAACATAAGTGGAAAACAGCAGGTGTGAATGCTATTTACAAAACCTTACTGTTTACATAGCTTGCATAGTAAAGGAAAATTCTCACAGAATCAGTGCAAGAAGATAGAAACTCCCTCTGCTAGCAGCACTTCAGTATCCACACAGAGCAAAGATACTGGCTAGAAAGAATAAATCCAAAAGAGTGAAATTATCCAGTCTTGGTGTTAAAAGCCTGAAACATTTTAAAGATTAAATAAGTATTTGATGTTACTATTTTTAGCTAAAGAAAAACAGCATTGTCCCTATTAGACATTTCAATTTACTTAAAATAATTGTGCCTCAGTAGCTTACAAAGGAGTGATTACATACAATGTGACAATTGTATTACTTACTACCCTTGACATCACTTCAGTGAGGGTCACTCTAGTTAAATATTTCATTTGCTATAATGTCCATCTTCATCAAGCTATTTCTGAAGCAATCTGAAAAATCCTCAAATCTTTGTTTCTTTGTCTTTGTAAAAAGAGGGCCCTGTTCATTGTTCTCTTTCATACTTAGCAAATTGCTGCAGCAATTCACAAAACCCTTAAAAGAAAAGGGCATGCAAGAGAAATTCAAAGTAACTCACTGAAAACATCCTTTTCTCACTTTCTTAGTCCTTTCCACTGTCAAATACCCTGCCTAAGTCCAGTCTCTGTCAGAGAGGCAAAGATGCTTTATTAACAGTATCCTCATAAATATTCTGCGTTTGAATGAACGAGATGAAGGATACTTGACATTTAAATGTTTCTTACAACTTCATTTATAAAGCAATTCTCTGATACTAAAGCATGCCTCCATAGTTACACACAAGAAAAATTACAGCCTTCTTACACTCCTCCATATGTGTCTTAACATCAGAGAAAGATCACCATTTTGTTAAACCCATCATGAACTAAGTTCTCTTTGCTGAATCAGAGCTACCAGGATAACACCATTGAGAAGTACACTTCACTAAGCTTTAGTGTCTACAGCTTACCTTCAGATCTTCACCACAGAAGCAGGTTTATGTCCTGCTCAGACTGTGGAGAGCTGTGAATTATGACATTGCATGGAGTACTGGGGAGTGAAGAAATACCGCAGTGAAGTCACAGATAGGCCACCTCCTCCCCACTTTCCATTTGATCTGCACTGCCACTTGCAGAAGCTGAGGAGAGAGAGGAAAATTCAGAGGGTTCCCCACCCTGCAGAGGGATCTCCAGACCAGCAGAGCAAGTACATTTCCAGGTCAAAAGCAAGAACTCCAAAGCCAGCAGCTTTCCACCAAGTTGCAACCAGAGGTTTGTACGTGTGCCAGAGGCAGATACTGATCCCTACAAACCCTGAATTCTCATTAGCACTCCCACTACTTTCCCTGTAAACTGGAGGCCTTCTTAAGTAGTCTGAGACAAAGAAAAGAAGAGTAATTTTCAAAATGCACTGCATTAGTATTAATTGGTTGTTACCATTATTATTAATAGTACTGTGCATCTTCATATGGTAAATATTACTTCCTGCTTCTCACATCAGCATGAAATAAGCCCCAGTATGGAAATGTCATTCTGCAGATCTCAGCACAGGCAGGCTGACCTCAGTTCTCAGGAATTAATGCACAGCTTTAAAGAGAGTCACACCAGAAGCATATATTACTTTATGGGTTTCTCTGTAAAATAACCTATCCCTCTTTGAGGCATGATTTAAAGACAGAGCCCGCAGGACATAAATCACAGCTGCTAAAAATACAAACCCTTTTAGGACATCACTCCTTAATGGTAGCAAAAATCTTCACAGGAAAAGACACCTGCCCCAGTGACAGAGAATAATCACCTTCTCCAAAGCACGTGTTGGATGCCTGCTGGAGTTAGCAGGTTCACAGTGCCAAGTTTTCCTTTGGAAGAGAAGACAAGTTTCAAAATGCAAACCAAAAACCCGTATTTCCTCTCAAAAAAAACCCAAACCAGATCTACTTTTCAAAAGGGTGAAGTGTATTATAGGAAAAAAAAAAAGTGCACGAAGGTCTCACACAACTCCCTGGGAAAGGCTGCCCCGTTCTTGCACCTCAATTAGCAATGCAATCAAACCAGGACGTCAGAACTGGCTGCCCAACAGCCACCCTCATTTACTGGCTTTACTTCCCCAAACTACTGGTAGGAGACACATGCAGAGAGTTAATTGTAAGCAAGAGGTCTTTCTCCAAGTTTCTGTTGTGGATGCTCTAGGTCATCAGGTCTTTGAAGCAATACTGACTGCAATATCAATAATTTTGACTAAATGTTAATTTTCTTTCCCTACCTACCAAAGTAACAATGCCATCCTACCTAGGCCATTTTCTTGGGTCAACAAGATTTTCCAGCCACCATAGAAAATGTTAAAATGTTGATACAGTTTTGTCCCAAATTGGAATAAAATGTCTAGAATTTACCCTATTTTTTAAATTGGAAACTTTATCAGGCTCCAAGCTTTTGATGAGCTTATAACACATTGCTTCAAAGCCTTCCTTTCCTTATCCCATCCACACTCTACTTAGCTTTAGAATAATTTTACAGAGTATAGTCCAGGTGCATCCACAGGGCACAGAAACACTGAGCAGAAAAAGCACAGTTTGAAAAAATCCCCACAGATTTTGTCAGACCAAGATCATCTTACCACAAAATGCCTCACACGTTCTGCTGATAATACCAAAACCAACGAAGTGGTGTTATCATGTGTCAGTATAAGAACTGGACAACATGCAACTCAAACCAGAGAGCAGATTTGGCACCAGCTTTCTCCTCCCTCCAACCTGACCTGAGTTACACAGGGCTCTGCTCTGCACAGGCTGTCACAAATATTCACCTTTCAGTCACCTGGCCTTGAACACTTCCAGGGATGGGTCATCCACAGCTTCTCAGGCCAGTGTGTTCCAGTGCCTCATCACCCTCACAGCTTTAAACTTTCCCTCCCCTTGCCCTTTATTGAAAGGCTTTAAATTCCAAAATAACACTCCAATTCTTGAAGAAAAAAAAAAATATTGTGTCACCCAGGGGAAAAAAAAGAGTCTCAGTTTGATGTGAAGCCAGATTATCCCGACTGAGGCTGGCCCACTACTGCAGAACCTTGTGCCTGGAGCATGACAGCTCTGATGATGAAAGGTACAAATCTGAAAGGGAAGCTGCTTGTAATACCTAGCTTGGACCAAGAAATGGCATCCCTTTCCCTGGCCTCACATGAGAAATAACTCCTTATGCATGCCTTCCTCTCCTGCCAACATCCCAGCTACACCTGTCCCATCTTCCCTCGGACTAGGCAATAAAGACAATTGAAGTTTTCAACCTAATCTTGATCTCAGCCTACCAAAATGCCTAATATTGAAACTGGCCACAGATTATCTCCCCCCATATCTTTTCCACCCTTTCCAAGTAAGTCTCAATTTCTCCCCTCCTCCTCATAAAAAAACCACCAAATATTTTTAGCAATATCTATGACTTCAGAACTAGTTTAAAGACCTCTTTAATTTTTGGTTTTGTTTCACATGTCTTGAGGAAAGAGCCTTCAAATAGTCACATTCCCCAAAGACCTGCTGTGCTGCATTTAGTCACTCACCATGTTTTGAACACTCAAGAAGGGAATAAAAAGGAGGGAGAAAAGATGGGAGGTGGTTGTTGGAACAACATCTGCTACATCTAGGAACAGAGAGCATGTGCACAGAAATTAGGATCAGATACACACATTCAACAACCAAATACGTAAGAATGGAAAAATCATCAGGATTTCACAAGCTGGGATTCTCCTGCACTTTTACACCTCATTATCGTTTCCCAACTAGATGAGATCTCTCCAAGGAACAAGCCCAGAATGTACCAGCATTGAGATTAGGGACAAAAGCCCACTTTGCTTGCAGCAGTGCAGCCCAGTACCTGGCAGCATCACAAGCACAGCTCACAAAAAGTGTACGAGCATCCCACCTAGGCTAAGGGCTGGAGACAGCCTGAGTGATCTTTCTACAGCACTTCCCTTGCAAAATAAAATGTGACAACACCCTCATTGGAAACTGCAGTGCCCAATACCCCTATCCCAGACACCAGAGCACAGAGAGCAGCCTATCCCAGCCAGCCTTCACCAGCCACTGAAACAGACACAGCGCTTTAAAGCACTTAAGGCTGCCCCTTGAGACACGACTGCCACTCTAAAGCCCAACACTTCAGCTCAAGTTCACATCATTCCCCAAGAACTGTATCTAGCCTACAGCAGAGAGCTACCAAAGAGAAGTGTTTTTAGCCATTCCCTGCTCCCACGCTCCCTCCTCAAATTAAAAGGCTGTGGCAAACATGGAATACAAACAAATTCCCTGTGTTCAGTGGCACACACCACATTTCTGTCCATTATTAGATGTGACAAACACGAGAGGGGGCAGAGCAAAGGGCAGGACACTTAGCGATCTTGTCATACAAAACTTCTCAAACATGCTCAGAGCAGTGTGGGATTACTCAAGGCTTCCCATGCGGTGGGTCAGGAACACCAGACGTGCAGCAAAACAGCTTCCTGGGAAACCTGGACAGAGAAAGAGGAAAAAACAGCCCTGTACACATCCTTTCAGGCACCTGGCATCAGTGTGTCTTTCAGGAACTGTTCACCACTTTGGTCTCCTTAACTATCCCCTTGTTACGCTAAAACCAGCCCACTGAGAGAGGTTTTGTCAGGTGCAGAAAGAGGTCAGGCTAATGCCAAGAATTTGGGGACAGAAAAACCTCGAGTTCTCCCAATCTTTTCCATCACATGTTCAAGATAAGAAAACACTGCTGGCACATCCCATTAACATCCTGCTCCCCAGGGCACACTGCAAGATGGTTTGTGCTGGGGCATTTTAGCCTTCAGAAAACAGAAAGCACAGTCTGACCAAACGTAATCCCTGAAGCACCACACTGCATGCAGCACCTCCCTCTGCCAATCTGCCCTTCCTAGAAATGCTACCCCAGGTCTGATAAGCACATGGAAATGAAGACTTTGCCATTCAAGAGGAAGGAAAGGCAGGCTCTTGCCCACCCCAAGCACACATGGTTTCCCCTTTCCTCCTCCTCTTCGAGACCCAGGTAACCACCTCACACTGTGCTGATGTGCCATTGTTTATTTTTCAAGCATCTTCAGAGAGCAGCCTTCCCATGTGGCAGCTTCCCTCCACAGGATCTGTTCTCATGCAGACAGAAGGCTGCACTGCTGCTGCCTTTTTGATCTCGAGGCAGAGGTGAGGGGGCGAGGAGGAGGGGGATGCAGTGGGAATTCCTCCACCCGAATGCTATTGGTTTGCTTTTCAAGATGCTCAGCAGCACTGCACGAGACAATCCTGTGCAGCAGAGGTTCTCTTTAGGATGATATCCTCACTTTCTTCTGTGACCTTTATTCCCACTGTTTGCTTTCCTCCGAGGGTGACTGCAGCAGCAGCCGACCCCGGGCACCCCCAGCCCCGGCCCCTTTGTACCAGATCAGCATCTCCATCCTCACAACTGCTTCTCCTGCCAGCAGATGTCAGAGGATGGGGTGAAAACCCCTGGACAGTGATGTTTGTGCAAGCAACTGTCCTCTCCCATGTCATTCTTGCAACTTGCTTAACCTCAGCCAAGGGAATGAATGAGGGTGCAGGATGACACAGCTTTCCTCGTGAGCATCCTCCTTTGGCTCCCTTGCTGGCACCTCCTTCCTCCCAGTTACGCCTTTTCCACTAGTTCCATCCAGCTGGCAGAGCCCAAAAAACAGTAACAGGGATATTGAAATGGCTTCTACTAGAGACACAGGAGCAGCAGTGGCTGTCAAAAGAAAATCTACTCAAATTTTTCAAAGGGATTAGGAGAAAGCAAAGATAATCCGGCCACCAGCTGTAAAAGTTAGGGACAGGAGAGGAGACTCACATGACCAGCATGCCTTACATGCTCCAGGAGAAGTCAACACATTACATTTCCCTTACATTTCCTCCACCACACAGAAAAGGGCTGGTGACTGTTGAGAAGGATGCCTTAGACTCAGCCTGTCTGCAGTAGGATTGTGCTTTCAGATCAGAGGGGGAAAAAAATCTTTGGAAATGCTGTGAGACAGAGCTGGACCTGAGGTCTTCCAGTTGCCTTCTAGAGATGACACCAGGGTAGTCCATGAGGAAGAAGTGTCAAACAGAGGCTTGGACTTAGAGTGGACAGGATGGAATCACTTCAAGATTTGTACCAAGAGTTTTTTTATCACCACAAACTTTTTTACCATTATTAAACATGAATTTCTACAACACTGATCAAGATTAGTACTAGTTTACAAACTGTTTTTCCCCTCATGGCTTCAAGTCCTCAAAATGTATCTTTTTACCCATGAATTTTCAAATGCTCAATATTTTCTTTGCAGATATTTCTAGAAAATTCACCGCTAGCTCAGCATTTTCTATTAAATTATCATTGTGGCCATCCTTAGCAACTTCAACTTATGGAAACTGGTCAAACCACAAAAACTCACACCTACAGTTGTGCTGTATATAGATATCCAAGCAAACAGGAGCCCACACCAAGCAGTGTGTGGGAGGAAGTGGCCAGAGATGTTCGCAGACATTATTGCCTCTTTTAGAAACCGAGCAGGGATCTAAATAGATCCAACAAACACAGCTGAAGATCTATGTGGCTTTACATGGGAATTTTGTGGTCATCAAAGCTTCAGATTAGCATTTCAAGGAGAAAGCAAAGTAATTATTATAGTTTGTTAATAATTTGCAAACAGCCCATTTCCCACTGTACGTATTAAGGGTATCCTGCAGACTTCTGCAGCCACAAGAGGAACAAAAACCTAGTAATAATATGGGCAGATTACACGTAAAACTCAGAGAAAATCATGTTTTCAAACACCATATTAAAACCAATCAGAAATCAGCCTCCCACCCAGCCCAAACATTGGGGGAAAGAAAAGACTAATTCAGCTACATTTTATACTCAAGTGACCCAAAGGATGCTGTGTGAAAAGGCTTCCTTGTACCAGCAGCACTGCACACTCTTGCAGTTCATCCCAAGTCTTGCAGCAGCTGGTGCTTCCAGGAAGCCTCAGAACCTGCAGGCACGTGACTCACCCCAATCTAGACTCTGTACAAAAAAAGAACATGTACCATAAAAATAAGTTTCCAATTCTCAGTTGCAAATGAAACCTTTAAATAGGCAACACAGATGGACCTAAAAGCTCATAAACATGACAACACATCCAACAATTTTAAAAAAAAGAAAAAAGTCCCATCCTCATGAACTTCCTGAGGTATAACTCCTGAATTCTGAGCACTTAAGGCTGGCAAAGATACACAAACTCCTTGTAAAGATGCACAGCAAGTAGGTGCCAGAATTCCCAAGTCACAGATACCACTTGAACTCAAATAACCAGGAAGCAGCTGCTTTTCAGCATCCACCTTTGCACAACTCATTCCCACTCCAGTTAAGTGCTGGCTGTTGGCAGTGTAGGCCCTGGTGCAGGTCTCTGGGTGAGGTATTTGCAGCAGGTACAGCAGCTCTCCATGTCATGCACCCCAGCCCTTTCCCTGGAGAAGGAAAAGAGCCAGCCATTCACATAAGAGGACAGGGATTTATCAGGGAGCAAGACTGGGAAAGCCCTACTGAAGTCAGTAATACCATGGTTCTGAATTTTTCAAAATGCAGCCACCTTTGGGGGAGAGCCACAGACTGCTCCTCACAGCACGTTTGATGGGTAAGAGGAAGAGTTGATAAAGAAGAGATAAAGAGTTGATGGGTTTCTGCTCCCCAACATGTCCCTAGCCTATATTCTGTGTTTTCAAACAAAATCCCTTTTGTGCTTTCCCCCTGCTGCCCCTCCTGCAAGGAAGAGCTCCCAGCAGCCATCTACAAAGTGCCTTCGTTGTTTGTCTTCAAGCCAGCCTTCAAAGCCTCCTGAACCATCATGCAAACAAACAGCTTGTCATCACTTAAATCGCTGTTTTCCTGAGACAGATCCATGGACCAACCTTCGTATCAGCCCCTTACACACCCCCGTCTGTAACCCTTTGTCTTGGGCTCACTTTGGAAGTGGTCTGAGGACAAAACCATTTTATTTTGTTTCAATGCATTCCCTGACATCCTGGACCACAGCAAAGACTCTTTGGCCTCACAAAACAAGTAATAATTCTAGAAAATGAACCCATTAAGAGTTAACCAGAATGTATGTACATTCTCTGCATGTGTTATTAATAGGAACTGAGAAACTCTCTTGATTTCTTTTATTTTCACAGACACGCTGTAGTTCCCCAACTGATACATAACATGACTTCACAGAACCACAGAATGGTTTAGGCTGGAAGGAACTTTAAAGATCATCTCGTTCCAACCCCCTGCCATGGGCAGGGACACCATCCACCATCCCAGGCTCCTCAGAGCTGCATCCAGCCTGGCCTTGAACACCCACAGGGATGGGGCACCCTGTGCCAGGGCCTCCCCACCCTCACAGGGAAGGATTTCTTCCCAATTTCCCATCTTACCTGGCCCTCTGGCAGTTGGAAGCCATTTCCCCTCTCCCTGTCACTTGCCTTCCGAAAAGTCCCTCTCCAGCTTTTCTGTAGCCACTTCAGGCACTGCAGGAGGCTCTAAGGTCTCCTTGGGGCCTTCTCTTCTCCAGGCTCAACAATCCCAACTCTCTCAGGAGCTGAGCGACCAAGTCCTTTCTAAAAGAAACGGAAGAAAATAAATCTGGAATCACAAAAATAAACCATCTGAGCCAAACACTGTACACAAGTGAACTACCACTGATATAGCTGGTTATTTGTATTGATTTGTCTGCCAGAGCAGGACAAGGCTGCGAAAAAATCCTTTTTTTATTCTGTCACCTACCATGAAAAATTTTGCTTGCAGGGACTTAGTTCATTATTCTCCTAACCACTCATGAGACCTAGTCCCACCTCTCAGCAGATTCATCTTCAGTCTTACAGAACTCTGTTAACTCCTCAGCAGAGCAATTCATCCACCTGTGAAGTGGATACCATACCTTGGTCATGGCTGTTAGGAAGGTAGAGTTCATCTCCATTTGGGATATATTATTTAATGACAAAACAACTGGAGGGAAAAAAATGCCACTGACTTTCTCCCTGGTTTTCTTCTCTTTTCAAGTGGTGGCAGGAAGATCTCAAAGTTTGTAGGAGTCATTAGACACTGTCATGGTATATAGAACTAATAATGATGAGCAGTTTAAAAGATATTCTATTCCATCAGCTCAGAAAAAAATACATTATGAAGAAAAAAATTACAGCAAAGTGAAAAAACCTCATCATTGAAATAAACCACAGAGATCCCACATGGAGAGAAGCACACATTTGGAGAGATCATTTATCCCCTAAAGTTATGGCTATTGTAGAACAAAGTTGACATGCAAATTCACATGCTTGCAGCTCTTTTAAAAGACAACCTGTTTCTTGGAGGTATCATAATAGTTTCAGATCCTGCAGTTGCTATGGCAACTACTGCTGCATCCAACAACAAAGTATTGTGTGTAGTTAGATAAATCTGCTTAAGTTATATCTGCCCCAAGTTCCCAATGCTACCCCAAGTTATTACGTACTCTTAAAAATAAAGGAAAGTGAACTGAAGAAACCTGTTTCAACACTGAACAATGGTGTGCAGTAAACACTTTCTCCATAAACATTTCCTTTCAGGGCATGGTCACCATGTACCTTTGCTAGATTTCTTATGCCAAATTCTTATGACACCATTGCCAAATACATGTAATTTATTCAAATAAACCAAGGTGATATTAGGATGACATCTCAGTACAGTAACACAATTGCATCATCTCTGTGCACGTGTTAACGTTAGTCTGCTAACACAACAGGCTTTCCCTCTGACATTTGGTATGCATTTGCTGCAAAAACAAAAAAAAAGCTTTAATATAAAATAAAATGCCCTGAGAGGTACCACTTTATCATTCTATGTCTTTCATCTCCTGCCTCCAAGAGCCACAACATTCCACGGGAAGCAGACTTCTATTATCGTACCCCAACCATACAGCAGATGCACAGTGCCCTCCACGTAAATAATCTCACCAGTGCCCAGGCCCTCCATTTCCTTTTCCATCCCACTGCTTTTCATAAAGGACTTCCTGCAGGAACACAGATTATTTGCAGTTCATTTGCATACTACAGGAGGAAGCTCTAACACACTTCATAAGCGCTTCATTTGCTCCAGTTGCTCGCTTTATCTCAGCAGGGATAACCAGCACATGAGCCAAGAGCCTTTCCCAGATGAGAGGTATCTGCCAGCAACCAGCTGACATTTTTTTCAGTTTAAAAAATTACCTGGTTCTTTGTGGTAATACCTAAGCACAGATCTATTCTGAGAAGATAGCAACGGAAAACCAAACCATTTCACAAAGGCAAAACAACAGACTCAGAGATTACTAAGGAGTGAGGCTTGGAGACTGAAACAAGGATCAATCTCTGCAAAACTACTGAGGTTTGAACACTTAGTTCATTAAAGCAGGGAAAGCCAAGCCATCATTTCTGATTTCCCCACCAAATTCCTTTTATATTTTGTAGTTAAGAGAAGATGCATCACTCCCCACAGGGGTTTCTGATAGCCTAAAATCATCTGCACTGACAAGACCTGGACATGTAGAGTCACGGGCAGTGACACTGCAGACACGAGGACTCATGGTCCCCAGGGGTGATGGCTCCCTGCTGCTCCTGGGCACAGGCCCAGGGCAGAGAGCAGAGCTTCAGCTGCCACCCCGCGAAGGGACGCGCAGCGCGTGGCACCAGCAAAGTGCTCGCAAACACACACGTGCACTAAAGCAAACACTCTGTAGTTCTCAGACTTAAGTTAAATGGCTTCAAAATTTGTGGAAGAGCAAGACAACCCTCCTGTGTTCCCTTCAAGGTATGGTATTATTTGAGTCTATTTGACTGTTTGAGTATATATTCTTTGGAGCACTCGGATTTCAGCTGTAGGAGCCCAAGGAGGATCCTGGAATTGTGCTGAAGACATCTTTTCCCACTTAACACAGCGTCCCCAGAGAACAGAGAGCAGCTGAAGCCTGTCAAGGCTGAACCCAGCAGTGAGCCCTGCCCTCCTGGAGGCACAGGCTCCCTGGCACATCCCGAGGCGAGCGCTGCAGTGCTCCCTCTGACACACATAATGGAGAGGGGCTTCACCTTTTACTGCTCTTCCACCGACAGCACAGACCGAGATGAAAGAGTTGGGTTTATTTTTACATTTTTATGACTTTTCCCACCCCTCTGCTACCACGCTGGCGGCATTTCCCACCCCCAGCACCGTGCCCTGCCTGACCCCACTGGGATGCCTATGCCCAGGAGGGCAGAGATACAGTTGCTATGGCAACACTACCTCCAAATTTTCTGGCCTCCATGCATGTAACATATTAACCTTATCATTTAATTGCCAGATGAATTTCAGGGTGGCACACAGGAAATTATTTTTAAGTAGATTTGCAGAGGAGTCATTTTGACAGGCAGCATTTCTGCACATCAGGGCTGTTCTCCTCATTACCCCCCACCGGACCCACAGTGCAGAGAAAGGTCCTTTCTCCCTCCACCAGCCAAAATCCTCACAGGGAGTCTCTGCTAAAGCCTCCTGCTTTCCTCTGCCTCACAATCCCATCCAAAGCAGGGACCACCCTTTCCTTGTGGTCAGCTGGAGGCACCGTGCAGGGTCAGGGTGGGCTGACACTGTCACCTGAGTTCAGCCAGGAGGAGCCTCTCACAGGACCACATCCTACATGGAATAAATCCCACGGCACCCGGGGCCTGCCCTGCTTAGCCCAAGGGTGCTTCCTCAAAATCTGTTACTGCAGAGAGCTCTTACGACGGGCTGGCAAAGTAATAAACCAAATTCTTCTTCCCACATAACGATGCCAAGGAAGGAGAGCTGGGACCTGCCCCCTTCAGTTCCCCACAAAGCAGCAGAAAACCAGCCTCAGGAGCACCTCACCCCCTCCCACCAAGGCTACTGGTCAGAGCTACTGCCCAAAACCGCTGTGAGAGCAAACAAACCACGCACCTCCTGTTGATCCCAAACCTCCTGAAGCATGTGACCCCACCGAAAACTTGTTTTCAACATGCCTCCTCTGTATCTCTTCAGAGATTAAACACCTACCCAGACCCCACGGAGTACTGTGCAGAATTCCTTGGGCTTGTGGACTATTAAACCTGAAAATTGATTTTGTTGGCTCTGTAATTTTCTTGACCATTTGCAGGAGTGAGAATCAACCACTTATCTTTTTTTTTTCACCTCAGCCACTTATTATGAGCACATGGGGGAAGGAGAGAAGTGGGAGGAATCTATTTTGTTGACCACTTTAACTTGTTTATTCTAGAAAATAGCATCCAAATGCATTTTCCAAGAAAACAGCATGACACTACCTACTGTCAGCAGCAGGTATGGAGAGCTCTCTGCTCAAGAACTTTCCATGGGCTCGCAGAAAGACCGGCTTCTGCCAGGAAAGGAACCTGAACCAATATGAAAACAAGAACTTGTGAGTTTATTCACAGTTACTGTGAGCAGTAACTCCTCACTGAACCATTTATGTCGGCAAGGTTAATGCAGTATTACATAAAAAGCATTTCCATTCGTTGCTCCTCAACATTCCCAATTTTGGAATTCAATGTATTGCTGAATGCTATTGTTGTAGACATAGAAATCCACATGTTCAACAAAAACCACCATTCAAGAAACAGAATTCACTTCTACCTTCCCATTAACATCTACAGACAAGGCTGGGAATTCCCTACGAAAAATAAACCTCTCAAGTGTGTTGAAGGTAGACAGGCCACACCAGCGCAGAATGTTCCAGGTGCAAAGGTTTTATTCTGAAGGAAACAGAGGACCAAATGGCAGAGGATAAAATGTGTAAGCTGCTTAAATTTGGCCGCCTCTGTTTCCATTGTGTATCTACCACCAGAGCAGATATTTCCTACTTCTAGATGTTCTGGACAATAAATATTTACAGGAAGGTCATTAGGGCACGGCAAGTTCTGACAGCAGGGTTGTGTATCACCCCTCAGCCAGCAGCACCCCACAGGGGGGACGGATCTAGCAGTACATGGGACATGTGAGATGCCCTAAGCAGGCAAGGGTGAATGCTCAGTAGTCAGGTCTGTTAAGTCATACCCAAATTGTCTTGGATACCAGCACAAGGGCAAGGCAGCTGTGCACACCCCTCCTTCTCTGAAATCATGCTCAAAAGGGCGCGAGACAGAAGCAGCTGGAGTCAAGAGAAAAGCCCAAACTCACCAAGCAGGAACTAACTGTTCCAGCTAACAAACCCCTCCTCAGATCCCTGCAGACAGCTCACAGACCAAACAGGATCACACAGCCTTCACGGGGCAGGGATATTTAACAGTGAGCTGAATGTCTGTGGTAGAAATGCTGCAGAGAAGTAGAGTGAATTCAACAGTTCTCCACAAAAACAAAATCTTCCATCATTTGAACCCCAGATAAGACGCTGCAGTTACTCAGCAGTAATAAAGGTGGAGTGGGAGAAATGCAGCAGCCAGGTCTGGGCTCCAGTCACCGTGAGCTGTGAAGCAAGGAGCAAGAAATGCAGCATTATGCTTCCAGATTCCATTTGCACCGGTCATGGGTTGGGTGAGCGAGAGGAACCTGGACAGGCTGATAGCCTGGCATCACCCATTTTATAAAAAGCAGAGCCTGAATGTGCAAACGAAGCGTAAGGAATACAGCTCCCTGCATTTGCTGTGCCCCAGCTTTCCCAGGAACAATCAGCAGTAGGAAAAGACCTCTGTGCCTAACAACCCTGCCTGCTCTGTTTCTCTGTCTCTCATCTGTCACCACATCCTTCTACCTCGCACCCAGCCACTCCTAACACCTCTGGCTGTCTCTCGAGCTCATTTGTGCACCCTGCTGCTGCACCCTCGCTTGGCAGCCTCTCTGCTGACTGCACTCAGAGCAGACAGCTCTGCCATGCTCAGTTTAGACACAGCTTGTGGTGGGCACTTGGCCTCCCCAGCCATGCACTTCCTCCGACCCCAGCTCAGGAAGTCACTTGAGCATGACCAAGTGGAACCAGCTCACACCCAGGAGGGGGCACAGGAGGGAGGGAAGGAAAGTGCCACGATTTCCATGGGGCGCTTCCCTTCTGTGGGTCACTGCTGAGGCAGACACTATTCAGCAGAGCCCCCAGCAGGACTGGGGCCCTCCCTTCCACAAATCTTCACGGTCAAAATGTTCCAAACGCTTTGTTTCAAGTCTCTCTCACCCCTTGCCCCGTGCAGAGACATGATCATAATCCTCTTTCTCCACCACCCTCCTTGTGCATCAGTGTTATGAGATCTCCCCTTCTACCATGAACCCGCTCCAAGAAATGTCCTTCCTAAAACCCACATGGCCCACAAGGAGAACCCTCTGGAGCTGACCCCAGGAAAAAACTTAGAGCACTGAACACAGCTCTGCCTCCTTGCAGGGACTGCAGTTGTGGTGTGTGCTCTTTCCTTGTGGTTATAACCACTAACCTGTTTGCCTGTTTTACAGCAGCCATGTAATAGCCTGACCACCACAAGGGTTTTTCCATAATATCCTCTAAATCCTCTCACACCTGCCTCCTGCTAAAATACTCCCCATCCATGCAGAGACACACACTCCCTCTGTCCAGCCTTATTGCTGTAGTCATTTGGACAAACAGACTTCAGCTACCTGCAAAATTCGAGAAATAGGCACTCAGTCTTGTTTTAAATAATGAAATATAGATTGCCCAAAAACCCCACGTTTGAATGACAATCTAAACAGTACTCACTTCTTTCTCAGGCAGCCACTGCCTCCTCATCTGTAAAATGGGGCAATGGCACTCCTTGCATCTGAGGGACAATGTTTGCAAACATTAAGAAGCGACTCTGCACAAGTCAAAAGGGAGTACTCTATTTGCATGCAAATTCATGTAAAAAATTAATCCTCACGTGGTTCCAAAAACATGATGCATACAAATACATTACTGCAAGCCTAAGAAATTTAGCTTTAGAAATGCAGCCAGCTGTTTTCTACACTGACTGGGGGCAAGAGGGGAGAATCTGACAACGCACCTTCCTTTATTTAACTGTTAACTGTTTATTCTAAATCTAATATTGATCCTTAATTTTCCATCAGCGTTTTGACTGCAAGAGAGCAGGGGACAAACAGGAGTGGCAAACAGAATCCATTTATTTCACCCTTTCTTCACTCCTGGGGTCAGCTACTCCCTCTCTGAGTCAGTGCTAGACCTGCTTGAATAGCTGAGAATGAACCTTCCACAAAGTGTGGATTTACTTTTACTAAATCCTCTAAGTATTAAAGCTCTTCACACCATTTGGTCTTGAAGTGATGCAAGAGCGAGGTGTGGACACCAGTGACAATAAAGCACCATCTGGCAAAGTGAACTCCAGGCAAACAATGACAAGCACAAGTGAAAAGAATTGCAATGATTTCCACAAACATGTGAAATACTATAAACTGTGTGACTTAGCAGCTTCCTCCTCCTCACAAGTAAATAAACATGTCTGCAGAAGGCTGTTTGGTTCTGTCTTTTATATGAGCTGAGAATACACAGAGACTATCCTATTTGCATTTTGCCTTTAAAAAAAATACATGCAGATTTGTGAGCAAGGGGGTAAAAAAGGGCGAGAAAGAAAGAAAAAATAAGAACTACCCAGACTTCACTTTTTCTTGGTTCTTTACTGTCAGGGTGATGTACTGGAAGTCTTTATTTCTTTCAGCTTGGGCCCCTCAGTAGTTCATTCTCCTTCCAGCCTGTTCTCATGCCTTTCTTATCACCTGCTGAGGCCTTGATCATGGACAGAGCAGACAAGCAGCAGGGGACAATTAGAGAGGAGTTCAGACTTTGATCATTTGACCATATGTGAATACAACAGCTGACCACATGTTTTAAAAGACAACTAACTTAAAAGTATTAAAAAAATCACAAAGCAGGCATAGATACTTAAATTTACATTTTAATTATCTTGCACAATGGTGCATTCAACTTTGCAGAATATCGAATTTTTCTTCCTAAATATACACATGTACACATGTCCAAAAGGAAAATCAGCATTTTGCTGCTTCTCTGGAGTCTAAATAAGCATACTCTCACTAAAATAAATATTTGGATGATTTAAAACATAAACAAACATATCTATCTAGTAACCTGCAGTTTTTACTGACAGATAAATTCACGAATAATTTCTGTCCTGCAGACAGCCCAATTTAAATAGAATAACACTGTATTACTTTACCTCTAAAAATACCATGTATTTAATAGTACACAGACATATGACCCTGCAGTACTTACACGAGTGATTTTTTTTTCCAGAACCTCTCTGTTAGTCTTTAAAACTTAATACAGAAATACAACACGATTTAAAAGCTCAGCTGTTGTAGGGACTTGGTTCTTGTTGCTCATCTGCCTGCTTTTTCTTTAAAAAAAAAAAAAAGGAAATAAAAACTTCATTTACTCAACTGTTCAATCTTTGCTAAATCTTTAAGTTATCAAAGCAAAGGGTCCAGTTGTGAGCACTTCAACTGCAATCACCTGACCCCAAATACTTGGGAAAAATCATTGCTGGAAATTTTTGTATACAATAGAAGTGTTATCATCATTTGTGAAGATACAACATCCACTTATCTTCTGTACCTACCAGATAATTAACATATTCATGAAATGGCTATTTACTCTCAAATAGGAGGATAATAGAAAAATAACACTAATTGTTTTGGCAGCAGTTTGTTTAGGAGTTATCTGAGGCAACAAATGTTTCTTTTGTAGTTGTGGAAAGGCGGACATGCTCCTTTCTGTAAACACTTTTGTCTTCAGCTTTCCTTTCTCCCAGAAATTTGGATACTACCAAGGAAAAACTGTGGAATCAGTGAAAGGAGAAGGATTTAAAAATTAATTGTAGTTAGTTTTCTTTGGATAGCAATTGTTTGCATATTTTTATTATAACGGAAACCACAGAGCATAACAACGATTTGGAAAATGATGTGTTTTGCAGAGTACAAGAAGGGCTGTACCACATGCTGACTGAACAAAACAATGGCACTAATGGGGCATGAAGGGTGTGTACAAAATATTTTAAGAGGCTCAGGCTATTCCAACACACAGTCTTATTTTTTGCTTCTCTGACTGGACGATAAAATGTGTCCCTGTTGGCCCAAGCCCGTCCCTAATGAGGACAGAGGGCTGAGTGCGGCACAGGTCAGCCCGCGCCTCGCTGCGCAGCCGGACAGCAGCAGTGACCCACCCGCGCGCGGGGCTCCGGCCGCGGGGCTCCGGCCGCGGGGCTCCTGCTGCCTCTGCCGCCAAAGCCCTGCCCGGCCACGCTCAGGCTGGGCCCAGAACATGCCCAGCTTCCTCCGGGGGCCTGTCCCACCCGGCTGCCCAGGGAGCGATGCCTCGCAAGCTGCCAAGGCCACCGCGGCCAGCGGCACCGCTCGCGCTCCCAGCTCCCCCCAGCCCTGCCAGCCCCAAGGGCCACCCCGGCCACAGCACCGGGACGGCCACCTCAACAACACGCTGGGCCTCCTCGCTGCCATCCAGAGCCAGAGGAGAGGGACCACAGCATCTCAGCATCCATGGAAGATGGAAGTAAGCTCACAGAATGGAAAAGGAAACCTCTCCAAGCCTGGCAGCTTATCAAAACGAGAAAATAATCAGTGTGGTGTTTGTCTGCAGCCCACTGAACCTTTCTTGCTTAAAATATTAGAGGGTATTAAAGCTAATCAAATATGAGTTATCAGCACATTTGCCATTTGCTTTTCAGCCTGAGGCTGAGAGGTGAGTGGCAGAGGGTTTCTGGGCTTTCCCGGGTTACCCTGGAAGGAATTTGGGTTTCTTTTTAAAACCAAAGTTCACCTCCTCAGCACCATACAATAGCTTCAGCACTCCAAGGCAATTGTTCTCACTGAGAATCTTTCTGCACCTAAGGGGTCTCCATAATAAAATATGGATGCAGTATTAATTAAATATAGATGCAATTTCCTCCTCCTTTCTCTCCTTAGCTGCTATCAAGAACATTAGTGCAGGCGCCTAAGGAAAGCCTCGCTAACGGAGAACAGCTGCCACACTAATTAGGCAGCGTGGTCTATCAGCCAGGCACAGGCCCAGGAACAGCCACCTGACTTCTCCCTCGTAATTCCCACACACTGGCTCTGGGCATGCGGTTCCAGCTCAGCTCTGCACTCCCTCAGCTCCAGGCACAGGAGAAGACACCACTGACGGGGAAGAACGGGGTTACCACCGGCCCCCAGCGAGTTTTGGTCACACTCCCTAAATGCTCGGTGTCTCTGTGCTGAAGACACTGCTAAGGGTCACGTTTGCAAAGCATTCGGAGATCTGCTTGGCAGCATTGCCATCTTTGGGAAAGGCTAAGGGAAAGCCACCGCCACGGAACAGTGTGGCCGTGTGTCAGCTGCCAAAAATTCCTACCCCAGCAGACAGTCTGCTCAGAGTGCTCCAGCCAAACAAAGCAAATCCTGAGCCGATGGCTGCGCTTTAGACTGCTGGGCCCATCCCCACCTTGAAGCCACTGAAAAGAGGGGACCAACCCCCCCTCCAAGAACAGTAAACCCAGTGATGCCACTAAAAGATCCTTTGCTTTCACAGACTAAGAGGATTCCAACCTCCCTCCCCCATCCTGGCTGGGCAATTTGACAGAAGCTTTGCATCTGAAGTTGTATCACTGGGACGAAAATATTTTAAAACAAGACTGAAGAATGAAGAGGCCAAAACAGGGATAGGGTATGACTAAGACCTCACACTCCACTGGCTGCAAGGCTCATGTATGAGTGGGGAGACCCATCTTCCCAGTGCTGCACTGTGGCTTATGAACCATTTCTTGTGATGCCATTTTCTGCCCCATGCGAGAGCAGCCTTCCTCCATCCCCGCCACCACCTGCTCCCAGTTTAGCCAATTACCATTTAATGTCCTCCATCTGTACAATAGGAGCACTGGTACTTCCTGACCTCACAGGTATGCGTGCGTGTCTGCATGTGTGAAGATAAATATATTAAGGATTGGGAGGCATTCAGGCCCTGGGCCAATGGGAGCCATATAAGTGCCAAAGAGACTAAGACAAATGAGGGCCATATAAATAGATGGCTGGAGAGCTGCAGCCCTGAGGCTACAGGCAAGAAAGGGGCAGAGGCAGAGACAAACCGTGGGAAAGAGCCCTGTTTGAAGTCTCTGACAGAGCCCCTGAGTGCCAAGGGAACACGGAACAAACCCCTGCTCCTCACACCGCGAGCTGTGCTGACACCCCTGCCATCAGGAGGCATCCCATGGAGGAAGAGGAAGGGCTGTCAAAATAAGCCTGGCTTTAGATCAAGAGCTGATAAGGGAGCCCGGTCACATGCAGGAGCCCTGCCACGGCTTCTGGAGAGGTGCCAGTGGTGTAAAATGGACTTGGCTCCCAGCACAGACAGGTCCTGGGCTCTCCTGGCACTACCCCCAGCTCTTGATGCAGGCAGTTTGAGCAGGGAAGCAAGGACTGGGCAAGCAGAGGTGTCCCCACTCAGTCCATGACACAGGGACAGTCACCAGGAGCAGATCCATCCCCTACCTGCCTCTGCATCCCCAAAACTGGGTGCACTTCAGTCTCCAGCTCTGTCAATCCTGCTGCGAAATGCACTTGATGGTGTTATAAATCATAAAACGCATCTCCCCCTCAGATCCACTGCCTCTTCTGCAGCTACTGCAGAGGAAAAAAGGCACCTGGGAGAAATCTGGCCCACAAAGGTTCACAGAAGACTGCACACAGCGCCTTACTAGCAAAGAAAGAAGAAAGAACAGAGGAAAGGTAGAGACTGTAAGAGGTTAGAGGGAAAAGCAGCAATATCCTTTGAGAGCTCCCTGAGCTTTTCTGCCTGGTAAGCTTTGGGGATCTCTCTCAGCTTTCAAGAAGATGGCAGCAGCATTTTTCAGGGGAAAAAACCCATAACATCGAAGGGACACAGATCCGAACTATCAATATAGTTACAGAGAAAATGTGATGATGATTTTGCCACAGTGGGTCTGCAAAGCATCTCCCATGCCTCCAGCTGGTCAAGCAAGGAGAGAAACTGAGAGGATCTGCTCTCCATTGCCTCCCTGGTACACCCATACACTGCTGAAGCACCACCTCCTCTCGGCTTTATTATTTAACATTTATTAAGGCAGTACCCAGAGGCCCTTCCAGATCCTCAATAATGTACAAAACACACAGACAGTTCCACCCCCAAAGATATTTAAAGGCAAACCACAGAGCATAGCAAGGGAGAGGGAGCAGGCAGAGGGGCAGGAACAGAAAATACCTCTTTAAATTTGGAGCAGCCAAGAGCAGAGTCACAGAGCTGATTAAAGGACGTGGGGATGCATTTTAGTGAGAGAACTCTGTCTAATTAGCTTATCAAAGCCTAGGTCCATGCACACCTCTGTGGGAACCAAACTGTGATAACAGTTTCCCAGTCTAGCAAAGGCCTAACAGAAACCAAAGTTAAACACAGCCTGACTGGGCTAGAAGTCACTCACCACAGGTGACAGCGCTGCAGATCCATCACTACAGTTTTTTAATGAAGACAAAGCAGATTGTTTGGAAAAGCACTCTTATTCAAACAAATTCACTCATTTCAGGAAAATCCTGTTGCCTGTTTTGGGAGAGGTGATCACAACAGAATTAAACACAGCTTTCCCTGCACTACAAGGATTAATCAAATTGAAAAGTATTTAACAGTGGGGTAAAGGATCACGAAAAAAAGTACTAGAATGCAGCAACAATATATATTTGCTCCTGTTTATTTCACAGGGAGAAGGAAGAGATTTGTATATCTCTCTAGAGTCTTAAACTGCTCTAAGATAAAAATGAATTTCTTCAAATGTTCCATACAAACAGACTGCAATATACTGATGTTTAGTTTTTGCCTGGGGCTTAGAAAAGTTCCCAGCACTGCCATGCTCCATAAGTCTTCAGTTTAAACACTCCCTCCACTCTCCAAAAAAAAAAAAAAAAAGAAAAAGAAAAGGAAAGAGATCTGAAATCACTGAAATTGATATGGATGCAAAACAGAGAAAGCTTTTTCTAGGGGAATTAATCTTCCCTTTTGCTCGTCTCAAAGAGACTGATGCAGCACAGCCAAAATCCCCATACATCCACACAGGATGATAGAGTAGTTTAGGAACCAGATAACCCAGAGTTTTTGCCTGCAGATGCTGCCTGCAGGGACTCAAGGGTATCAGTTCTCAACCCTATCCAAAACCCACCAAAACTACCATTAACATGCAAGTTTAGGGCAACTGAAGTTTTAAAACATTTGACAGTATGACCAAATCTCACATACCCAAAAATCACCATGAATTTCCTGAAAAAAACTACATCTATCTGTACTCTGGCTCCAAACTTTCACTCTGTTTGCATTTTTT
>VXBT01011766.1:172368-235298 GCA_013400235.1 Oriolus oriolus
TTTTGTTGGGGGGGGGGGGGGGGGGTTGTTTTTGTTTGGGTTTTTTGTTTGTTTGTTGGTGTTTGTTCTTGTTTTGTTTTTAACTTTTGGAAGAACACGAAAGCACATAAAAGTCCTCTAAAGAACTGAAACTTGCGGAGAAGAAAAAAATCCGTGCATTACAAAAATTATAACCTCAACACCCACCTGGATGTGCTGAACTGCCTGGGATGATCTCAGGTGGTGGCACAGGACTTCATCCAAGTACTTCCACCACACTGACCAAATCATGACTGATCATTTTTAGCGCAGGTTTTAAACACACCATGGGTCTTTCATGGTCTTTACCTCACTTCTATTCCTGTATTAAATCTTTTCCTGGGCTGCAATGCTAAAGAAACAAAAGCGGAGTGAGGGCCCTATTTTCATGCATCATACTAAACTGTTTCCCCCAGACTCATAAATACAGCTAAAACCTGCTGTACTCCTGTTATTTCCAGCATTTCTGCAATGTAAAAATCATTTGAGGTAAAAGAAAGCACAGTATCAAAATCAGCAGCTAACATTACTTTCTGAAACGTAATAAATCAAATAATTCACCTAGACTCAGCCAAAAAAGATTTAGCCAAAAGAAAAAAAAAAAAAACAAACAACACAGTTGCTTAAGCCTCGGGAAACATTTATGCCATTAAAACAATGCCTTCACTGCCTAGAGAATCATGGAATGGTTTGAGTTGGAAAGAACCTTAAAGATCATCTAGTGCCTACCCCCTGCCATGGGCAGGGACACCTCCCACTGTCCCAGGCTGCTCCCAGCCCCAATGTCCAGCCTGGCCTTGGGCACTGCCAGAGATCCAGGGGCAGCCACAGCTGCTCTGGGCACCCTGTGCCAGGGCCTGCCCATCCTCACAGGGAAGAATTTCTTCCTAACATCTAATCTAAGTACACCCTTCCAGCTGAAAGCCTCTAAGCATTGAGTTTTTGCAAAGAGAAAGGACTGCCAGCTAAAGGGAAGCCCTTTGACAAACAAACCAGCCCAGGGCACCCACTGGAAGGGCTTCACGGTTTAAGAGAGAAGGACACTCGACCCCCTTTTGGAGCTGGTCTTTCACTATTTATGTTGAAAGTGAGAATCCAGTGTGCTGTGAGGGAGAGCCCCACCCCAGATCTAATCCTCACACTTCTGCTCTGCAGGATTTCGCTTAACTGCATCTGCACCTCCTTGAATGTAGTAACACAGCAAAACAGAAGCTGCAGTGAAGATCACTGGGCTAAACCTTTTTGCTTTCTGTGCCATGGAAGGGACCACTGAACAAAACATCTCTTGCCCTCTTGTTGTGGTGGGATGTGATTCAGTAGCTCTTAAAAGTTTGGGTGCAGCTTTTCTCTCCCCTCAAGTCCAGGAAGGCCGTACCCACTGGAAATCGCTCCCAGCACTGTCTGCACCCTCCACACAACATCAAGACTGAAGGCAAGCAGTGCTGAAGGCACACAGAGTACCCTGGCACACTGCAGCTGCACCCTGGGGCAGCCACACGGAGTCAAGGGCTGGTCCAGCTAATTCACCTGGTCCCTGATCAAGACATGGGCTCACTCAGAGCTCATTGCCCTTTGTTTGTCCTCCCAGGCCCAGCAGCAGCACACAATGAAAGGGCATGTCCCCAACAGCGTCAAGTGAGCCAAGACAATAAGGAGAATGAGACCAACACAGATATCCCCTTTGTAGCATTACTCTTGATTTTTCAAGCATCCACAGTTACAGGAAAATTATTATAAATTTGAGGAGAAATTGAAACTTGCCTCTTTTCTCTATGTTTGCATTTTAAAAAGAGAGGGGGAAGAAAGAGAGAGGAAAAAAACCCCCACCTTTTGGTATTTGTTCTTTGCTGGTTTCATACTTTAGAAACCTAAACTAAAAATAAGAGGGCTGATAGGAGCTGTCAGACTTCCACCATCGTGTCTCTCTGGCTCCTCCGAGCAACACTCGGACAAGAAACTTCTGGTGTTGTCCAAAGGAAAAATCAAGGCAGAAGTTGAAAACACGGCTGAATCTGAGAGAACTGGAAACTTACCACAGCAGTAGATGTCTGACAGCAGAGACCCCACTCCAGGTGAGCAGCTCCCTGCCCGGAGTGTCCCCAGCCAGAGCTGGGAGAGGCTTTCTGTGGCCCAGCCACCGCTAGAGGAGGTCAGAGTGCCACAGAGAGAAGGGGGCGACGCTTCCCAAAGCTTTGGGAGACGAGTTACAGCCTAAATTATCACAAACAGGCTTTGCACTCCCTTCTCACCATTTATATTTTTGTAACCGAGGAGTCTCCTCAATTTTAAGGAGATTCAGTAGGAGCTGGGGGAAATGACATGACACACACACCCAAGATATCTCCAAATTTTATTTAAAACCCAAGGGATCCCAAACACATAGACATCACTTCAAGTCATCACTAACGATGCTAAATCATGGTGATTCAGGGAATTTCAGCTGCAGAAATCAAGTGGCTGCAAGGCAGAGTTACCTATTTTTTCTTTTTAAACAAAAGTTTAAAGTTTCCATCCATTCTATTCCTTTTTATAATCCTCAGAGAAAGCCTTCAAAATATGAGCTGAATACAAAATTAAGTTGACAAACCAAGACAGCAGGACAGCCTTCAAAAAGACTCCAATTTAAATATAAAATATAATCTTCCCATTTTTAAGACCATCTCATCATTTTGGGCAGACCCAATTGCTAATTTTCAAGGGTACGGGACTGCTTATTTTGTGGACAATTTTCTGGCTTTGGCAGAACAGACAAAAAGCTATCGTTTGAAAAGATAACAAGACTGCAGACCTCAGCCAGTTTCAGTTTGTGGCTGCAGTTTCAGAGCCATGACTTGTTTACCTACCGAGCATTCTCAGATCCCTAAAGGAGCAGAATGGTTTCCAAAGGCTTCAAGCCTACCTCTCCGAGAAGCACATTTGACTGTATGCCACTCCATATGGTGACATGCTGGAATTCCAGCTCCTAGCCATGCTCTGAGCATGGCAGAATCCAAGCTCCCATCACCCTGGACGACCCAAAGGCACAGGGCTCACCGTTGCTGCAGCGTGGACCTCTTCTGTGAGGACAACTGATGGTTTCATTCTCTGCAGGAGATGCTTGGATGGAGTTCCTGAATAAGGGCTACTGCAAGATGCACATCACAAAAACAGCTAGTCCTGGAGCTCTGCTGCAATCCCCAAAAAGGGAAAATCCCCATGGTAATGCCTTAAGAATTCAGCTGGAGAGAATGGGAGAACATGCATTATTAAGTAACTGTCAACAGCACCAGCAGGCACTATGCATTATGCCAACTCCGAGTCTCATTATTTATGTCTGTACACAAGACACACACATACACAAACACACACAGGCATATATACATTTAGGGAGGACAGATTTTGCTTTTTGGCATTGCAATTCCTTCCACAATATTTTTCCACTTAGGAAGCTCATATATGATCTCTCTATTCCTCTTACAGAACAAGTTCTCTGTTCCAAACAAAGAACAAACAAACAAAGTCTCTCAGCTGTGAAAGCAAGTCCCTCTGCAGCACATGTATTGACTCCAGCCCACAGTATTAGACTGAAATTTCAGCAAAAAGCAAATAATATACATTTATTCTGATATATAGTCTACCACAGGCACTATGCTGGGGCACAAAACAAAACAACCAAAAAAAACCCAAACCAACAAACAAAAAAACCCAACAAAAAAAAATCATTGGTAAGACAAAAAAAACTTTTCAAAGCATTGAATTTAAAAATCATCTTAGAGAATAAGTTCTTCCCCAGCCTCCAGAGTGTCTCCAAACATTCAATATAAATCACAGTAGCCAGAACTCAAGAATTAGGATGTAGCACAGCACTACTCTGGAACACGATATTTTAACACAATGGTGGCTACTTCTGAGCTTAAAATAAACAGTACTACTTAACTGTAAAATAAACTCTACAGGCTCTTCCAAACAGCTCCATCAACTTGGATTAAATAGCATACATTTCATGTTGCAAGAGGTACACCATATTCAGTGCTGAACTTAGCTATTTTAAAAATTAATTAGGCAATTATACACATGGGGAAACTGTTCTAGTAATTTAGCTGCTTAATCAAATCCCAGGTACCAAATTATGGACCTGATCCTGCAGTTCTTATTCAAGTCAAACTCCTATTGATGTCAGTGGGAGTTTTGCCTAATTAAAGATCAGGACATACACATGTGCAAGCCTGCTTTTAAACGATGGCTTTGAATTTAGTCTTAGGAATATGACTGTGGCTCTGAATCCCAAATCGTTGCCTACAAGTTTCTCACGTGAGACTTTGGGTATATTAATATATATTTTTTCTAAGTCTGGCTCAGATTAACTTCTAGGTAAAGTCTGGAGATTTAGCTAAAGAGTTTACAAGGCCCAATGGCAAACTGACCTAGTTTTGCAATTTTTTTAAAAACCAATTAAATAGTGCTACAAAACAAGGAGCGGGTTGTAAAAATATCACCTACGAATCACACTCAGCTGCAGGAGATGGGTTTGTGTTATTGTTTGGATCAGTGCACTTCACACAAGGTGTCTCCAAGGGGTCAGCTGAGTATGTTCCCAAAAGGGACTGTCCCAAAAAAAGGTTCTGGCTGGTATGGCCAAGTCTCTGCTGAACAAGCTGCAACTCGAGTAAGCGAGGAGGAGTATTTGGGGTGGAGGAGGAAGAACAGTGTCCTCCCTCACGCGCTTCAGCCCCAACCACCAAAGAAGCCCTTGTGGGGTGCACTTTCAGGCAGGAGCAGACTGGGCTCATGGGGTCATGCAAGAGAACTCTCTTCACCCCTGGCTGCTCCTCCTGACGTTGGTCCTGACTGTATCAAACCTGATGCCTTCGAGGCGGCTGTACTGACATACTCTGCTGATCCTGCCTCTTCAGATGCCTTGGTGATGTGTCAAGGGGCACACACTGAAGCATCACGGGCTAGGAAAAGGTAAACCAAAGTCAGTCAACAAGCAAGAAATGTGGTGGAGCAGAAGATTACTAAACACTGTCAGTTGCCTGGTTAGTATTAGATTCTTAAAGGGAAATGTCTGTCAAAAAAACACGGGAGTGGGCATATACCCCAGATCCCTTCTGCTCAATGCAAGGAAGAGCAGCAAAACTCTTTTTCTTTTAAGCAAAATAGAAACAACACTTTTCAGAGAGCACTGGGTTGCCTATGCACGTGCTAAGTTATGCCCTCAAAGCAGGAAGGACAAGACCTTGTGTGTGTCTGAAGATAGAAGGAAATCACAATTCTGTCTAATATACTGGAGCAATTGACCATGAAAAGGTTACATGTTAGGAAATAATTATCTCTAAACACAGCTACTGACAAGGTCAGTGTCCACAAGGATTATTTCCTGCTCACCCAGTGCCTGCTGCCTGGAAGGGAGGTGGGTCTCCCGACGCTCCCAGCCCCACATTCCACTGATGCTAATGGCACTTGTGCACTGAGTGGCCCAGCAGCTGAAGCAGATAACCAGGAGTGAAGGGGTTAAGTGCCTGTCACAATAGAAACCTCTGGGGGCACTTGACCTTTTCACATTTTTTATTCAGGAATGAGCATTTTGTGCCTGTTGGAGGAAGTTCATCTACATTTGTCCTCATTCTTCACCCTGTTTGTGTATTGTCCCTTCCCTTCACTCAGTGCCCCAGTGTCCCATTAAGTACCAAGCAACCTCTGTTGATGAATATGAATTTAGAGCAAAAATAGAGGGGACACAAATACTGCACATTGATCAAGTGACTTACAAGGAATTTAAACATATTCAGGGCATATGTTTCTGCCAAATAGCTTCCTACACATTTAATACTCACCTGTCAGTATTGTGGCGTGAAGAGGAAGAAAATCACAGACAGTGAACAGAAGCACTATGCTAGCTGGAGCAACAGTCTGACAAGAGCATTAAAGATGTTTAAATACTAAAAAAAAAGATTGAATCACAGCATTGACTTTCACATGCTAAAGAATGTGCCACAAGAGAAGGTACAGTGATACCTGCCCTTGGTCTTTAATTCTGCAATTAGACTGTGAATTCCTCTGCTTCAAGAGAGAGGGTCTGCAAACCTCTCTGGCTGCAAATCAGTCGAGGAGGATAAATCCAGAATGAGTTTGTCACCGACCGTTCCGTTTCGAGGCAGATACTCTAAAAAGGTGCGAGCAATATCCAAGACCTTGATCCTGCTGGGATCAAGGAGAGTTTTGCATTGGCTTAAATAAGAGCGGGCTCTAGTCTTAGAGCACGTGTGTCCAATTTGTTAATGTTTTGGGTTCAAATGAAAAACAAATCTCAAGTCTTCCCTGCATGGGAGTTTCAACCACATTCTTCCACTGGGGAGAGCATCAGGGCTTAGACAAGAAAGACTTTCTGAATGATCTAAGTGAATGGTCCTGAGGAGACTGGCATTACTGTGAGCTTTGAACACAACTACAGAGGGTCTTTTATAGATGTACTCCAGAGGGGAGATCTTTAGATGGGTCCTTTAATGCCTACCCCCATATGTGATCCAGATGAAATTCTTTATCAGATGGGGCCCGGATCTTGCTCCCATTAAAAGTTCTGCCACTGAATTCAGTGGGAGCAGATCTATTTGTCTTACATGCTTATACAGCTTCCCTTATCTCAGTGCCTCAAAATAATTATCCTTCATTCTTCTGAGTCTGGGGAATACTATTTTCTCCACTTCGCACACAGAGCCCAGCCAGACCAGGTGACGTAGTTATGTGTCACACGCATATCCAGGTCAGGAAAGGGCCTTAACTCCAAGCATCCCAAACCTTAGATCAAAGTACTATTCCATACCTTGTCACCACCATGAAACACCTTTCTCAAGTGGAGACACAGAAGTCAGATTACAGTAGCCAGCTCCCTTCTCTTGTTTGGACAAGGAGGAACAAAGCCACGTGAGAAAACAACATTCAAGTATCTCTCACTTCTTTCTTCAAATAAGTTTTTCCAACTTGTCTTCTGCCACTGGCCTTCCTCAGCCACTACTGGATGAACAGGAGTCAGCCCTTGGCTGCTGAACTATGCTGCAGTTCTAGCAAACATCCTTCACAACTTGTACATCTCCACTGGCTGCTTTCCAGGACTTAGCAGCCCATCCCAAGATAAAAGCAGTGCTCCAATAAACCAGCAGGTATAAAACCAGCACTCCAGAAAAATTTCTGTGACCTTCAGTCACTGTCCACTGTGTCCCACAGGTAGCAGGTAACTGCATTGTCACCAAACTGTCCTTGAAACACATCCACGAAAGGGCTTTTGGGAGCATTCAGTGCAGAGTAGAAGGCAGGTCTTGGACTAGAACAAGAAGTAACTGAAGACACCTCAAACACACAGAGGAATGTTCCCTGGCAGTGAATGCTGCAAAATCCCTGAAGTGCTGCAAAACTTTCAGAAAGATCCCTTCCCCATTCCCAAGGGACAGGTGTGCTCCTCCAGCCACCAGCCGCTGTCTGTCTCACCCACATCTCCAGGGACGTGTTCCAGGACAGCGCCAGCCAGCAGGGATGAGCAGCAGTACTGCAGGAAGTTGTTTGCTCCAGGGACTCTTGCACACCAGCAGAGCCAGCCCATGCCATGTAAACACACCTGCATGTGGGAGATGTCACAGCAGCATCTGCTTCCCTGGCAGCTTCATGTCATACCTGTCTACAAACCACCCAGCCCTTTGCTGCACCTGACAGCCACTTACCATCATTTAGCCCACGGCTGCTTGAGCACTGAAAAGGAAAGCATTGTGAAAGCAAAATCACCTCCCTGAATGTTGTTGTTTACATTTCTGTTAGCCCCAAAAGGGCTACAGCTGGGCTTTACACCAGCCAGTCCCCATGCCCCAGCGTGAAGGCTGTTAGTACCAAAGGGAACTCAGGAAACATAGGGAGAAGAGGTCTCTGGGAGCACCCAAAGGAGAACCCAGGTTTCCCCTATCCAGACTAATACCCTGCCCAATAGCTCCCTCTCCATTTTCAAGAGTACTGACCCAAATACATAAATGAAAGCAAGCGTGTGTTGTTTATTTCCAAGTATGAATGGCATGGTTTCCCCTGGGCTCCATGTTTCTTGGAATTATTTGAACTGGAAACCAATCAGCCTGTATTCACTATTGATTTATTTTCTAAAAATCTCTCATCCCTAAAGTAACAGTGCCTTTCCATGTCTCAGCCTGCTGTTTAGTGACACAGTAATCTAAAAGCTATTGATCACTTGGGTCTCTACAGCCATAACATATCTTTCTAAGTGCCTTCATGGAGGACTATTTGCAACAGAAGTACTATAAATGGCAGGGCTGCTAATAAAATCAGCAAAGATATTAACGGAGATGTAACACTTGTGTTGTAACACAGCATGGACAAAGGCCAGCAGAGGCCAGCATCAAGAGGGAACAAGTATGGTCATTATGAGAGAAGCTGCATTTCTCTTTGAACACCAGATGGGCCACAACCAAATTTTAGTCTAAACAGGAATCCAAGCCTGGACACTGACTGGTTAAACTATTCCCCACCTGAGCAGTGGAGTATCAGTGCTGGAGACACCAAGATGGTCTCATTGTGCTACAGCAGTTCTACTTGACTTCAGTTTATCTGTAGTCCCAACATCCTGCAAAACTCCTGCTTTTCTACAACAGCAATCAGGGTTGGTGCACCCTAGGACACAGGATCTGGAGCAAGGAAGGTGTGGACACCTCATGGGAGAGTGCTGCTGCAGAAGTGCTGAGCACTCCAGCTCCTATTGCCTTGAAGGGATGTTGTCAGCTGCATTTTTCTTCCCCCCGCCTCGACAGTCTGTATTACCAAAAACATGAGTCCCAAGTGATCTGAAGCCAGACTGCACAGCAGCTTTACAGTGGACCTGCCTCAGTGCCATGCAGGAGGAGACCGTGTTATTTGGATCAGGTTCTGTTTCAGCAGAAATATCAATAAGTACATCAAGTTCTGTCAGGAACAAGGTCTCCAGGGAGGACACTCCAGTGCATTATCCCAGCTGAGACATTCTATGAACTACAAATTTAAACAAGAAGCATATTGCCCAACACAGAGATAAGGTGTCTGCAAGTCAATAGCCATCAGCACGTGCCACTTTACCCAGCCAAGCCACAGGGAACTGTGCCTTCCCAGTCCCCCAAAGAGAGCAAAGATGTGCTTATTTTACATGGCACAACTCAGCTCTGCAGCCTGGACTCTGTCCCACATGGCAGTGTTGACTTCGTGACCAGAAGAGAACTTTCCCCCTCATAAAATGGAATCAATCATGGGAACAGGAGAGCTCCCCCGACGCTGCCAGGCAGTGAGCCTGCAGACAGCCGTGCTCAGGAACACGCTTCCAGGAGCAGCTTTCAGGAAACATTTGCAACCATTTAAATTTCCCACCCAAGAAGCTTTGCACTTGTCAATTTACCTTATGCCACAGGTTTTTAATTTAGTTGTAAGGGAAGAAACTTTATATGCCTCAAATTTTATATGTTAATGCCAGATGTGAACACAATAGCATGTGTTCCCTCTCTGCCTGCTGCACTTCTTGGGAAAGGATGCTGTAATGCTGCAGCTCCAAGTACTCACACAATCAACAAAACTCTTGCCCCTCTTCTTCAGCATTTCCCCCAGTGCCCTGGGGAATTCCAACTGGCAAGACAATCTGCTCACACATACTTCCCAGCCTTCTGAGCACAAAATATGCCTGGATGCAAGAGGATTAAAGACAAAAATTTGATTTGCTAATTACGAAAGATAAGGAAACTGCTGAAGACCATGCTCTATTGCAACATGAGAATGCATTCCAGCTGCTTCCATGTATGGAGAAGGTGAAGATTATTGATCCAAAAAGCTTTTAAATTAATGAAGGTGCTAGTGTTTTTTCTACTACATGGACCTGAGATGGATGAACATGAAAAGATGCAACTTCTTTTGACTATCATTGTTCTGCTTTCAAACCAGGAACTCTTTTGCACATTTTACTGTTTGGGTTTGGTTTTTTCCTGAATTTAAATATTTTTGCAACTCTTATCAGTTATTAAAGTGTAACTCAATACATGATACATGTGTTTGTCCTCCTGGACTTTCAGCACTCTTCCAAAGGCATCCCTGAGGACAAGGCACACAACTCCAAACTCCATGAATGCTATAATGTGTAAGAGGTAGCATTACCTGTTAACGGCATCAACGAGGTCGCATTTGTTAAACAATAAACAATATTTTCTTGTTAGAATCACTGACCAAATGCTGCCATCCCTGGCACGGCCATCTTCCCCCGAAGCCTGGGCCAGAGGAGATGGCCAGGCATGAACTCTGCCTCACCCAAGCCCACCTCTCATTTTCGTCTTGATCCCTTAAGGAAGAATTGCCCCTGCACATTCAAGGGAAGGAAGATATGTCCTGGGGACAGCCAGGGTGGGTGAACAGGGAGAGAAGACCTCTCTTCTGGCCTCACTCTGTGTCTGTCACTGGGCACTGCCTCGGCCTCCAACCTCACACTCTACAAACGAATTCATTTCTGAGTCCATCCTAACTGGGACACCTGCCCAGTTGGGAAGCACGTGTGTTTGCCCCAACCAGCCTGCTTTGAGCACTTGCTCAGCATTATAACCCTCAGCAAAGCAGGGGGAGAAGGGGCCCAGGGCAGCTCAGCATGGCAGTGCAGAAGCCACGATGGGGCCCATTTCAGTTTGATTTGTTGCGGCACTCTAGATGCAAGATGAAATCTGAGAGATGAAATCTGAGCAATTTCTTGCTTCTCTTCTTTCTGGACAGTTATTAACACTATAAAGAAGGCTGAACAGTGGGGCTTCCCAACTCCATTATTGTCAAGGCCTATTTCAAAGGCAGTGGCTGAAATGCCCAGTGCTGCCTTTGTTGATCCTGGGCTCAGGTCTCCATGTTCACTTCTGTCAAATCGCAAGGCTGAGCAAATTAAACATAAGCTTTCTCTGGAGGGGTGGAGGAGGGGGAGACAAGGACGAGCACTGCCTCAGCCTATGTGCCCATTATGTTCACCCTACTCTCAAGTTCCTTGTGTAAAACCAGGGGAAGCAGAAAAGCCACAACAGTGCCAGCTCTCCTGCCTGAAGCCCTGCACCTGCCTTTCGAGGCAGCACTGGGAAGCCAAGCCACGGGCTGGGCTGTACGTGGGTGCTGCAGTCTGACCAGTCTGCAAACCTGCCACCAACCCTTCTGGTCACAGAGAAATACAAAACACACGGGCTCTTTATTTTCCACCTGCAGGAGAGGGTTTATTTGTCCTCAAGACCCGTGACAAGCTTATTACAGACCGTTTCAATTCGAATCAACTTGTCAAGAAAAGAAAGTGGAGAAAACGCATTAATTAAACAGCTTTACTCATGCAGAAAAGCTGCCAGCATGAGCATTTTAAATTACCTGGGCACACCTAGTGGATTTGCATTCCCTTGGCACAGCTTTGCTCTGGCCCACAAAGCATCATCCACTCCATACTTCCATCTGAGCAAGGAACAAAAGAGACTGACAGCCCAGCACCACCTTCCCTGCTTGGGGGCTAGCGCCCTTCCCGAGGGATTTTGTGTCAGTTTATGCAGAAACCTTGCTCCTGCTAGATGCAGGGACAGGAAGTTTGGATTCTTCTATAAAACTAAAGACCAAGGCAAAAAGAGGCCTTCTAGAAACAAAGGAGGTGGAGTGGTGCCAGCAGGGGGGTAACTGGATGCCATTGTTAAATATTAACATAAAATAAAGCAGTAGAAATGGATGTCCATCAACAGAATTAGAAGGAACTAAGAGAGTTTAAGAACAAAAGGTTTACTTATTTAAATTAAAGGAGATGAAAAACAGCTGGGAACGCAATTTATAGCACAAAGTACAAAGCTACAAGACTGCTAAATGTAATTATATTTCAAAGTACGTTTCCCCCTACATTTTAAACTAAACATGTACAATTATTTTCACTAAAATAAAACTAATGACAATGTAGCCTTTAGATGTTCCATCCCTTCCTTCAATCACTTTCATATTCAGCTCATCCCTTTATATTAACCAAAGAGTTTGATTTCCTCAACCAAATAGAGGTCAGCCTTTCAGATAGAAGACTAAAGCTTGAAGAAAGAAAACCACCATGAGTAGATCTTTATTTTTAAAAAAAGTGTGAGGGTTCAGATACACTGAGGTTCCAACACCTCTTACTCTTAAATTCACGGACCTTAGACTGTACTTTCATATTTATTTTTATCACTTCTCTGCACAAAAGAAGAGTGGAAAAGTAGCTGACTAATTAACTTCACTATTTGTCACGTTTGATTTGTACATTTTGTCATGGCAGGGATGCTTAAGAGTAAAGATATTTAAAGGTA
This sequence comes from Oriolus oriolus, assembly GCA_013400235.1. Taxonomy (NCBI): domain Eukaryota; kingdom Metazoa; phylum Chordata; class Aves; order Passeriformes; family Corvidae; genus Oriolus; species Oriolus oriolus. The sequence goes on from VXBT01011766.1 coordinate 184,701, forward strand.
TTCAAAAGTTTAAGGTTTTGGAGGTTTTTACCCTGCTTGGGAAAAAGAGCAACAGTGACAAAGGCCAGCAGGGTCCAGCATTAAGGTGAAACCTCCATCAAGGCCTGGGTTTGCAAAACCACCCTTTACTGCACTTTTTTGCAACAAAATTCTCCAGGTGAAAAAACTTCCTTCACCTGAGACACTGGGTTGTTTTCCTCTACTCCATCTCAATGGGCATCTCAATCACGGGCTCCACAGAGTCCTATCCATTAATGGCATTTTTAATTCCAGATGTTTCTAGTGCTGAACCACACAACCGGGCCCTGACCTGCAGAGCTGCCTCTTGAAGCTGCCCCTTGTGTCCCATGTGATCAGACCCTTTTTTTAGCAGATCAAATTCAGCATTACAAAAGGTTTGTGGCCATCCAGCAGAAGTGCATCTGTAATGGTCCCTGCTGAAGCCCAGGTAACATTCAAAAATTAGACCTGAGAGGTTTTCAGAAAAAAAAAAAATCAAAATGCTGGCACAACCAACTTTATCCCACTGTTAACTTTTCCAGCAGAAAAAAAGTTCAGGACCTTAGTCACACATCAATACATTACATATCTTAAAGTTTCCTTCTAGTAAAATTTTCATACTTCAAATATATTCAAGAGCCAAATGAAGCCTTTTTGTCTTAGTAAAAAAATAAACCTATTTCTTTCAAAACAAAATAGCTTGCAACTCCTTGCCATGACAAATTTTTCTTGGTTTAGGTCATCTCAAAAAAAAAATATTACTGTTTCAGATGCCAAATAATTGCCAAATGAAAAAATAAGAACAGTTACTTGGGCAGATGTTTTTAAAGCTAAGAATATATTTCAAGTGTTCTGGGCTGCAACAAGCCATTAGTTTTGATTCACCTAAAAAAAATTACCGATTCACCAAAAATTCACTTTAAAAAGTATCAGCCCCTGCTAATGAGCTATAAAAAACACATGCACATATAAATTAGTTTATGTTCTTCTAACAACAGCCTGTACCAGATGTTTCAGAGAAAGACACAAGAAGCCTTGAAGTAGGCAGATGTGAGATAATTTGCCTCCCACCATGGGTGTTTTCCTAATCCCTTAAAACCTGAAGCAGAAGTTGAGTATCTTTCCAAAAACACTGCAGCAGTTTCTGTTTGCATTAGCTGTTATTAAAGACAAAGCTAGCAATGACAGCTTTTACCAGCTCTGTTTTCAGTTACTTACAGCTTTGCAAAAGTTTGGACAACGTTTCACACCAGGTACTTTTTGGATTCAATTTTTGCATGCTCTTTTGATAGTTTCTGCAAGAAATATTAATGTACTTTTAAGAAAATGACTTGAGGAATATACATCATTCCATAGACATTATAACAAACTCTTGCTGACTGCCTCAAGGCACAGAGAGCTTCCCAACAGAATAGACCTTTACACTTCAGCAGAGGGATTTTGCTGGTGACAGGGATTTCGCTGTGCCTTTTACTAATTTAAAAGAAAGAAAAAAAAAAAAAAAAGAAAAAAAAAAAGAAAAAAAAAATCACGATTGGCCAGGTTGTAAACCTTTGGGGAAGAGAGAGCACAGTTCTGTTAAAACATGGTGTTCACACAGTTCTCTTAAAACATGGTGTTCACAGAGCAGACTCCAGCCTGGCTCAACAGGGGTTGAGCTGGATGTTCTCTTCCCCTGCTCCCTAAAGCAGCAGGCAGAAGAGCCAAGGCTTAGGATGTCACCACTCCCAAGATCCTGCTGCTTCTGGTACCAGCACAACATGAACAGGCTGCAGAAAATATGGACAGTGAGAACTGTCTCTGGAAGAGAACAAATCAGGGAGGAGCGCTGAGCTGGAAAAGCTGGAGCTGCTAACTGCAGATGAGGAGCTGCTGCCGGGGCCGGGACATCACCTGAAGAGGACTGAGGCACAGCCCTTGTGAGAGAGATGCAGGCAGTGGTTGGAAGAGCCACCGTGACGTGGTGAAGTCTCCAGAGGTCACACAATGGGTTGAGTTGGAAGGGATCTTGAAGATGCTCTCAATTCCACCCCCCTGCCATGGGCAGGGACACCTTCCACTAGACCAGGCTGCTCAGAGCCCCATCCAGCCTGGCCTTGGGCACTTCCAGGGATGGTGTACTGAGGACAGCGACAGAAGCAGCAAGTGCAGGGTGTGGTACTGATACACTGAGCACAGGAGAAGGAACAGGACAGGACTGTCACAGGGAAAAACCTGGAGAAACCCAGGAAGAAGATGAAATGCTCAAAGAGCCAGAGAGTGCAATGAGACCACTCTACTGCAGGGACTGAAATGGAAACAGAGGTTTCTGTAAGGTCTCAGTCCCCCACAAGGCAGATCACTCATGAAGGCATTTACCTGTCTTTCCATTTGCCCTATTTCAATTACAGGAAACACGTATCAAATCTGTCAGGGAGCTGAAGTCTCGATTACTACAAAGCTGCAATATTTGGATGCAAATACTTGGATCAAAGAGTAGATCTCTGCGAAAAAAAGCTTTATCGCCTAAAAACTGATGCAGTGCCCTGTGTCAAGAACTTGTTTATACACAATTTTACTGGCTTAACACAATGGGCCATCTTAATCGGTTCAGCCTACAAAAAGCTAAATGCTAAACAAACAACAGTTTTGTTTAAAGTAAGTCTTATTCCAGCCTATTTTAAACAGATTAGGAACAGATTAAATGTAAGTTCTGCTGAACCACTCCACACTGTCTTGCAGTTTGAAAGTGGAAATATACATGCAGAAAATCCACAAGCAACACAGATTTTGCCAGCATCTTTTGGTAAAGGCCAGACGTTCAGATGCTGAAGTATGTGCAACCACAAAAACTGAAGTCAACTCCTAAAGTTTAACTGCAAGTAAGATGAGAACAAATAAAAGTGGTGCAAAAACAGTTATTAGTGTCCCGACAGAAAAAAAAATAATTTAAAAAAAATGAAAGAAAAGAAAAAAGAACTCTAGCTCCCAGGAGATTTCTGCCAGAAGAGAAGCCTTGTTAAGACGTTTCTAATTTGTTGTTTTCGCAAAATGAACTATGAAGTATTCAGTATAATAATTCCAGATACAATGTGCTCAACAAAAAGAAGAGGTGCCTTTTTTTTAAAGGAATGCATTCCCTTTGCTTTTTATTTTGTTTGTTTGAATATTACTTTGTTCTTAAAGTCATAGTTCCACAAAAGTTTTTTTTATGGCTGAAGGTCAGAATTCACAACATGAACATATGAAAAACTCTTTAAAGGACTGGAATCTTGCTGTATTTCCTTGCTGCAGCCTGCAGCTTATACACCGGAGAGACAGCAAAAATCCCACCAAAACCAGGAATGCTTTAATAATAAATAAAAGCTTTCCTGTCATTGAAAAATATTTTCACCACAAAATGCAATGTATTTTTAATTATGATGTTGAACATCTCTTCAACATGGGGACGTTTTCCTCTGAGAGACCCCTTAGCACAGACGCACGCAGTGACACATCTGCTCACGCACTGGGGAAACCACCACGGGCAGCTTCATCTCCAGGCACCCCAGCACATCTGCACCACGAGCTCCCACGGCTGTGCTGGGACCAGGCCAGGTAAAACAGGTAGTAGAGCTCAAAAAAGGCTGAATTTTATTCATTTGGACAGGGAAGCAACTGCCTTGCCCTGCCTTCCCCTTAGCACAACATTTAATCACATGCTCTGCACAGGAGCGGGTGCGCACGTCTGGTTCCCATGTCCTTTTGAAGGACTTTTTAAGGACAGAGCGCAAAGAATGGAATAAGCATGGGTGGGATTGGCAAGGTCCCCAAGCAGGGCTGCGGGGGGAGCAGAGCAGCGGCGGGGACACGGCATGAGGGCACAGGGTGCCCTGCACTGCACAGCCCTGCACTGCCTGGCACAGCCCTGTGCTGCCCTGCCCTGCGCTGCCNTGCACTGCCCTGCCCAGCCCTGCAATGCCCAGCACAGCCCAGCACTGCCCTGCACTGCCCTGCCCAGCCCTGCACTGCCCTGCCCAGCCCTGCAATGCCCAGCACAGCCCAGCACTGCCCTGCACTGCCCTGCCCAGCCCTGCACTGCCCTGCCCAGCCCTGCAATGCCCAGCACAGCCCAGCACTGCCCTGCACTGCCCTGCCCAGCCCTGCACTGCCCTGCCCAGCCCTGCAATGCCCAGCACAGCCCAGCACTGCCCTGCACTGCCCTGCCCAGCCCTGCACTGCCCTGCCCAGCCCTGCAATGCCCAGCACAGCCCAGCACAGCCCTGCCCAGCCCTGCACTGCCCAGCACTGCGGGCCAGCGAGCCCGGGAGGGCCGGGCCCGCGCGGGGCCAGCGCCGGTGCCCGGCCCGGGCAGCCCTGGGGTGTTCGGCCGTGTCCACGGACCGTGCGGACCCCGCTGCCACTGACTGACGCCGAGATGGCTTCTCCGAATCACACACCAGCTTTTCACTTACCTTCTTTCAGTTGGGTATCCTTTTTTTTTTTCCACTTTTTTCCCCGGCTACCTTTTAGAGCTTATTGCTAATTTTCCACTTTGTTGCATCAAAAAACCCACAAACACTGTTACAAGACCATAGCTAAGCATCTGCAACTTATAAAACATTTAAAAGCTTTACATTTAACCTATCTATTGGCAATAAAACATACTCCAACAAAAATTCACTATTTGAGACAGATGTTTGAAATATGAATGAATGTTTGAATATTCAGTCTTAAATACTCATGATAAAAGAAGCTGCAGAGACATGCCATTGATCTAATACTTGTTTGCACATTCCTTAGGGCTATGCATGAAGCATAATGGGATTTCTATGTTACTAAACAACAAAAGGTGTAAAAATGCCTTTTCAGTTGCAAACTTTGTTCATTTATTCCTGTGGCAAAAGAATGCAAATCTTAAGTCATTTTTTTGTGCACTGACATCAAGTCTTTCTCACACAAAAAGTTCCTTAAAGAAACAAGAAGAAAGTTCAGAATAAAGTCATGCTTCCTCCCCCACATGTCCCTGGAAAAAAAAAAAAAGGCAAAGAAAGAAAAAAGAGAAAAGAGAAAGAGAAGGAAATGTCACTTAACCCAATTGTACCTGCCAGCTAAAAGCAAAGGCTACTTAAGTGGGTGACTCTAAGCTAGTAGGAATGTATGTCAGTAATAAACATGGGTTTGCAAGATCCAGGCTAAATATTTGTATGGTTAAGTCTTCAGTATGTTGACTGCATTAATTTCTGCCCCAGCCCTGGGGTGAAGTGAAAGAACCTCTTCACGAAGAGGTGGGAAAACAACTCTACATGAAGGCAAATGATAGCTGGTAACTTACTACCATGAGCAAGGAGATACTCTTTAAAAAGCAGCATTCCCTGTTAATTCCTCTAGTTTTGGGCTTTTCAACCTTTTATGTGTAGAGTGGGAGAGGAGCTTTTATTTTCAGTATGAAATTGCATATATTTAAAATTAATACTAAAGCAGGAACTGAAAGAATGGGGTGGTGGGATGCACTTTCAAGGAGTGTAGGGAAACAGTGTTAATGTCAGAATCAATCCTTGAGCTATGAATAACTTAACTTCAAAGCTGATGCTACTGTCTGACTGAGCACCCAATGTCGTCAAGGAAGATAAAGCCACATATGTAGTCAAACCAATGTTTAATTCAGCTTACGCAGAACAATACAGAAACTTGACTGGAGCCAATTAAACCAAGCTTTCACTGACTGATAAAAATGCCATTTTACATCCTTTCTGTGTACAGCAAGGAGCAGTTTGAGGGTGTTACAGTTGTGAACCACATTTACTGACCTAACAATTTTTATGCTTAACACATCAACACCAGAATTTTAATTATGACAGTTGATATTCTCCACCTTTCAAAATGGAAAGAACCTTCACCTCTACCAGAAACAAACCCTTGGAAGCCTATACTGACTATGCAGAAGTACAGAAAATATTTTCCAATTAAAAATACCATTTCTGTAAGAGATCATTTGGAAAATGCGAGATACTTTGCTCAGGCATTGTGCATGTGTTCAAGTGCATGTCTGCTACCACTCTTACTACTGTCATTCAAGAAATAGAGGCAAATGCAGGCCCTGTTCTTGCCCAGGACCAGATTTTGGTTAATCTGTGATGCCTCATATGAGACAATCTGCCCAGGGCCCCACCAAACAAAGAACAAGGACAGCTGTCTCCCAGATCATGTCCCTGTGAAACAACACACCACGAGAAGCTGCACTTAATAGCTGAGCTGCCCAGACACAAAACATCTATGCTGACTTAGAAAAGTGTAATGAAACATTTCAGCCTTCAAAATTTAGTATTGTGACTCCATTGAGTCACTGTCTTTCCAGATTAACAGTTGCTGGCACTGTTGAGAGTGAACACAAAAGCATCCCAATCCAAGAATTTACAGTTAACCTCACTTAAACCTTTCGAGATGTGATTCCAAGACAGCCAAAAATTTTATAGGTAACTGATGGGTGACTATAAAAGGCTACAAGTTGGCACAGCTACACAGCAAGACAGATTGATCACCATGCAGTCAGGTGGAAATGACAGCATTTGAAACCTGGAAAAAAAGCCCCTTCATCCCTGCAAGGAAGAAGCCAGAAGATTACACTATTGCTTATATTCAGCTGCAAGTCTTCCACAAAGCCCTATTTCTAAAGAGCTGGCCCCAGTGCTCCTTCCCAGTTTCTTAAAGGTCTATTTTCCCTGTGCCTTAAATCCCCACTTGTAAAGCAAAAGCAGCTTCATCCCTGTCCTACACCTTGCCCACTTTTCTATGCAACTGCAAGTTCTTTGGGGTAAAAGAAGTGCACCTGAGGCCTCACACTGGGGTGGTGGCCCTTTAGGAGTGACAAATACAAACAAATACTCTATGCAGGCAGTAATGAGAGTCTGTGAGCAGCCCTTGGAAAGGAGCAACGTTTGAAAGCAGCTGTATCACCTTAAGTCTGAGCTGTGCCACTGGTATCAGACAAAAGGCATGCAAGCAATGTTAGCTGCCAGCAGTAAACTTCACCAACAGGCAGCCAGGAGTGGAGGGAGAGAACAACTGAGCTACTTTCCAAGAAATTCTGTGATTTTCCAGCTAACCATGCAGCTGTAAAACTGAAGAGTCCAGGCCGGATTATGCAATAAGAGAAAGCCAATATTGTAGGCAGTCAACATATTTCACAATACATTGGTGAGCTTTCTGTGGAATTTCGTTTTCTTTTGCCCTCATGTCCATCTTATTAAAAAGTTTGAAACCCACACCACTGACATAATTTCAAGGGAGTGGTGCTGGCCAGCACTTGCTCCTCAGCCATGCAGATGCCCCAGTCCCCTCTCCTTGGCACGCACAAGCCAAGAGAGATTAACAAAGAGGAGAGGAGGGTTTCTTAAGAGCTCTTCATAATGGACAGTGTCTGACTCTATACAGGGGGATAAAAGGAGAGTGATAAACTCTGTTGTTGTCAAGAAGGAGAAGAGCGCTTAAAAAGCCTTTGAAATAAGCAATTTCCCCTCTCATCAGTACCCTCTTGACTGCTAAGCTCCCTCCTTTGTCCCTCACCTGAATGGTGATCAGCAATGCATGACTGGCCAAGGGGCATCAGCTGTAAGTGACAACACCAGGCGAAACCACTGCGGGAAGGAAAGGCTGCTCTCTACGGACCTCTCTGCCTCACGGAGGAGAAGGAAGGAATGGCAAAGCATGACAGCTTCATTTGTCTTGCCTGTTTTGGCACAGGGTATAGGATTTGCCATCCCTCATATTAGGTTTACTTAGCATCCCATCTCTGATTCCCAAATGAATCAGAATTGAATGTGCAGGTGCCAGGAACCCCGCTGCCAAACAAGCTTCCACCCTACAATCCTTAATGATATTTTTGCCTCTGTCCTCAAACAGCTGCACTGCAACCAAGAAGTTTCTTCTTTGCAAAGTGTGTTGTACCTTCTGGTCCCACTGGTCTTGTGTTTCAGCCAACTGGCACGTGCCTGACAGCACCCTGAGCACAGTCAGAGCTCATCTGGAGTTACAGATCACCAAAAACCAGCTTCATTCCCATAGACAAAGAGGGAAAAATTTATTCCTTAAAAAAACTTCATTTCTCATAAGGCATATTTCACCTGTGATATTTTAACCTGACTGCATGAGGAAGAGTTTTCCAGGGTTGTTTGCCATGTAGAGATTCCTCACTAATCAAACTCCATTCAAGTACAGAGCATGCTCACCAGTGTGTTACCATGTTATTTCTGAAGGGCCAGACTCCCTTCTTTTACAAGTTTTAGAAGCTAGAAATAAAGTTTTAACTGGAACCAAGGTTGCTGCCATCAATACCAGCTACTACTCAAACTTCAGCGAGATGCCCCACTCCAAGACCATCTTCGAGAGGATGCACTTTGTAAAATAGTGTCCTTTGGTCCAGAGCAAATGTGCACAGCAACTTCAGTTCGTGCCTTTGCTTCAGACATTTTTAAGATTTCATGTACTCAAAAACCAAACTGTCTTTTCCACAGAAAATTCTCCATGTGTTTATTGGTACTTCCACACGATGCAGCTTACAAAGGTTTTTGTTCCCAGTTTACACAGACATTAACTGCAACTGCTTATCAGTGCCACAGGGTATGTGCAGAGCACCACTGTGCTGAGCAAGGCTGGAGAAGTGACCCTTCCCTCTTCCTCTGGCTGCTTTTCCCAGTAACATGGTGAGTTAGAAAAAAATGTGGTCCTTCCATCAGATATCGGGTGGAAGAGGTAAAATCATGATCCTGGGCCTCCCCAACTTCCACTGACTTCACATGGTTGTTCCTGTGCCCAGGTCCGAAAAAGTGTTAATCTTGTCCTTTAAAGTCCATGCTCAGATATGCACCTTGGCTCCCAGCTTCATCAATCACTCCCTGAAGAGCAGTAGCTCAGGACACAGACACTTCACTTTTCTCTAACAAACACTAATTTGTAAAGATGCTTTCCTGGGGAAGGTGAACTATAGGAACACTATTTTTTGTTTAGAAAACAAGAAAGGAGTACACAGAGTTTAAATAAACCAAGCAGAAGTTAATACAGTCTGTTACTTTTTGTGTGTGGTCATTTTTCTAGGGAAAAATGATATTGGGACAATTCTCTGAACAACAATGACCTAACAAAGACATCACATGTTACACCATTTGCTCAAATAATTACACATCATTTAGATATTAGTCTTCTATCTCAAGGCATCGCAAGGGAGTCTTAGCTTTTTGAGCACATGCAACTCCCATTAACAATAATGAGAGCTACTCATATTCAGGATGGACAGTACCTCTCCTGGGAACCTCTGCATTCGTCATACCTCGTCTGGGGAAACAATAGAAACGTAACAAAGGCAGAGCCTAAGTCAAGGAGGATTCAGACACTGACCTGCCACGACTGATTCTCAGCAATTCTCATCAGTTACTGCTCCCCCAGCTCCTCAGGAAATATTACTGGGATGTTACTTCGTGCTCCTGAGCAGCACACCTGTCTCAAACTCTCCCCAGAGCTGCTCTTGCTCCAGGCTACACCACCAGGCAAACCCACACTAGGAATGAATGAGAATCACTTTCTGGGAATCCTGTTTCTCAAATTCAACGTAGTGGCTCAGAGCCAGACTTTCAGACGGTGATTTTTTACTTTGGACTTTTCCAAATGTTGTGCCCACTAACGGATACAGCACAGCAGCCAGCTGGTTTTGCTCTTAGGGCTGTGTCAATCAACATCACGTTCCTTGGCGGCGTTGGTGCCTTGGGAACTGACACATGCAAAGGACAGCAGGAGTGTGAGTGCTTCCCCACACAGGTGTGGCAGCCATGTCACACTGAGACTGCACCAGCAGGTACCTTAACCCCTTCTTCTCCTCCACCTCCTCAGCCCCGTCACATCAACAGAGCGCTGATCAAACTGCTCTTCGCAGCTATGCCCATGAGGAAAGTGCATTTCCATGTGCTGTACAAGCTTCACTCCTGCTTATAATTCAGCAGAAGGTCCAAGAGAAGAAGATGGAGGTGTCACCATTGAAGCAGAGAACTGGTCATCAGGGGCTTTGAGCTCTATATCCAGTTTTCCTGTTGGGAAGTAAACATTTTTCACTGATGTTTCAGCCTCCAAAACAGTGACTGCACTACTTCTCAACCCTCTGGAGGAATGCTGAGAAGGCAGCCAGTCTTTCTGAATGACACTTTAAAAGCAGAAATGCTTGTTAGTCTTGTGTGTCTACACGAGGCCTTTTGTCATTTCCCTTACAACGTCTCTCCAGTCCCTTCTTCTGTTTCACACCCAAATGCTTGTGACTTCAGCTCACACCAGCAGGGCTGATGGAGAGCACTCCCCCCTCAGCAAACAAGTCCAGCAGTAAAATTTGTTGAGCTTAACCAAATCAACAGAATTTCAATGGGACACTTTAAATAGTAGCATAAGTTACAGCCTGAACCTCACAAACTGTTATAAAATTATCACAGTTAATTTTTCATTTTTATCAGTAGCCTCAGTGCTCAGTAGATAGAAATAACACTGACTTCCAGGGCTGCATCTCCCTTCCCAAACCAAATCCCTCCCTACAAATGCCTGCTGTGATGTGCAGCACTGCCTTGTGTCCTAACAAGTCCTTCGCTTACATAAACTGCTCATCTAAATATATCACTTTCCATGGCCAACATGGTTGATAAATGGTGTTCCCGTTATTTGTACCATTCCATAGTCATTATGAAGCCTGGTGAAGAACTTTCTCCAGAGCAAAGTTAAGCCAGATTCATGCTGCTCCAAAGTGCTGATTCAGCTTTCTGGTTGTTCATCCCTCAGAGGAAAACACCACAGTGCGACTGAAGGGAACGGGACAGGGGGACACTCCAAACAAGAGAAGCAGTATTTAAAAAAAAAAAAAAACAAAACACAACAAACAAAAAACAAACTACTTAGCTTCTCTTTCACTAGTTAACATAAAATCAGAGCTTACTTTAAAAAAAATTTAAAATATATTATTTCAGAGAAAAACAGCTTCCAAGATCACAATGCCATATTAAATTCCTTCCCAAGCTCAATAAACTATGACTTATAAAACTTGTAAAATCCTTACTAGACTCAAGACAGCTCCACATGTGTTTGTGGCAAGAAGAATGGAACCTTTTGTTAAACCTCTGCAAAATCTCACATCTTGGCTGGAACGACTCTACCCATCCCAACACAGCGCCTTAGCGCTTGCTGGCTGCGGTCTGGGACTGATGGAAACTGTCTGTCTTCATGAAAACACTGCTCTGCCACGGTGCTTTATCACTGCTGTGTCTGCTCAGCCTTTGCCAGCAATACTGCATGAAGGCACAGCCCTTAGGGCAGTTGCACCCCAACAGTGGCACTTAATGGTTCATCACGGGCTGAAATCACACAGCTGCCAGCTACAAGAGTAGGCACAAAGAGCATCTCCATTTGTACACACTACTCTGGGCTTCTGGAGTCCAGCACCTTTGTTTGTGAGCAGCCAGGTTAGTCAAAGAAATTTCTGAGAACAGCCAGAGAAGTTACAGAAAGTAAATTTGCTTATTTGTGCACTGTGTCAGCAATTAAACATTGCCCACTTGATTCTCTGTGAAAGATTTTTAAGAAGAACCTCTCCTTAACCCAATAGGCATTTGCCTATTTTGAAGCCATCCTACAACCCTTGATTCAGAAGAACAGAAGTGTCCTGTGTTAATACTATTTGGAATAATTTGATAAAACAGTTCAAAACATGGAATCTGCAAAAACTTCACTTGTGTTTGCTCAGAGTAGCTTTTTAGCTTTAAGGAGAAGCCAGTGATTTTACACTGACCTGTAGAGATGCAGAACAAAGTCACAATGTTTCCATACGCTGCTGAGTTTAGTTTCAAAGCACAAGTCTTTACAGCACAAGGAACAGATCTGCTGAATGGGAGGTTTCTGCCCATCTACACCTTTAAGACGTGCTGGTCCATGACTTGGATGTGGAAAGCAGTTGTACATCTACAGACCAGCTGAATTTCCCACTCTTTATTGACACGATCCCTCCAGCTACTTCCTACTTTGAGATACTTAGGATCCCAAATATTTTTTTTTTTTTAAGTCAGCTATGCCACAAGAAGCTTCTCACTTCTTGTGAGCATGACAGATATTTTTCATCATTAAATACCTTTTTTAAAAAATGTTTTTTTCTTCAGACAGTCCACCCAATGCCATTTACAATAACTAGGCATTTCCCCCATTGCATCTCTGCACAGCCTTATTACTTTGTAGATACTAGTCCCATGGATTTGACTGATTTTTGGCAATGATTTCTTTCCCCACATTGTAAAGCCTTCTATTTTCTGAGGCTGTCCCTAACACTGTAAAATATTACATGTAACCCAAGTAATTTACCTTGGAGTACAGCAATGCTCAAGATGGTCTGACTTGCTCTTTGGTATGTGGTGCATCATAAGCCATGAATACAGAAGCATTTCTCCCTGTATATCACAAGTACTTTCCCTTGCTGGGGTGGATTTTTTTGAAACTGGGAAGTCATCTCGACAGCCTCTGAAAGGAGACCCTTCACAAAATTGAGCACTATACCACCATATTCTCCCACACACCTCCTTCCTCTCCTATGGCAAGAGGATAGAAAGACAAAAAGTAGTCTGCATTCTCACAAGACAAAAAAAAGATCTCTCACATCTAAAAAGGAAAACATTATGGCAATCTGGGAACTCCAGTGCATTAGAAGATGAAAGATAAATCGTGTTCTGTCAATGTCACACATGCTGTTGTTATTATCTCTAAGAGGAGGACCCCATTGTGCTAAATACTACACATGCTCAAACTAACGGGCTGTTCCTGTCCCAGAGGCCTCATAACCCAAGATAAAAGCAGTATTGTTGCCCCCTTTTTATGAAGGGGAAGTGGGACACCAGAAGATTCAGTGACTTGAACAAGTTACTCACTGAAACAGCAGATCTGAGAACTGAACCCAGATCCAAGTCTCCGTCCCATGATTTAATCCTCACACTGTTCAAATCAATTTTAGTTAAGCAGCATCTAAGTTTCAAATTGGCACCCATTATTATTTCTACTTCTACAAAAAATTTGATCTATTGTTCATTCCCCCATTCATTTTAGATTCCTGTAAAACTCATTTTGAAGTACATGTCCGAAAGATACAACACAGCCACAAAAGAAAACCCTTCTACAAGCAGATAACTTACATACTGAAATTCAGAGAGTACTGACATCTATCTTTAAACAGGCACTTGAAAAAAACCCCAAAAACCAAAAAACCTCATTTCATGGCAGTACACACAGTAGCAGAATTGTGCTTCACAGGTGATCACAACTTCGCAAAATATTATTACAATCCCTGGGAACTGAAGAAGAACAATTATTATGCTGCCTATGAGTACAACATTAAGAACTGAGTTGCTCAAAACTTTCTAAAAAAATCAAGGTAGTACAAGCAGGGAGTTGTGTACCTAAAAGCCCCACCCTAGTGGCTGTCTCAGCCCGTGGCTTCAAATTCCTGCTTAATTTCATAGTACGAAATAAGTGGTGAAATCACACACCAAGTTACCTAAACATTTGTCTGTTTAATATCTGAACTTAATCAGTATTTCAAAAATCCCCAAAATGTTTTCTACTCTTGGGAAATAAGAGAAAAAAGTACCCTCAGTCTTAAAACAGAATGAGGAGGGATGTAAGTTTTTTGGAGGTGCACAAAACAGTATTAGAAATTCTAAATTTAAAAATAATGTGAGAGCAAACTCACTAATGTAGAGAAGCTGAAGAGATGCACACTGTGGAACTGTGACCTTTAGAAGAGTTAACCCTGGGAAGAGCTGAGGTAGAAGACGACATTTATAAGGCAACAAGGCTAGACAGGAAGCTGCACCCTGGGGAACCATGAAGGTTGGCAGGGCAAAGAAAATGAAAACTCATAATGAAGTTCCAGCACTTTGGGATGGGGGAAGAGCGATAGTCTTGCCAAACTGGATGGCTCTACTAGGCTGGAAAATGTCCTTTCTCATAATCCAAGGGCTGCGTGAATTGCAGCAAGTTCTTCCAATTACTTTAAAGAAAATGCTGGCAGAGGGAATTCTATTCTCATCCAGTGGGCTTTGCGTACCTTCGTGAGACAGCAATCAAATTTGATTTGTTCTCAGTATGCGATGAGAGACTGGGGTTTGGCCATGTTTTAAGAGAGTTTGTCAAAGAAGGTCAGAAGTACTGGAGGAGGGAGCAGAGCTCTCCCAGCAGAGCGGACTGCTACTGCATTAACCTGGAGGTCACCACAGTGACCAGAGCACAACTCTAACCATGTTTGAGAAAACATTAAATTCAGCTCTTTAGAGAACTGATTTTATTCATCCCTCTGGAAGAGGGACTGGCAAGTGCTTCCCACTGCAACTCTTGGGACTTAATGGAATAAGAGTTAAATAAATCAATACCAGAAACTGAGATTACACTGGACATTTTGAAAGTGCGTGTAAGTGGACTGCTCTTCTCACTGGCTGCATCGAGCCATTCTCCTAACCCAAGTTTTAAGTCACTAAACTCTGTTCCCATTCTTTTCTTTGTCTCAACAGTGCATTTATTTCCTCATTTTTACAAAGAAAAAAGTACATAGGGCTACCTAATGTTGCCAGATGCTGTATTTAAAATGGGAATAGTAAAACTATGTTGGATTACTGAATCCGCACAGAAAAATTTCCCTGTTGAAATGTCCAACATTTCAACTTGGTCTGTTCTGACAGGTTTCTGGCTTTTCACCAAGAAACCCTAAACCAAATATTTTCAAACACTACCTCAAGAAAACGAAGTTTGCAGTTTTTCTTTGGAGAGGCCTTCTTTAAAAATAATTAAAAAACCAAAACAACAACAACCAGAAAAAACAACCACACAACAAAAACAAAGACAAACAAACAAAAAAACCACCCAATAACAACATCAAAAGCCCCAACAACCAAACACACAGTTTGTTTTCCCCTCCTCAAAAAATAGAACATTTTCTTGTTAAATGGCTTCAAGGACTAGCAAACTAAAGAAATTTCAAGTAACTCTAGAGACTAGTACTAGGAAAATCACCCTTCCCATGCAAATTTCTCTCCAGTATCAGCAACCCTATAACCCTTATCCTCCACTGAATGAAAGTACACATGGAAATTAACAGAAATTTCTGCTGCCATGTTCCCTTTCTCCAGGGAATGCTGCACCAGCTCAAAATCTGCCTTCGTTGCTGCAATGTTTCAGTTATTACCTGGATGGCAACATGTAATTCTTTCATTACCAAGTTTGAGAGAAAGAGCGCTCATTTCTCTCAATCTTTTCCTTGGTAATATATCATCCAGTGTTTAGGAGGAAAAAAAATAAAATATGAGAGAAACATTGTATTCTCCCAGGGAAAGTCAGATCTGGGACACTGTTAGGAAAAAATAATTGGTCCCATTATTATCATTGTGTCTAGCTTTACACTTAAGGGAGAAATATGCCTGAATAGCTGGTTCCATCAGCAATGCAGATAGAGGAGAAATTCCCACAGTGTGAGTAAGTCTTCACACACTTAGAGAACGTGACCACACACAATACACATGACAGTGGAGAAGAACAAAGCAGCCTCAGGAAGTGTCCCTGATTGTTTTCGGCTGATTAGGGACATATGCCAACAAGCCTCTCGTTGTTGAGGGAAGCTTTGCAACTTGGGGAGGTCAAATTTACATAACACAATTAAAGATATCGAGTTGCTTGGGTCCATATAAAACTCACATTCAGAACAATGTAAGGTACAAGTTAAAGACAGTTTAGTTTTTTCAGACCAGTTCAACCAAGGGACAGCTTTATCTTTCAAGTTAAATAAGCAGGGGAGAGATTAAAAGTCAGTTAACGAACATAAAAAGCTAATTTACATTAACATCATCCACTTGTTTTGGAATCAAACCACACAAATTTCAACTAGTTACAGCAGTTTTGGAAAACTGCATTAAACCAGCATGAACATCAGGCCTTGAAACAAAAATACTGCCTATTACTTTTTCCAGAAGTCACCAAACAGACCTAAATATTTTTGGATCAGATAAAGCACCTGAAAAAATAACTGCACTGAAGTTAGCAGGAATTTGCCAGGTTGGTGCTCTTTCCAACAGATAAACCAGAACTGCCCATTCCAGGTGTGAAGGCAGTCACCCTCAATCCCAAATGCTTCCACGAGCTCTGCAATGGGATGAAATGTGCACCCTCTGGACTGCTGATGGTGTCACCTCCGAGCCACCAACAGGGGAAGTTCTAACCTGGAGATAACCGGCTGCCAGCATCACCTCGGTGTCGGGCCAGGAGTGCCAAGGGATGCCTTGAGAACAGCTCACCTACACAAGGGCTGCTCACTTCTCTCCTCCCCAGTCAGCCAGCCTAATAAAAAGGTATTACATTTCCCTACAAATCATTCAGACTTCTGCAGGAAAGCATTAAAAAGAGCCACAGAGGTTTAAAAAAAACCCAACAAGATAAACTAAACACAGTACTTGGAGAAAAATGTAAGGCTTCCTGTAAATTAAACTGAACCTTTTTACATAATAGATCGCTCACAGCTATTTGTAAGGAAGTGACAAAGCTGCTGCAGATCTTAAGATATTGTAGCGAGGTTCACAGATGCACTTATGTAAATATTTTCTGACAACTCGGCTGCTACCGAAAACATTTTTGAAGTTATCAAAAAGAATTTAAAGTATTTTCCACTCTAGTCATTAACGTTTTATTTGCAAAAAGGCACTGCCAGAACTGTTAAGCAAAATGATCCCTCCTGCAGAAGGCACAAGCCCAGACAGCAGTGCTTTTAAACATGCCAGGGATCTGTGAGCCCCAGCACTGCTCTCACAGCACCGGCCACTCCCAGCTCGCTGCCCCAAGAGCACAAGCACCAAGTTCTCACATTCAGAGAGATCACACTCCACAGCCCCCACGCAGTCCCCACTCCACAAGATGCCCTCACACTGTGAGCAGGCTGGGCAGCTGAGGCAGGACAGGTTTCCCATCCTTTGAGCTGCCAGAGGTGACCCTGCACCAGCCCAGCCCGTGCAGCTCACACCGTGTGCTGAGAGTGCGAGCCAGAGCCTGGCCATGCCTGGAACCACAACCTGACAACACAGACAGCAGCTTTACCTCAAAGCCATTACCCATTTCTTGGCATTGCAAAGCAGGAATATTACATGGCCTGGCAGTGGTCTATTAGCATATGTATTTTATCTACTGGCACAAATGCATTGCCATTTAGCTGCAGCTTCTTTTGGAGTTTATCTTTCTCTCCAGACATTTAAACTGCATAATATTTTTTACTGTTACGCAGATACAAGAAAACATCTAGTAAGTGAAGACTATACAAGTTAGAGACAACTAAGAGCAGGCCATTAGTGGTTTCTTAACTCTCTAGCAATCCTCCAGGAATCACTAGTGGACTCACCAGATCCTATCAGATTCTGTGTCTCAGTCCCAGGTTTGAGACAAAAAGCTTTGTGAAGACATGTCTACAGACAGCTTTCCCTACTGGGTACATATCCAAGTCACCTCAAGCATGCAAGGCACAACATTTTACTGCTGAGGTCAGCAGGAATTCACATTATCAAAAGGAGCTTCACTAAACCGTGTTTCAGGTGGTACAAGAAGTTAGTGCTCGGGGCTTGAGACCAGTTGTCCGGGTTTTGCCCAAATAACACACCCTTTGAGGGGGAGTAGGGGCATTTAAGGGCATAGGATAGGACAAATCTTCATTGCTGGGGAAGATCAGGTGATAACAAATTGCCAGGAGACCACATCTGAGGTACAGAAGCTGCTTGACAGCTCCTCAACCATGTAATTCATTCCTCTTCTCAGAGCTACACAGGGCAGATCTCACAGCAGAACAGATCTTCAAGGCAATCTGCGTTCAGAGTTCAACACCACATTGCACTAGGGATGCTTAGAAAAATGTAAAAGACAACTGGACATATTTACAGCACCATCTTCTGACCAAAGCACCCAATTAAAAAAAATCACAGATTACAGAAAAAAAAAATTACAATTAAATTACCGTATGTGGGGTGTGTGTGTGTGTGTTCACACATTAACCCCATACATAC
This sequence comes from Oriolus oriolus, assembly GCA_013400235.1. NCBI lineage: Eukaryota > Metazoa > Chordata > Aves > Passeriformes > Corvidae > Oriolus > Oriolus oriolus. Next base: position 202,748 of record VXBT01011766.1, read on the forward strand.
CCCATTTCTGCAAGCTCTTATTAGTCTAACAGAATTAATAAATGCCTTTTTATTTGGTTCTTTTTAATTATTTCATTTCTCTGTATGGGTGAGAAGTATTTATAATCCTCTTCACTTCACCAACATCTCAGGCAGGTCACACAATCCTGGAGACATGAAATGGACTCTTCCCTCCAGAGGAACAGACACATTTAAAGTTAAGGAACGGTCCATACTGGAGCACACTCTCTCCTGACTACAAAAAGGAGTGTAGGGAGTTTAACCCTACAAATACCCCACAGTTTTTCCCTCTGCTGTCTGGACAGAGACATGTGAGTTTGAGAGCTCTAGCACTGCAGCTGTGACACTTATTTTCTATAAAGGAACACCTTTATATGCTATAGAGCTTCAGTGGCAAAAACTCCAACTTCCCACACACAGGTGGGATAACATACTGATGCTACTCAAGTCCAGAACAAAACTGCGTGCCACTGACTTCAGTGGCGCCTGGATTTCACACTAGTTTTGCAAGGGTTCTCATTTTTGGCTGGCAAGATTTCAACCCTTTTTAATTCCCAGAAGCTCAACCACAAATCCCTCTTCTCCTCCCACACAGCTGCACTGACACTCCCCAAGCTCCCCTAGGGCAGCAGCAGAGCCAACCTCCTTGGGAAGACACAGGGCTTTGCTTGCAGGAGATCCCCCACCTCCTCCAACCATCTTTTAGCTCCAGAAAGGCCAATCTGTAAAAATGTGCAAACTGATTAAGAACAGACATGCCCTGAGCTTAGGCCTTCCCCTCAAGCTCTGTGTATCACTGCCCACAACACTCACTCCTGGCTTTTCCTGCACCTCAGTCAAGGGAGCACAGCCCTGGCACGAGCAGGACTAACAACATCTGGAAGTGTGGCCCAGAGTCTGGGGGAAAGCAAAGGACACAGCACTGGGCTCAGGAATCTGCAGTAGTCCCATGGAGTCACAGCACTGAGGTCTAACTTAGAGCCTGATCCTCCCCCAGTGTTTGTTTTTAAAGAAAGCAGATGTTAAAAATAGATAAAACAAAACCACAGTGACAGAAACAAGATATATCAAGTATCCTTCAGCCAAAAAATTAAGAATCCTACTTTCTGGCGTTCCCAGGTGTCTTCCACGTACAGAGCTTAACCCAGCCTTCTGGCCATCAAACATGGAGACAAGACAGGAAAAGCCTAACAGAAGGATGGATGTCAGAGAGCCACAAAGCAGCCTTTAACAGGGTAAAGAAAAGGATGAATGCAGCCTCCTGAGAAGGAAGTGTCACTGTGACTGAAAGGAGAAAGCAGTTTAAAAGCTAAGGGAGGTTTTCAAACTAGGAGCTTACAGACACCAATATCCACCAGCCATCCACAGGCTTTGGCACATTCATTTGAGGGTCGTTTGACAAAATCTGGTAGTCCCAGCAGTGTCAGTGATTGGCATATCAGGGGTCATGGGCACAGCAGCAGGAGCAGCCGAGCCTGAGAAAGTGCTGCTACATCTGGTGTAACATGACAGACATTGTACTGGTTATAGCAGAGATCAGCTTCTTCAAGCACCAAACACAGCGTTAGCAGGCAGGTCATGGAGGAGCTAAACCCTCATTTTGCAAAGACTTGCTATGTTTTCCATGCACAGACACCCCATTGGCTATGGAAATACTCCCTCTCAGCCAGCCTTCGAGGGATGGGGGACTATGCAGCTCAGTGTGGTAGAAAAATCAGAATTCCTGGGGCTTTTTTATTTCTGGCCAATCTCATTACTCTTTGCTCTCAGTGCAGTCAAGCCTAGAGAGGTTTCAGTCAGAAGCTGGAGCCATTACACACTGCATAGTCTTACACTGCCACAGGAAAAAGACAGCCCTTGACCCAAGCCCTCGTGTCCTTAATATAAGACAGTCACAGAGAGGGACACAAAACCTTCCCTGAAGCCCAGAGATTCCTTAGGGACAACAGGAAGATGAAATGATTCTACAGTTAAAATGCACAGGCAGCACAAGTTGTGATACACAGAACCAACTCTTAACTATTTTGTCCCGACCAGGACAGGGCTCCCAGATCAACCCAGTGTTCAGCAGCAGCACAGTTCCGCTGGGCACCGGCAGAACCCCTCATCCTGCAGCAATACTGTGCCCCCCTGGGCTCCACCCCTCGTTGCTCCTGGGTTACATCAAGGGCCATTTGCTGGCATGTCCTTGCTTCATCCTGAGCCGTACACAGGAGAAAAAGGAACCGAATTTTCTACCCTTGGTGAATTTTCTGTCCCTTGAGGGATTTCACAAGGCATCTCACCTGGAAATACTGATGCCTGATAAGGGTCAGTCAGCTTTGATCTCACCATGTACTGTTACTAACCATGTGAAAGACCCCCCAGAACTTCTTTTAACAGTTTCTGTTTCACGTGTGTTACACATCTTAAGGCCCCCACCACAGTACCACATTCAGCAGGGAGTTGCCATCACACACAACAGGACAGCAAAAGTCATTCTGTTTGAGGCAAAGAAAGGTCTGAATTACAAAGCACCTCCAAAGACAGGACATGCAGCAGTTCCCAGCGCTGAGATGGGACAGCAGAGCCCCTTTTGAGTCACAACTCAGCCTGCAGGAGCAAGGGTGACAGTCCTCAGAGCCTTTCCTCAGCAGCACCGTAACCAGGCACCCATGGTCTCTGCGGTGGCAGAGAACACAGATGCCTCAGGAACAGCCTCATGCAAAGCACGATCCAACACAGCCACACAAGCCCTGGGCTCTGGCTTCCTAACCTGGCCCCATCACCTCTCTTTCTGCACAGGACAGCCCACCAGCCCTGGGGACCCCTCCACGGAGCAGCCCTCCCTCGTGTCCCCGAGGTGCCTCCTACCTTCCCCCTCCGGAGCAGCTGTGCCACCACCGAGGAGGTGATTAGGCCCTTCCTGAACCCTTTTCAGGCTGCTGCCATTGATGTGCCCCACAAATGTATTCCACTTCACTTGCCAAAAACATACAGGAGCTACAAAAGAGGAAGATATCTTTCAATAGCTCCTAAAATGACTTTTGCTCCTTTCCCTAAAAAGCTGCAACATAAATTAGGGCCGAGATGGGCTGCTAAGGGAAGCTCTTTTGTCCCTGTTATGTTAGAAGAGAAAAATAATTGTTGGCTTTCCATCAGCCAGCAGGAACAACTGCTGTGGTGCCATGCCAAAAGGATTTGCACCTCTCTGTACTTCTTTGTGGACAGCTATGATCTGCTGTTCTCTGAGTCAGTGTTGCTTTATTATGGCATGTATCAAAAGAGCACCATTGTTTAGAATATGCTCCTTATTTCACATCGGAAAGGGAAAATGATGGGAACGCAGGGGCTCAAAGTTTGGAAGATGAAAAGGCAAACACAATAAAGACAGTTGTCTTTGAGCTTACAAGCCTCTGACATGTCACAACTGTAAGCACTGAATCATCTCCTTGGTGTACCTTGTGAACCACTTTCACTTCAAAAATAAAAATGAAGCACCAGGTTTCTTTACGGTCTTGACAAAATCTGCAGTGCCTGGCATTGAGCAGTGTCACATTATTTCTCTTGCAGGTGACCTGGGAGGGGTTTTCAGAAAATTGATTTCTGTTTACTTTCATACATTTCTTTACAATGGATAAATAAAGTCTGAAGGACCCTCACCTCCCTCAAAATCTCCTGCTGTTCTCACTCACTGCCCTCAATATACTTTATTTCTCAATAGCATCAGGAACTCTGAACACAGGCTCATCCCTCTATGTTGACTGGTATCACACTCATATTGTGAATTTTACAAGTTGAAGTAAGTGTTAGGAACATCTAGCCCAAATGTATCTTTCCCCCAAGCATTTCCCCCAGTTTTCCACTCGACACACAAGGTGCAAGGCCATCAGCTCTGACATCTCTTGCTCAGCCACCTGCAGTAACAAGGTGCACAGCTCATGCCAGTGCTGCCCCACTGCCTGCTGCAAGTAGCTGCTGTCCCACAGAGCTTTGTGCCAACTCACACATTCAGCTTTCCACAGCCTGAACTACCCCAGGTACGGTACTAGACACAGCACAACAAACCTCTTGGTTTTCACTGGGAGTCGTAGTAGATTCCTGCCTTTGCTTCCAAGCAAGAGACATTCCAGATGTGTTTAACCTTCAGCAAGCACACTCAAATCTACTAACCTAGAAACACCCAGAAATCAGAAATTTTGCAACTTCTAGATTTCACGTGGACCTTAATTATTTTTGCATCCATATGAGTATGAGGTAACACTGGCCTTCTCTCCACCAGAAGGCTCAGAAAGAAGAGCTCGGAATGCACACACCACACCAGAGACCATGACAACAGCCTGGGTTTCGCTCCAGTGTAGCACACAGAACCTGTCCAGGCCCCATCCTGTCCGAATCCAGTATCAACATGATGAGCACATTCTGAGCTTCTGCAGCAGGATTCTAGAGGAAAACATTCTGCTTTGATATTAGAATTTCCAGTGACAATTAAATCACCATATTCCTCAGCAAGCTGTTCCAATGTTATGCACTCCTAATGTGAAGACGGATCTTTTTGACCCTGTGTATTCCCATCTTGAGGAACTGGGCTGTATTGTGCCTTTCTTTGGAAGATGAAAGAGCCCTTTATTATAAAACACCTGCTCCCACATAAAAATGTGCAAACCCTGAGCATCTAACAGGGCCATAATTTGCTCAATTCAGAGGTGCCTCACCTGGTCTGAATCCATTGCAGTGCCCTTCTTAGAGGGCAAACACCAGGGCTGGGCAGCATTGCAGCAGAAATTAATCCAGTAATCCCATTCCTAATACACAGCCATGACTGCTACACCTTTCCAAGCATTAAAAACACACAAGGACCTCAGTCATTAGTCAGACCGTTATTTTTATATACGTGCGGAGAGGCAGTGCGGCTTGGCAGCAATATGCAAGTCCTGGTTCCTGACCTGCTTCCTCAGTTACTGGTGTCTCTTCTCCTCTTATTCCTCCCGGGGATGGAGCCACAGCCATTTGAACCTGCTGCCTGTCCATACTGTCAGCACACCTTTGGGCAGCATCCTCCCTCAGGGCGCAAGCTGCCCACATCCAGGTCTGGGCACTGCTTCCCATCCCACACCACCATGTCCAAATGTCCTCTTGCAGCTGCCAGTTCCTGTCCTGCTCCAGAGAGAAGTTATTCATCAGGCACCGCCAGCTCTCCCCACTCGGGTTTGCAGGGGCAGCTGCTGCCTCTCGTTATGGGTTTACCCTCGGCCTTATCAGCAGTGCATGGGGACCTCAGAGGCACAGCCCCAGTTGCTCCCCACGGCCCAGAAGCAGAAGGCAGGAGCTGCAGAGGAGCAGGGCCCCAGCACTGCAGGTCACTGGCCCAGGGCTGCCCACGGAGCGTGGCAGGACTCCCCTGGGTGACCGGCTGAAGGAGTTCTGAGAGCCAGAACAAAGCCCAGAGCACTAACTATCTAACTGGTAATTACTTTCTGGTGAAGACTGAAAAATGGGTCATTAAAACCATATTAAACTGTTTTCATTAATACAAAAACCTGATTTACATTTTTTTTCCCACAGAGCCATTATGTTCCAAACGCACTGCACGGATGATTTGTTTAATCACAACCACATGGAATAGCAATTTTAAGGGCCTGTGACAATCACTTTTTTAACCAGGAAACCTGGCTTGCAATAATTGTCATGTTTTTTGTTAGCCACCCTTCCCACTGCTGTCATAAACCCGCTCCTTTCCAAACACTCTGCCTTCCTAGTTGCACAAAAAAGCAGCACAATCCACTGATACAATTAATAACACTGAATATTTAGGTCAACGTCAGTTCTATTAATTTTAACTCTTAAAGACTCACACATTTTCTAAACAAGTCTAGCCCTTTGGGGGGTTAAACTGTAATTTGCAGTCTGGTTGTGAGTCCCTATCACATAATAGATCAATTAGGTTGAACACCCTAGTATATTAATCTTATTCACACATAGTAAAGGCAAATATGGCTAATTACTGTATTACAATATTGCCTACTTTTTGCAAGTATGTATTAAGGAAGAGGGGAGTTTACTACATTGAATTATCAAATAAAATTATCTTGATATTAAACTGACAGGGAAGATGAATGCCTGTATTAATCCATCTCATTTTTCCTAAGTCAATATCCATTGGAAAATTTGTCATTACTAATGTGCTGCATCTGTAGAAGAGCCTCTTTCATATCAAGAATTCAGGACTTCCCTTCAAAGCATGGTTTGCCTGTCATGGCATTCTGTGAAACACAGTAGTGAGATTTCTTTTGCCATAATTATTAGCTTTATTTTTGTACTTTCCGGTTATGAACTAATGGTAGGATTTCAGTGACTCCAGAGAAATGCAGGTAGTGATCCAAGCCTAATTTCTGTGCCTCTCCCTGCAAACTCGCATGGCCAGAGGGCTTGTCTCTATGATGAAATTAATTGAATTCAGTTTTTAAACTACCAAGTTAATCAAGATTGGCACAACAGCTAACTGGCCAGTGGAAACAAGGAAAAGCCACGGTCAACATTAAGTCTACCCGAGGCAAGCTGAGGTGAGCCTGAGCAGGATTTGTCCTTGTCTGCTTTCACAAATTAGCAGGTACCAGTTAATTCATCCATGGGCTCATAATAAAATGGGACAAAAAAAGTCCTGTAAGAAGTCACCTAGTCTGCCTTGAGGCACTGTGAAAAAAGAGTTTAGATATGACTAAACATCCTAGCAGAAACTTAATTCTATTCCTTGTTCTGCCACTGATCTGCTGTGTGACCAAGTCACTTCCTCTCTTCCCCCACTGTGGTGATTTCCCTGGCCCTCATCTCATTCAGCTCCACTCAAGACCCCAAAGGCAGGAATTCCCCCTCCCGCCCACGTGGCACCAGCACAGTGGGGCTGGAGGGAGCTGGTGCTCTAGGCATTACTGCACTCAGATGTTACACACTATTAGGAGCGAAGACAGGGCACAAATTAAGAGGATGGCTGTGCTTAGTGCTTCCTTAATGTTTTGCACATTTGAATTTTCCAGCAATAGCTCACAAGCTGTGAATTTGCTAAAGTGGAAACCAGGCCAATAAAAATAAAGACAGAAATCTAAATGCTTGGGCTGCTGCAACAGAAGTCTTGTATGAAACACCTGACAAAAACATAAGTGAATAATTTGCCCACATAACAGACAGTAAATTCAACAAAAACATGTTACTTTGGGGAAAAAAAAAAAAAAAAGAGGAAAAAAGGTGTAACTTCTTCTGCACTGCCGCAGCATATGGAACATCTTGGATCTCAGGATCATTCCACAGGACACAGGTAAAAAACACGTTCCTCAGCTTTTTTAAGAGCACACAAAATGTGTTTATGCTAAGCACCTACTCATCCCAGAAGCCAGTTGCTCCAAGGCAGTCCCTCACCACACGAAACACGTTGGCGTGTGATTATTTATACAGCTCCACACACATGCACACTCTCACATACAGGAAAGAGGCTGAGCCGTGGAGGATGCAGGAGCCAAAATGCTGATTTCCTGTCTTGGGCTGACATCATTGGTGTACTATTTGCTATTGGAAACCTCCTTGCTTAGAAGCATTTCCCAGACTTCTTGCATCTCTTCTCTGCAAAATTTGGGAAGATAGACTATTCTCAGGTGATCCACAAAATAAAATGTTCCATAATTGACTCTGCTAAGAGCTTATACAGCTGCATGAATTATAAATTATTATTTCTGCCTTGAAAAAGTATTATTACATAGTCTGAGACTACTCTTTAGTCTTTTCCATGCCTAGAACTGTTCCCAGCTAGAGCTGCTCCACACATGTTGCTGTTCCATAAGCAAATCTCATTTCTTAAGTGGGTCATCAATACTTTGGGTTCCCCTTCTCACCTCATGGGCCTCTAATTTCAAATCCTCTCTAGAAATTTTTAACTGCCAAGTTGAAGGAATGCATAGCCAGAAACATCCAGATGTTTGTTATAAAGGATCCAGAATGAGAGTAACAAGGGAGAAAAATTTCCTATTTGCTTACAACAGAATCAAATGATCTCTGTGCTCCATTTACCAAAATCAATTATTGAATTAAATCTGTTCCTCTTGTTTAATAGGGCAATCTCAAAGAAAAATCAGTCTCTCAGTTCTAGGAAATCTGTGCAAAGGACCACATTTCTATCCTCGGTTGGAGCAAACTGTACTAATCAATAGTTTCATTGCATCACGTGGAGCCAACACTTGGATTAATTATTTTGATGAAAGCATGATCAGCAATAGGATTATTGACTTCATAGTGCCAGACACTCCCAAGGAGTCAGACTCAAACCATTCAAAAGAACAACACTTAAGGATGCCTGGAGTGAAAACTTCTCCAGGAGAATCTCAAACATGAAAGGGATGTATCTCCCATTTCTATCAGCAGCTGCAATCTGGAGTGCATGGTCAGTGCTCAGCAAGGAAGAGGACAAGGAGGAAATGGCTCGAGGAGCTGGAGCTGACTTATTTCCATCAGTGTCCAGCATGAAGGGAGCAATCAGCTCTGCCAGAATTATGATTTCAGACAATACCTGCTCCCTTCAAAGTACAGCAGTGACTGAGGAACACCAAGGCATTCCAGAGCCACAGTCACCGGGATAAGGCTTGCTCATAACACAATTAACGAACCATTAGGCTTGCAAGCTTTTGCCTTGGCTATATTAATTTATGTACACTTCACCCATTTCCCTTTGCTATTTTCAAATAAGGGGTTTTAAAGATTTGCCTTTGCTCTGTGCTGCATATTATTTTTAAATATGCACCAACCATCAATGAAGCATAATTTTTAAGACTCCAAAGGATCCAGGTATATCAATAAACCAGGAAACAAAAGACAACTCATACAGAATAAAGAGGAGACAAATTTTGAGGTGTGAAGTATTCTACAGCAGAAAAATTAACACTCAAAAAGGAAAGTGTAACTAACATAAGGGTTCACAAGGAACTATAAGAGTTAATACTCTCTCCCTCCATTAAGCACATCAAGAGTGTTCTTTTCCTAATGAGTTAACTTCTTATTATTCAAGTTTAATGGGGACATATATTTGTTTAACCCTATAGCCTCAGGAGTCAGAATTTCCTGGTGTTAATTATATGGCATATATTCAGACTCTTTGCTAGCAATGTGAAATGACAATTCCTGCCAAACCTGGAAACTGGAACCAGAAATCTCCAGAAAACCTCAGTCCGCTTGACAGGAGAAATACACCTGAAGGTTGTAATTCCCCACAGTTCCTGTAGTCCAGTTCCTGCAGGGCAGAAGATGACAAACTTAGAACACATCTTGCTCCCTAAAGCCAGCTTGGACTTGTGTAAATTGAACAGGCACCAGAGAGCTTCCCAGAGAGCAGGGCAGCACGACCTTCCCTTTGTCAGGAAAGGGAAGTGATCCAGACAGATCACACACCAGTGTAGAAATTCCACCTGGGAGTTTCCGTTTTAACTCAAATGTGTATGGAAGTGACTGTGTGTGCACAGGACACTCTGCTCTGCTGTAACAAGCCTCCTGGAGCTTGAATTTGTGTTACTGTTTTGGTCTTTTTCTTTCAAGAGCAGAACCCATCCTGTAACAAGATCTCAAGCAGCACCAGAGTGCTGCTTTAAGCACTCACCAGGGAATGGAAACGCGATCCCAAGGGACACGAGGAAGGGCGTGCACATGGGACATGCACACACACTGCATCAGACAGTGCCTCAGAAATCTCCTCCCTGATGTTCTGTGCATAAAAGCAGACATTGCTAAACACAAGTATCTTCAGAGCCAAGGTTAACTTGGTGGTTCATTTGTCTATTTAATGATCATGCAGACCCAGAAGAGCATAAAGCCCATGCCAGTAGCATGACATGTATGAATTTACAGGATACATATACAACAAACTGTAGTAGTTCCCCCAAAAGCCATCTCAAGAACAGCCTCTTTGACCATTTATTGTTATCCCAACAGAGAAACATTAAGTCACAATTTCAGGGTGGAAGCAGACACATAATAAATATCCTATTTTTTGACTGTTTAATTCATTATGCAAATCACAGTTTGTTTAAACAAAAAACAGTTGTCTCTGGTGTCACTGATTCAGTATCTCCCCTCCACCTTAATCCTCTGCTAGATCTGGGCACTCAAAAAGAAGGAGGCTATTTGCAGCAACACAGTGGTTAACAGGAGGCTGAATTTCCAGTTCACAATATGATATCCTGAAATGACAGCAAAGAAGAATGAGTTGCTACTAAAACAGGTACCAGTTAAGTGCCATCAGTACACAAAACAAACCCTGATCTCTTCTGGATCCAGAATGAAGCTGTACTTAACTCTCTGGAAGTTAAACTACACCCTGTGTCTTCCTTTGCTATTTTAGGCTGCAGACAGGATCACCCAGATGACATTTTGCATCAAACTTCATTTCTCCTCCAACAGATGGAAGGTACACACACAAGCTCATATTAATCAAATCATGGAGATGTTCCCAGGCCTGGAAAGGGAAGACTGCTCCAGAGTCCCACCAGCACAGCAGCAAGTCCAGTGGGCACCTCCTTGGGACAGTCACGAGAAGTCAGTGTACTTCCACCCACTTACAGATCAGCTGAGCCTACCTACTACTTTCACCCTGCTTATTGCAATGAATAAATACATCAATAATTAACAGCAAGTTAAGAAGATGATTTGCACTTCTGTAGGGCTCTTCCTCTGAGGAGCTCGTTAACAACACAAGGCCTTGCAGAGCCATTGTTGTCCCATTTCACAGACAGGGCACCCCATCACATCCAGCAGTGGACTGCCTCCTCCAAGGGCCCTGGAACAGCCCACCAGCAAGAGAGGCCAATGCTGAACACCCATGCTGTACCCACCAGGCTGCACTTCACTTGGGGAAAAAAGGTACCAAGAGCACGGGCTGCCTCCCCAGCCACCTTAAGAGCAGTGATTTGCCTTCAGAGTCTCCTCCTGTGAAAGATGCAGGTTCATTTTTTCTGTGTAACACTGAAAACACAAGATTTTTGGGGTGGCAGGCAAAGTCAAGCAAAAGGGGAAAGTGGTTATTTGTAAATAACCATATAGCCATGCATGGCTTGTGAACCATGGTTAATTCAATACCCACACGTGCTCATTAGAGCTATTCATGCGCCTACTGCAATCAGCTTGTTTACACACTTACCAATGACAACTTTCAGATTATTACTTTAATTAAGAAAACCCCTTCATTCATTGGGATTATATCACCAAAACTCCTTTTCCACAGGGGGAAAACTAGTACTTACAGGAAGACAAGGAGCTGAGCTAATCACTACAGCTGCCAGTTGCTACATGGAGTTGATTCTTCAAGGACAAGGAGGCACAGGGAACCAACACCAGGTGCCTCCACCTTAAGCAGCAGGACACAGGAGTGTAATGAACCAACTCTCAGTTACATGACCTGCAGTGAAGAGGCTTCACAGCAAATCCTGTGGGACTCACTCACTTCTGAAGGAATATCCTGTCAGGAGCAGGCCCACAGCATCTTTATACCCAGCCCTGGTGCTCCTGATATTTCCCAGGTGCCCTACCAGCAGCCTGTCCCAGACATACAAGACCTCAGAGCCTTTGGGACCTCAGTGGCTGAGAGTCCCACAGCTCTCCCATATTCCCACCAATCACGGAGAGGACTTGTCCCAGACCCCATCATCAGGTCTGTCACTGCAGGGACACTCTCCCAGTCCAGCAAGGCAAGGCCAAGTTCAGACCCCACAAGCCACATCTTGCTCCCACCAGCCCCACAGAGGTTTGTACTGGGCACCAGGTCCTCCAGGTCTGTTAGAGATGCTCCCCAGAGGCCTCGGCTCAGGAAAGTGCTCTCCAGTAAAGCCAGCAGCAGCAGGGCTGGGAGGAAGCCAACTGGGAGCCACCAATGCCCAGCACCGACTGGTCCTGCTCGCTCCAGCCCCACACAAACACCTCAGCACCCACCACCTGCTGACCTGCCACCAGATGAAAGTTCAGTATGAGCTGACCTGATTTTTATCACAGGAATAAAATCATTCCTTACAGAACTTGTTAAGAAACCAAGATCATAACAAACCCGCCTCCAAGTCAAAATTATCATCCAATTATCCCCAGTCCAGCTAGAGCAAGACTCAGCTGCAAATGAGCAACTGGTTAACAACTGGTTAACTCCACCAGCATTTCTGAACATCCTCAAGTTCTATCAGTGGCAAGCCATGTGACATTATTTCCCAGGAGGGGATTTTAACATTGTTACCATTTTATAGAGCTAAAAAGGAGATGTTAATAAAATGCATAATTGAAATTTACCCCTCTTCTCTTACTAAGAGGCTATAAAATTTTTGCACTGTCTGTCTTAAATACTTTTTGTATTCTACAGTTATAACTGTTTCCCCACACAAATTTTAAACTGACACATAGTGTATTTGTTTGCAGCTATTTCTGAAGGCAGTAAATTAATCTAGGTTATGGCATCTGACTACCAAGTATCCTACAGATTACTTTTATGCATTTGCCAAATACTTTCCAAAATGCTGCATGGAATAAGTACCAGATAAAGAACATACTCTGAAAAACACTAAAAAATAATATTTGTCTATTTTTTCCAGCTCACCAATTCTTTGTGCTTTTTTCCATGCATATTTCCAATTTTCCAGTATTCATCTGAAAATCCACTTTTCCCCCTTGTTTAAAATTAAACCCTCAGCTATTGACACAGAGGAGATTCTCTCACACTCTCAGCAGACTGTAATAATAAGTTGTTGAAAGAAGGAGCCATGTAGGAGCTGGTGTGAGCTCAGGCTGCCGGCACTCGGAGCAGGAATATGGGCAGGAATACCCCAGCCAGCCACCAGCAGCTCTTTGGTCTGGTTTTTCTCCACATTACCCATGGTATGTTCTACAAGCTAAAAAACAGAACAAACTAAATCACTTACTCCCTTCCCCCCACCCCTTTCATTTCAAATTTGTACTCATCTTTGATGCTGACACAAATGTTAGCAAACTGAGTAAATTTCGTTTGCAGCTTGGGTTCAATAGCAAAACATCCCCTGACTCAGCAAGCCTCTATTTGTCTCCACACAGAGTCACTGCTCCAAAGACTTTTACATCCCCAAGGAGTGAACCAGAGCCCTCTGAACACCTTCTGGGGCAAATAACTGTACATTAATAAGAATCACATCTATCCTCTGTATAACCAAGCCCTGTCAAAACCTCTTTCCAGGTACTGGTAGGTGGCCACAGAGTCATTTCAAACACATATTTGCATCAGCAGGTCAGTAGAAGATACTGAAGAAGCCCAGCAGAGATACCAGGTCTGCAGCAAGGCCCAGAGCAGATGTAGCACTGCCTTTCAGAGTCAGCTCTGACTTCAGGAAGCATCCTAGACCTTTAACTCCAGCCCATGACCCACACACAGATATTCTAATAAAGTTATTTACATTTTAAGTCTCCGTCCCTAAGTACCCATTCCTGCGATAAAGGCTTTGCCCTGTACATGCAGTTACACATATACACCCCCACTCAAAGTTCATCAAGTAGGGGCAGGAAACCTATGAAACCTTCAGTGCAGAAACTTTGCACTGAAGGTCACCTGCCTGCTCAGGCATGTGCTGCTGGCACCCAGCTCTCTAGCTGCCAAGGTGCTGTTCCTGCAGGAAAAGGCAGGAGCTTTGTGAAAAGACAACACACGCTGGTGTTTTATGCCTACAGAGTCCTCGGTAGATGTAGAACTTCAGCAGCTTCTGGAAATTTCCTGATTTTTGTCTGCTGGGTGGGAAGGGAGGAGGGATGGTTGTCATTACCAAGTTAGAGGAGTCTTTTGATAGACCAATCTGTGGAGTTCTCTAATACATAAAAATCACCCCAGGATCTGTTCCTGTGCTGTAACTTGGAAAAGATGAAGACTCTGATGGACAGAGCAAAACAAATATAACCCATACTCCACAACAGAACAGCACCAAACAGCCTCTGCTGACCCAGTGTACTCCTCCCAGTGCCAGCGGGAGCTCTGCCATCCTCTTGGATGGGATTAGGTCTCAGCTCTGGACAACTAGCTCAAGGGGAAACTACTGAACATGCATTGCAACTGGAACTATAAGGCAGAAATAGAAAGCTATGGGCCAAATTTTGTCACCTTTATTCAAGCCTTTCCTCCACCTCAGGCAAGCACAATCCTGTCCACTAAAGCAGCCTGTTTGCTGCCCAGCAGATTCTTGGTCCTTGGCGCTGGATACCCGGGATTTACAAGCCATGTTTAGACATAAATAGAGATCAGTCTCCAGGCAGGATCACACAAGGGCACATCCAGCGAGGCAGCCCAGCACTGATGACACCGATTAAGAAGGTACACTCGGAGGAGTGAGCCAGCAGGAGACTAAACCAGTGCTGGCACAGCACTGGCATCAATGCCAAGGGCAGCGGGAAGAGTAAACCCCAGCGAGCACCCCAGCATGAGAAAGGTTAGCGGCTCTGGGCACTTGCCGTGCCCCAGATGTCAGAGCGGATCAGTGCCGGGGTAGCAGGGGTGCTGCGATCCCGGGGTAGGGCTGGATAACAATGCAGGGCACAGACAGAGCAAGGGCTGGTCATTAAAGCTTGAATAGGCAGAAAGGAAAAGGAATCTCCTAATCATTTCCTTTAGCCATCTCAGCTCCTCTCCCATCCTTTCCCCCCTCCTGGCCTTTTGAAGATGCTTGCTAATAAGTGTTAACGAGTTGCCTGACAAAGGAGGAGGGGGAGGGGGAAGACGCTACCAAGGAAGAAAAGGGACCAGACAGAGGTCTGTGCATGCCACGGCAGACTCTGGATGCAAAGGATCCCCGGGACGGGACCCCCACTCCTGGCAGGTTCATTTCAAGCTCTGACCTCTGTGACTGAGCTTTTAATTTTTTATTTTATTTATTCATTATTTTTTTCCTGCACTCCGCATGTCTCCCTCCCTTTCTTCCAGTCCATCTGAGACAAGCCTGCAGTTTGCACTCGCCAGCTCACCACAGTGTCAGTGCTGCCACCTTCTTCAATTCCACTACTTGTTTTCTCTCTCTCTCTGTATCCCTTTCAGCCCTCTCCGATGTGAGCCACAACACAGCTGCACACACTGAAGCACCCTGGGCCACCCTGGTTACCCTGTCCTTCCTGCCACAAGAACATGACTGTCCCAGAACCCTAGCAAAAGTCTCACAACGCTCTGCATCTTCCAACCACCGCTACAGCAGCTGCTCCTTCCACCTTGGAGGGTTCACCATCTGTCAGATTTAACCCCTACAGCCTTAAATGCAGGTACTCCCATTCTTCACAGCACTCAGCCTTCGTATGCAGGGGCTCTGCCCCCCACCAGAGCTTCCCTGTGGACACAGGATGCCACCAGCCCTCCAGGAACCATTCATTCCTGGAGTAATCCACATCACTTTTGCACTGGACCAGCAACCACAGAAGACTGTCAGAGAATGGATAATCAGGACAAGCATCTCTTCCCATGGGAGAGCTTACCTCAGCTAGCTTCTGGCATGGCTCTGTTCCCATGGTCCATCACCCAAGGTGGCCAATCTGCCCTCTCAGCTGGGAATTGCAGCCTCAAAAGGAGATGCCACAGAGCTTGAGGACCACCACTATTTTGCAGCACCTCTTTTGGAAGCACTAGCAGGACTCTGAAGAAAAGTGTGGAACAGAGTTTCTCTCACCTAAACCTGTAACAACAGACTGAGCCACAACTCCTTGCAAGCAAAGCTGCCTCCCCAGCAGACCCTGCTGCTGCGACAATCTTTTATACAGACCCCACCCCAAAGCAAGCAGCTCATTTCTCCCACCTGGCCCATCCCAAATCTCCTACAAATCACTACCTGCTGCACAGGCCTTGCTCTAGTTGTTGCCAAGGGGCTGATTAACTCCTTCCCTGCCGCTGGAGGTTTGTCCGGCTTGGGGCAGCTTCCCGTCTGTACTTTTTCTTCACAGTGCCTCTAAGATTGAAAAGGCCTCTCCCTGCCACAAACACATATGGGGCCTGGTCTATAGAAGGAGGTCGTCTGGCTGTTCACCTCATTTGGAAAATCATTGACCTCATTTATATTCCTACATTCAAATCTGAGCTTCCAAACGTGTGAAGTGGATCAACCTGAAACCTCAGCCCCGAGGAATCTCCCTCACCAGCAGCTGTCCTTATTGACTACTGACCTCTCCTCATTTCTTGTGCCAGAAAAGAGAAGGCAAAGGCAGACTCCCCCCTGCTATAACAGCATCAAGAGGTATTTGTGCCAGCTGAATCCAGCTTCAGTGGTGTTACAGACTAAATGAATTTAATCCATAACTTTGTTTCCCACAAAGTACTACTGAGACCCTCAACATATGGATATATCTTAAGGAAGTGATTTTCTGAGAACAATAGGGAACTTGAAGAGACTGACAATGCCTCTTTAGTGGTTTGGCTAGTACAAGAAGGTTATCAACTTGTCCCAGGAACAAAAAAAAAAAAAAAAGAAACACTGAACTAGATACACAATTTTTGAATTGCGAGAAAACAATTGATTTAGTATCTAATCAGATCATTGTGGTTTTACTCATTCATCCTCAATTCATCAAGAAAAGCAGTTCATTAATCTAAAGAACCATGCATAAAATTTATACATCAACTACTCTGTTTTATTGCCAAGCCTACTGTATTATACTTCAGTTTTATGTGCATTACAATAAAAACCATGTGTGAATTCCCATCTTCTAAAATAGTTGTGCATCCGTGTGGTTTGAGTTAATGCTTTTGAAAACAGTCTCCACACGATGCTATCTGCAATTAGAATCTGACTATGATAAAACTTTAACTCTTAAGATGTGGTATAATAACATATTGTGATAAAAAGAAATCTGTTTTCAGAAAATGGACTTTAGACACAAAAAATATTTTAAAAATATAAAACTTCTAAGGAGGCAAAGATCAATTCACTGCAGTACAAACTTCACCTCCACCAAGGAGAAAACAAACTTCAGATACTACAGCAGGGGGGGTAAAAAATGGCAATCCCAGCCAGGCTGAAAGGCGAGAGTGAGTACATCAATAATTAATCCTCATATCTTACCCAAGAAGAAAAAAAATATATTTCAGCCCAGGTACAGGTTAATATTAATATACAGTTGCTTGTGAGTACTATATAAACAGAAACTGGAAACATACTGTTGGCAAATGGTAGACTTAATCTCTGTGTTCTTCATATATAATGAAGGCAGCAGTTGCAGGAGGATTATGAAACAAACATTTGTTCCCGTTTTACTGAGTCTATTTATCAGCAGTAAATATCAGCAGCAGAGATAAGAATAATATCCACTTTGTATTTTTCAGGATGCCATCAGAGAACAAGACCTCCTGCAAATAATGAGAAGAAGATGAGAGTAAATGAAGCTCTAAGTATTTGTGCAACATAACATTCACATTACTTACGTGCTGAGAAAGAGTACTTATGTCAAATGCTGGGTGAGATTTAACCATTTGCAGTTCCCTATTTTTTACACCAGCTCTGTGCACTTGGAGGATGTGTTAATGCAAGAAGCAACACGTTTATAATGCTTGACCTCTGTTATATAAATAGCAGTAATACTCCATCTTCATTTGCTTCATGCTAACAGGTGCTACCATCTCCAGTCTTCACCAAAGGTCAAGCACAGCTTTCTTAGAAACCCTGAGCTCTATTCTGCTAACAGACTTAAATGCAAATGTTTCTTTTTCTGCTAAGGTAGAATTCTGTTTAACAATCATGTCACAATATGGCCTATTGTTAGAACAAATTACCCAGTCCATTAATTACACAGCTATCTTTCCATCAACTAATAAAAATACTCCCAATTACATACACATAATAAGTAGCCTATTGTTGCAGCACAGTCAAAATGAATGGTAATGTAAAAAACAGCAGTGTAACACCCCTGGACCTCCTGAAATTAAACCATGATGCTTTTGGCCTGTTAGTCAAAAGAAGACAGTGCTCTTCTTGGGTGACTGATTTTTAGTGACAATTACTAAGTACTTGTCATATTCTGAAGTTGCTCACCCTGCCCTCCAGGGACAAGAGGCCCGCTTGAATTAGTATTTGTGTCCAAGCAGTGGGAGCCTGACTGTTGCCCTCCTGCCCCAGGGTACAGAACCAGTACCGAATCATCACCCTGACGGGCCTGTCTGGCTGCAGCACCTGAACACTGCAGTCATGGACGTCCTTGAGCCAGACTTCCTCTCCTCCATCTTCTCCGTATGTAAAACAGAAAATCCTGTAATTAAGAACCAGAACCTGGAGCTTCTCATTCCCAGGAGAGACATCTGGGCTTTGGGGTCCGCACTGGATCACACCCTGAGGCTCCAGCAGTATTTAGAGGTATTACATTAATGAACCTTTTAGCAAACCATCCACTGCACAGTGACAGAAACTGCAGTTCCCAGTGACATCGTGTCAGAGCTTCAGTATGCTTCAAAATGACACTCAGCTACACAAAACATCTTCAGAACATTTCATTTTCACAACAGAAATAGCTAGGACTGTGCAATCTTTTGGGGGGAGACTTTTTTGTTTGTTTCCAACTCTTAATTATTCCACCCAAACAACTACTAAAATGAACCAAATGTTTCATATGGAAAGAGGCACAGAAAGTGGATTACAACCACTGGAAGAATGGGTACCTCATGAAAAATGAGTGTATGGTTCCCCCTGTGACAAGATATGAGAACTCCAGCAAAGCCTGGAAACCCTTCTGTCATGTCTGCTTACTTCCGCTGCGTATTGTGCCCGCCAAAACGTGTTCCTCTTTTGCACAAATGGGAAATCTTTACTCTTAAGTGAATCTAGGGCAGTATCTAATGACACAGCCAAGCAAGCCCAGCACTCCACCTTCCACAGAGCGAGAGCAGCAGACGAACATACCCATGGCATGTCTGCAGGAAGAGGCACAGACAGACACGCTTTCTCCTGCCTTCAGACAAGATAAGTAGCTGAGACTCACCACCATGCTACTACATTAACTCTTCCCGACAAAGGCTGTTCTGGGTTTAACCAGCTCGGAACAGGCAGCAGGAAATGGGGCTGCCTGCATATGCCCTGAGGGATATAGCCAGTGTCTGACAAAGACTGCAGCCCGTATCAGATCTTTATTCATGGGACTGGAGCTTCCAAAGTGGCAATGGAGAAGCAATACCTCGGCCGGATGTTTTCCATCTGGGCTCCCACTACAAAGGCACATGATGCAAACAAGCTACAGCATATGACGGCTCTGATGTTTTTTCCCCTTCCAACCTCTCTGGTTGAATCCTGCTCTTATGGTTTGTTGTTCACAATTATGATACAAATGATTTGTGGGTGTGTAATTCAACCAATCCACTGCACTACACTTGCACGAGAGGATTCACTGCTCACAGAGCATTATTACGCAGTGCGTTTGGAGACCTGCATCATACCTCAGCAGTACAAATCAGCTCCACCAAATACCTGGTTTTGTCTTGGTTAATAAGTCTATTCAGCAAAGCAGGGGCCATCAGGAAGATTTAAGCATATACATAAAACTAAGCATACATCTAAGAGCTTTACTGAATACATGTCCCTTGCAGCCTTGTGATAATCATGTATCTTCGCAGAAACAAAATGTTAATGAGTATTCGTCAGAATCCTTTTTGCTTCACATTAAAAATACTCTTTGTGCAAGTGTTCCCAGGAGAACAAGGAAGAGAGGATGGAGATTTCACAGCTCTCTGAAGGCTTTTATACAGCATTCATCCTATTTTGTCCAACTCAATAGCAGCTTCTGCTGCAACCACAAGTATACGTCACCATCGCTACTACCACCCCCTAAAAAGGCAGATATGGATTCACACTAAAAATGACTGTGCTGAAGACAAATTTGGCTGAGTATCATCATGTAAAAGAGAGACAAAATAGACTGAGTGGAGGTTGTAAAAGAAAAACAGTGGGTGACCAAGAGTACAGGCAGAGAATAAGAGCAGAAAGCCAAATGCATTTAAATAAGCCCAATGACAGTCTGAGATAGAGATCACTTTAGAGCTGGCTGAAAGAAGCTTGGAGTGGGAACACAAAATGACTCTTGATGTTTTGCTGACTGCAGTGTCCAGGAGCTGGTGCATCTTCTGGGTGAAGATATATAATTGCATCAAAGTAATTTCTGTTTTCCATCCTAAAAAGAAACAATCTACATGCCCCAATTTTTGACTAACCACCTGATTTGAAAGCTGTGAGGCTCCAGAGCAGGCAGCCAGAGCAGCTGTTTTCGCTCAGGGAGCAGAAATGACATTATGACTGCAGTTAAAGACACTGAGGCTAAAGAAAGTCTGTGTCTGGACTTCAGGTTCATGCTCACACTTCAACAGGCTTCAACACAAACCTAAGGACATATGGCGTCCTTGACTCCAGCGAGTCAAGTTTTACTTGACAGTCAATAGTGTGACACCATCCTCCCGGCACTCAGCCACATCCTGGGGCTTTTCAGCTCTTCTCAGACATTTGGGTCCCATAAACAAACAGCAACTTTTGTTAGCACTGGCTGTGGAGGGTCCCTGGGGAATGCCTTCCACCACCCTTCCCACGGTGAGCACCCTGCATTTTCCAGCCCCCACAGCCAACAAGGCCTTGGGCTTGAAAAAATGTCCACAGCTTCCCACTAATTCCTCTGTAATAGTCACTTGGAGAAATGCATCACCAGAGCAAACACTTTCCCAAATATTCCAAGGGCTTTTCATCATCTCCTGACAAGCATTAAGAATAGGGGAGTTTGAAAGTCAAATTGTGCCCTCAGAAAGAGTGGCCACTTTGCTATGATCATGCTGCGCAGGCAGCATCTCTCCACATTGCCTTTCATGCAGTCCCAGTGGTGAAGCAGCACACAGATTCCCATTATTAGCAGCTCTCAAAAGTACAAGAGACAAATTGCAGCCTCGTAGTAATTATTAATGAGAAGAATATTTTGTACTTTCAGATTTTTATATGACTAACAGGTTTTGAATAATCTCTCAGCCAAAGGCATAGACACAGGTACTAATGCAGCACCAAAAAGCGCTTGTTCAAACCAGGCACAGCTCAGACCCTAAAGGCTGCCACCAGGGCACTGAGCAAAGCCACCAACTGCTGCTGCACAGATCTGCTTTTCAAACTCGAGGAGCCCTGGCAGTTCAAGCACAGCCACCACTGGAGGGATTTAGCAGTGCTCTTGTTTGCTGCGTTCTGTCACTCACAGAAGCCAGGGCTTGGACTTCCCTGTCCCCTAACTGCGGGAGCGCGGTGCCCTCCCGAGCCCTCCCCACCCCTCTCTCAATGCCCTAAACTGACTGACGGAATTAGATTTGTGGAGTGAACTCAGTTGCTTTTGATCTCTATTCAAGGTGCCATCAAGGGATCTTAATAGGTAGTATCTTAGCAAATGCTTTAAGGCCTGAAACCGTCATTAAAGAAACTCCTGATTCTCACACTTGTCTGAAAGAATAGAGGAGCAAGCTGGCTTCAAATGCCAGTTGACAGATGGGAAGACATATGGACTATAGGATTGCTGATCTAAAGAGTCAGAGCCATGGTCAGGCTGAGGAAACATACATCTTTATTTTGATGTTGACCTCAAAGGGAAGAGGTCTGAGCCAACAGAAAGGGGAAAGGGCAGAAAATATCACAAGTCTGAGGCCAGGATTGCTTTGAACTTGAAGACAAATAACACTAAACGGTACCAAGTTGACAAAAAGGCTTCTTGACACTCCGTGTCTACAAATTTAGCAGTCTGACCCAAATAGCTGCTTGATGCATTTTCAGTAACGAGCCGAGTAAGGATCAGTAATGCTGATGCAATCTCTTGTGGCACCCAAGAAGTTTGTCATTTCTTCCAGCTCCAGATATTCACAGAGCTCTGGCATGGAGCAGGACGGAGGCACACGGGGGCACTTTGGGTTAAAGCCCTCATTATCCTTCTGCCAGTCTTTGGAGCCACAGAGCAGCGGATCCCTGCAGAACACTTCTCATCCAGTCCTGTATTTGTTTCCCTACTGGCTCTCTATGGAAAAACGTACAACCCCATCCCAAGTCATTAACATTGCACATAGCATTTTCTATAAAATTCCCCCTGGGACACTTAACTATATTCCTTTCCAGCACTGAAAAAAAAAAATGCTCAGGATAAAGTTTAGACACTTGGAGCCTTCTGCTGAATTTAAATGGCTGTGCAAGGAATCCATGAAACAAATGAAGGGACAGATATCCTATTTTCTTCCCAGAAAAAAAAACCAGGGCCTTTTAGTTCACTGTCTTTCTTCATGTCATCTTTTTATCACAAGTATGCACTGATGACACTACTTTAATGCAGTCTGTTCCAAGAGATTAAATTGAATGTCTGTGTAGAGTTTCAGGGCTCAGCAGTGTAGCATGGCAGCTTCGTTTCACATCTCCGGGACACTGGGCAGGCATAAAAATAATTGCAGACTCAGAAACGATCAAGGAATGTATCCCGGCTGCAACAGATGCTGTATTAAAAGGAAAGACAAAAGCCAAAGTGCATAATGAATTTTAAAAGATTTCTTTATCAAACATGTCATTTGTTTGAAGGACTGAATTGCTGGCATCAGATGTGGCAGATGAGCTTGTTACCAAAGTGAAACACGAGGAGTGCTATGCAATGGCAATTGATGAGTCAATTGAAATCACTGATGTTGCTCAAATGCTCATCTTCATTTAATATGTCAGTGGTCAGAAGTTAACCAAAGACCTTCTGGTTTTGTTGCCACAGAAGCAAACCAGAGGCTACAAAACATGGTGTGCTAGCACTGAACCTCAGAGGCCCTAATATACTTAATGGGACCTGACACTCCAACTACACTTGTCTGTGAAAAACAATTTCTGACATAACCCTAACAACTGAACTCAGGCTCGTGAGCATCAGTGCCTTGTCCATCAAACCATTCTCTCAGCTGCATTAAAAGCAAGATATTAAAATGGCATTAGAATACCCAGAAACACAGTTGTTTGTCTAAGGCCGACACCAATTCTTTTGGTTGATTATTTCAGCACTCTCTTTATGGGGATGTTTTGGAAAGAAACAGTTTGCTAAGTACTCGGGTGCTTTGCTGGTTGATAAAAATACAACTAATGCTTGTAAAATAGAGAAAACTATTTTTAAATTCTTTCCTCCTCCAAAACAACAAAAAAACCCCCCCGCAGAACAAAGCAAAAAAAACCAAACTCCAAAACAAACAAACAAAAAACCCCCCAAAACAATACAACAACAAAACCCCACAAACCCCCCCCCCCCCCAAAAAAAACATTCAAACAACACAGAACCCCAAACATATTTCCTCTATCCTTCCTAGCCATTTCCTGGTTATCTGGACTAATTTCTTGGTCTTGATACAACAAGCCTAAATAATCTTGGAAAATCTTTAGGAGTTGAATTCTTCTACTTTAGAAATCCAGAACAAGAAAGCAGAAAGTGTGACTTCATACAAACCAGTTTTCAACACAAGCACCCATCTGGATTTTTCACTAGAGAAAAGAGCAAACTGACTGAGAGAGCGTAAAATCTCTCTCTGGGTCTTTGGGACATGTTTTGAAGATTTCAGTGCAGACAGGCAAGTCTCCTCTGAGCTTGGTAAACAACCCCTGGCTAAACTTGCTGAGCACATGCAGGCAGATTTAACTTGTTGGGAAGAGCTTTCAGCATGGTTTGCTCTACGGGCTGCACTGCGACTGCTTTTTTCTGCCCCAATATTCCCACCTCCCCTGCTGGCAGGGTCAAATGGAAATGAGAGGTTAGCAGCCTGGGGGGCTGGGGCTGGCACCCACAGGGCTGACCCAACAGCAGAAGTTGCTCTGTGTCTAAAGAGACAGAGAGCAGTCCCTGTGCCTCTGCCCAGGACCAGCATGCTCTCTCAATCCAGCTGCAGCACCATGCCTGGTAAGCACTCTGGGATTTGTTAAAAATGAGGCTTTTCTAATATGCTAAAGATGACAGACCTCAAGTTGTCATATATTAAAATGGTGCGTAAATTCCTTCCTCTGAGTAACCAATAATGGGACAAAAATCCTTGCCAACTCCAGTCTGTCCCTCCTGCCAAGGATTGTTTGAGCTCAGCTCATCCCGAGTGCCCCCATTGGGATCCAGATATAGATTAACACAGTTTTGAAATGCGCAAGGGCCACAATCATGCAAGGCTTGATCCAACCCAGACTGGAGTCCATGGAAAGGTCTGCATTGACGTAAGCGGATGGAGCACAGCACCACCGCTCCCGCTGCTGACAGACCAGCCCAGTGCCTCCGCCAGGGCAGGACCCGCTTGTGGCCTGCAAGAATGGAGGGCAGTGGGAGCCACGGGGGAGCAGGAGGGCAGCAACAGCTCCCTGAGGATCCCTCTGGTCCCGAGCCTGGTGGGCACGAAGCTGCCTGCAGGAAGGCAGCCCGTTCTTTCCCCCTGGCAGCTCAGGCCCGGCTCACCAGCGGGCTCCGTCGCCATCTCCATCCCACAGCCCCGGCATGGGAACGGCGCCGCTGGTGCCCACGCGCCGCCCCCGCCAGCAGCCCCGCGCAGCTGCACCGTGGGAGCCAAGGCTGCGTGGCGCGGAGGGTACCTCACCCCAAGCACCACACGCTGCTTCCCGCAGGGCAAATCCTGTGCACGTCTCCAGAGACTCACACACTTTTGTGGGGGCTCTGCCTGAACAGCCTGCAAATGCAAAAGGCTCAGCTGGATGTATTCACACAGAGGGACAAGGAGCAGCTCCTCACTGCTGCACCAGCCTGGCCGCCTTTCACTCCACTATTCCTCCTTCGCCAACCCACATCTCTTTTGTTCCTCCTTTCCTCATTCCCACGTTTTTGTGCTGCCCTCCCAGGCATCCCCTGTGCTACCCAACAGCCTTCCCTTCTACACTCTTCTCCAAGTTTACTTCTCAGCCACGATTTCTTTGGGATTTGCTGCAGTCAGAGGAGCAAGAATTGAAATGGGGAAATACCAGCCTTGGGGCCCTCTCCCCTTTAGTCTCTGGTACTGGTATAGAGCTCACAGGAGACAGTACCAAGCCAAGGGGGGCAGCATTCATGCATGCAGTAGCCCCCAGCTTGGGGCCTTCTACTCTATAACAGCAATAAAAAACTGCCCATTCAAGTCCTTTGTCTTAAAGATTTCCATCCTGGCTACAGCAAGTGCAGATTTATTGGTGGGAGCAACTGCAGGAGGAATAGTAAACAGCGTGCGCGTGCGTGTGGATGTGCCAGCGCACCGTGGCCGTGCCTCCACCAGAAGCTCACCACAGCCAACATTAACCATGGGACTAATATAAAATGGGTTTTCTGATGCATTTAAAAAAAAAAAAAAATCTCATTGGGCACCTGATTTCATGACATCCACAGCACAATCAGAGCTTGGCGGGGAGGCAGGGATGGAGGAGAACCGAAGCCAAGAGACGGCTGCGTACGCTGGATCTGAGGAATCAGACACCTGCCTTATGAACAGTGAGGCACAGCGTGGCCTCAACTTGCTCACAGGCCTCCACTCACACAAGCTAAACAGCACAATCTGTGTCCACCACTGCCTGCTCCCATCCTACTGAAGGGTGCAGCATCACCTCCGCAGTGAGAGCTCTGCCAAGGGGCAGAACCCAGCCCTCCCACCCCAAACTTCCTGCTGCAGCCTTCCACCCCTTCCACAGAGGCACACAGAACTCTTCCACGCTTGTTGACACTTCAAAATAATACGTT
Organism: Oriolus oriolus; assembly: GCA_013400235.1. Classification (NCBI taxonomy): domain Eukaryota; kingdom Metazoa; phylum Chordata; class Aves; order Passeriformes; family Corvidae; genus Oriolus; species Oriolus oriolus. The sequence continues at coordinate 228,425 of VXBT01011766.1, forward strand.
GCTAATGATAAAATCAGCAGCCGCCTCTTTTGTTGACTTCTGTAGGAATTTTGCCGGAGAACGGATGGCAGGACATGACTCTAAGCTCGCTGAGTGACATCTTATATTTTCTAAACCATCCTCAGATTTTTCATAACATCCAGCAAGCAAGTTGCTGACAGATCAGGATGGTTGCCTGTTTGTTGGGCAAGAATACTTTGAGATTCAGTAGAATACCAAATTTGGTAGAATGTCTTCCACTTTGGTAGAAGATATTACAAACAACTATGCATTTTAACACGTTTTCACATCACACATCATTCATCCTGGGGAGGGGGTGGCGATCGCTCTGTGCAGACAGCAAGCAACGCTTCCAAGAATGAAAATGTTCATCGAAAGATAATGAAAACCAGATATTTAGTAACATTTTCATTTTGCATGTTTAAATATTTATAACTATGTTCATAAAACCACATGTTTGCTCTCCTAATGCTCTAGTGATTTTGTTTATGAAACGCAGTATTTCTCCAATGCCCCTTCCTTGCGTCAGCCTCTCCACGGAGCGTGATTTAGTCCCGTTCTGTACTGACAACCAGCTTTTTTGTAAAAGACTGGCTGAGATTAAGAACAGAAAACTAACAAAAAGAAGAAAACACATTTTCAGGGCATTAATGTTTCACTAATACATATGTGATTTTATACTTCGTAGGGGGCATTCATGCCAGTTTAATTCTTTCAGTGCAATTTATTGTCAATCTGGAAGAGAACCATTTCTTAATCTACAGCCAAATTACAAAATCTAGAAATATAAGTGCGATAAAACTAAGGTGCTGATATAAACTATTGGTCTATTTTTTTTTCCCCCTAGCTTGGGTGAAAATTAAATAACAACAAAGAACTTTGCTTTAATACTACAGTTGCTCAAGTTTGTGTTACAGATTTCTGGAGTTCTGAGTTATAATATTTTTAAAGCTGATCAAGTGGACATAGTCTGAAATTAGGACTATTAGAAGAGCCCACTGTACTCTTCTTCTCTGTCCTCTGACTGCACACATCATGATGTAGCTTACAAGGTCCATTCTGGTTTCATGTCAAACATACAGAGAGACCACGGCTGTGAGACGAGGCTGGCAGAGCTCAGCCCCACAGCAAGATCCAGTAAGTTCTTTATGAAATCATAATTCTTAAAATGCCCCATGTAATCTCATCATTTTAAAAAGGAGCTAATGTTTAAAATTTTTTTCTAAATTTTCTTCTCCTTTTTTTAAAAAATATTTCCAACTGGATATTTTTAAAGGGTTGGGGAACTCCTCTGAAATCAAGTCCTCAACAACATAAAGTGAGCACCAATAAAAAGGTGGGTTTTTTTATCTTAGCCCAGCATCCTCCCAAAGGCACAGGGAGTGTCTTCAAGGCATATTTTCAACTCCTTTGGTCCTTTGCCTGCCTTCTTCTGCATCAGCAAAGAACAAAAAGGAAACAGAAAAAAAGTAGCAGATTGCAATGACACTGGTATCTGATTTCAAAAACAAAATGAGTGCTGCAAAGCCATTAAAGTAAAACACTCCACTTACTGTGTTATTTTAAAATACTCCTGTGGGTCAAGATTAAAAATTAAATATGTATTTTACTGCTGCAGTTTTGCCAATTTTTACGATGTTGGCAATAGCCTCATTTTAAAAAATATAAGTCAAGCTCTAGAATCATGAAATTACACAAAAACTCAGGCTCACTTTAAAACACTTAAAACATACTTTAAAAAGCAAGTTAAGTTCCCCTTTGGCCTTGCAGTTGCCACTGGAAAGAATAAAAATTAAAAAAAAAAAAAAGGCAGCAAAATAAAATCTGGCCAGTGAGGCTCTGAAAAATAGGAGAAAAAGGAAAAAAAATTGTCCTTCTTTTTTTTTTTAATAATCATGTAAAATTGAGCAAGTCCATTTCAAGTGTGCCTGGAATATTATTTTTTAAATATTTATGATTCACAGTTTCAGAAAGTTCTTGCAGCATCTTCTTTCTAGTAAAAATAAAAATACTCCAGGGAAATGAGTATTCTGGGGAACATCTGCCTTCCTCACCAGGAGTCCCTGCACCAGTGAGCAACCAGCGACCAGTCCTTGCAAACTCTGCACTCTGCATGAGTTGGAGAAACTTTAGTCACATCACCTGCTGCATGAAGCTGTTTCTGTTATTCAAAGATAATATTTGAGTCCAAATTAAGATTTTTCCTGTAGGTAAGACTGAGTTTCACCAATCTCAGCACAAGCTTTACTTTTTTTCTTGAGTTTACCGATAATCCCAAAAAAGCTCAAATCCATGGATTTAATAAACACAAACAAAAAAAATGTTTATTTTCAGTAAGAACACACTGAAGTAGTGGAAACCCTAAATCCAACAGCACTCTACTAACACAGGTAAAAAAACAAACAGAAAAAAATTAAAATAAGGACAAAAGCAAGCAAAAATAACATCTTCTTTCTCAGAACAAGAATTACGCTACGTAAGCTACAGAAAGTGGCAAAAATACTTAAAAAAAACCCCAAACATCAGATTTTGCACTGAAATAATGTGTTACTGAACCTGGGACAAATTTAAAGAAGGTAGAGATTAGTAAGTAATTTTATGCCAGGCAAAGACCATATGCTGACGCCTTGCCTCTCGGGCCTGTCTGGATAGAACTGTGTTTTCCAAAGTGACTGTTCTCTGTGGCACACAAATGCAGCAAGCCCATGGCCAGCAGAAACCAAAATCCTGACGTTTTCTACCCTGCTGTGAGCCTGCCAGCTAAAGGCTGCATCTCAGGCTGTGAATAAAGCACAACAGCCCCTTCTGCTGCAAAGCCCCACTCCGCTCCCTCTGGAGCGCGGGGAGCGTATTAGAAAAATAAAATGCATCAGAGGATCTCAACACAGGCTGCAGAGAGAAACACTCCTGCCCCCCTTACCAAACCCTGCCGAGGTTCCACATTGTTCCTGCCCACACACCAGTTCCTGCCACAGCACAGATAGAGGTGCTGGAAGCCAGGCAGGGCACGGCCCTGGAAGGCTTCGGGACCTCTGCCCAGCCCCTCGCTCTGCCATGCCCAGGGCCCAAAAACCTGCTCGGAGCCGTTCTGTAGCTGCAGAACCACCACAGGCCTAGACTGGGATTATACGATGCTCTGAAAAACAATGAAAACAAGGAAATAGCCCTATTCTGCACGTATCCCTTATGATCCTCGGCCATTAAGCTCTGCAGCTTCCCCAGCCTCTTCCCAGCCAGCAGGACTGGCAGCGACTTTGCCCCTCTCTGAGTTTCCCAGCCGTCCCAGGTCAGGATACCTTGCCCAGCATGCACAGGAATGAATCCCCAAGGTGCAGGCTGGGTCTCCCTCAAAAGAAACTCCACGTATCGCCCATTTCAAAGTCAAGCCTTGACAATTTCAAAGCTGCCACTATTGAACAAGTTGCCAAAACAAAATCATTCAGCTAAACTCTTTTATTTTCCCCAGCTCTTTTTATTAAAGTTTCTTTCCACACATACATTTCAAATGGAGAAACATTACCAAAGTATCAGCTAAAAGAAAACCTAAGCGGCACACAATCTTCTTTATTGAGAATATAATTAGCATCTTAAAATTAAAATATATCTGTGCCTCTTTTGACAGCCGCCTCCCCCGGATTCTGCAGGGGGTTTTTCCACAACTAGAACAGAGCAGATGTCTGTAAAGCCATCCTAAACTGTCTCCTATCAGGTCCACAGGGCAAGTCCTTGCTTTGCCATTCTCACTCACCACTGTAAGCTCTTACAAAAGCATTTTTACTGCCTGCAGTTATGTTCAGGTGAGCAGGCACTAGCAAGACAGATTATATTTTTATCCCATACAAACATCATAGAAAGGTTAACTAAATGTCTTAGTTCAGGGGATGTACAGATTAGTCACTACAATACAAACTATTTCCTTCTGCACGCTCCATTATAAAATTAGATTTCTCAAAGAATACAGGCTTTCTCTGGAGTTTTACCTCTCCAAATCAGGATTGCACCTCTGCAGAAATATTTTCCTTATAGCCGATCATAGTAACAGCATAAATAACAGGGATGGTTTAGCAAACAGTCGTGAAAGTTATATTCAGCTAAAAAAAGCTCGTGTTAGTATGCGATGCTTTTAATCTGGGAACATTATATTAGAAAAATAAAATGCATCAGCACAATACACTACACTACACTACTACACCCTATCCACTGCTTTGGAGCTTTACAGCAAACAGATTTATTATAGGAACTTAATTCCTGGTGCCGTAAGGCCGAGACACTTGAACACAACCTGATCAAAATGCCTTCAGGACTCTGCCTTCACACAGTGTGCAACCACTATATGCTAATGGCACACACAAAGCTTGAAATTTTTTTTTTTTTCAGAGGATTACACCAGACATAGAGACAGATATGCAAAAACAATAACACCAAAGGGATCAAAATATTCATGGCTCATAAAGCATGGTAGAGATGGAGTGGCTCCAGTTCATCGCCTGCCTCTGCTTAGATTCGTTATAGCACAATGAATCAACATTACCCCTTTAAGAAAGCCGTCCCGAGCTGTGTTTATCTGGGGACAAATCCACCTAATCCCCCTCATACAAGCAAGCAAAGCAACTTGAAGAGAGCTGCCATTCTGGGAGAGGACAGCAGAATACGTCCCCTGTTTGCGAACCTGAGGTGGGGTGTGACACCAGTCCCATTTACCATGGCACACTAGGAGCTGAGCTAACATGGCACTTGCCTTGCCAGTACTGTCCTGCCCTGGTCAGCTCTGTAATGCTTTTGTCCGAGCTGCGAGCACAGGTCCCCACTGCCAGGCCCTGGCTTTGAAAATCATGAGTTGTCTCTCCTCAGCTTACAAAACCAGCCTAAGAAATCCAAGAGAGAGGGCCTTTCCCATTCCAGAAATCTCCGTATCTCCCTGCAGTTGGCAAGGGTCAGGAACAGAGACTTTTTACCTCTTTTTACACAAAAACACTTCTTATTTGTCCATTAAAGCTGAGGACTCAGCTGCAGGGTGAGACAGCTCTTCTCTGGCCTTCACTCCTAAGTGTCAGAGCCAGCAGCAGCTGGTGGGGCAGAGGTACTGACAGCAGCACCCACCAGCACATCGTACCATGCTTGGGGGGCATGGCCCTCCTGCCTCACCTCATGCTGCTGAACCCTGTGCTTTGCAAGGATTTCAAAGCCAAGCAGGTCCCCAGCCCTTCTTATACCCATTCCAAATCCACTGCTTCATCCCATACTGTACACACACAGACACAGAGCTGCACCTGCCCAATCCATGCCCCATTTCTGGAGGGCTGCAGAATGACCGAGGGGGACCCAGAACCTCAGTGGGGTGCAGTCAACAGTTTGCTCCACTCTTCCCCAAACTGGCTGCAAGCCCCGTCCGGATGGGGAGGCCCCAGGGTGGGGGACCGGCTGTGACCCCAGGGAAGCCAAATAATCCAGGATGCTGTTTTTAAGTCCTGGCTATAAAAATGGCAGGGGGCAGTGCTGCCAGTTGAAGGAAGCACCTGCGGGGACAGGTAGGAGGGCAACTTTGCCAGCACGGCCCAAAGGCCCCGGGGACCAGCCAGAGCCACTGCGGGGCCGGGAAGAGCCCCTGCACCGATCCTCCAGTGGGGCCGCTACTCCAGGGTTGGAGATGCTACATCCTCTCGGCTCCCCAAGCCGGACAACCCCAGCCACAGCAGAGCCCCCCCCACTCTGGGACGGCGTTTCGGGGCCCGACAGCAGCAGGACCCGTCCCGAGGTGCTCCACCGCCAGGCCTGTGCTCCCGCGGAGCCCTGCGCGCCCCGCGCCTCCCCAGGCCCGAGCAAAGCAGTAACGAAACCGAGCCTACCGGCACGTTTTCCAAGCGTGGCGCGGTCCGGAGCAACGCAGACACGACCCAGGTGGGTGTCCGAGGAAACCCCGACGGCCCCCGGCGGCTCCGCTGCTCCTCGCCCGCCGCGGTGCAGCGCGGTCCCGCTCGCCCCCCGGGAAGGACCCGGGCCGGCAGCGCTCCGCGTCCAGCCCCGGGCTCGGCTCTGCGCACAGCGAGAGAAAGACTTCACAGCAAAAGAGAAGCAGAGATCCATGTCTAGCCGGGACACCTCGAAGGGAACTATTTTAAGGGGTCAGTGGGGAGCTCGGGGGATTTTTGTTTGTTTGTTTTAGATGTGCAGCCGCAGAGGCTGCAATCCACCTTTCTTCTGTCCTTTTCTGCCCGAGAAACCTTTTTTTCCCTTTTTTGCCCCTACCTTTGGAGGAAGGAGAGGGTAAATTTGTTCAAATGTAAATTTTAAAGCATGCAAGGCTCCGCGGGTCGTTCGCCCGAGCAGCCTCTGCGGCAGCAGGAGGGGATGGGCCACCCCCCGTCCTTCCACTGTGCCCCCAGTCAAGTTCAAGACGGGCCTGTCTGGGGTCTCCCCCGGTCAGCGAAGGTGCGGTGCTCGTAGTGGGGGTCTGCCTGCCCCCGGGGCTGGAGTTAGCCCGCGGCAAGTCCCTGCTGCCGGAGGGGGTTTGCGGAACCGTGCGCCCGGGCTGGCTGCGCCCCGCCGGGGCAGGAGGCCGTCGGCATCCCCGCCGCAGCTCCGGCCGGCCCGCCGGGCAACCGGTGTCTTCCGGCCGCCCGGTGCACCAAGATTTGCCGGGGAGGGGCGGTTTGCACCATTGCTCTGGTTGGTGGGGCTTCTGTGTGGCGCCGGAAAAGTTTCTCGGTTGAGATGTTTCATCTCGATCCTTTTTCTGTCCTCAGTACGGGAAGGCTTTTCTGCATCCTAGTCAGAAATAAAAACAAACCAAACCAAACCAAACCAAACCAAACCAGACGATAACGGAGAAAGTCCTGCCCGCCGCGAGGTCGCCCCGGCCCCACCCCCGACAAGC
>VXBT01011766.1:248615-318988 GCA_013400235.1 Oriolus oriolus
GCCACAGCCCCTCCTCACCCCGCAAAGGGGTCTGTGGCTTCCAGCCTCAGCCGTCGTGTCGTGTTCCCCACTCCATACGAGCAGTAATTAGCCTTTTTTCTTTGAATTTCCTCCACATCAGGCAGAGGAAAGGTCTTCCTTTTGTCCTGCATTTGCCCCCTTCCCCCAAAAACTTGTCTCTTTGACCCTCCTCCAAATCGATGCTTTGAGCAGGTCTCAGCCCTCCTGGCCGCCGTGTCGGGTCATGCGATGGGACCATGCGGAACCCCACATATGTGCCAGAGCTGCTGTTGCATTTCTGGGAGACTGGCATTGTTCCTCCCTCCCTAAATCTCCCCCAAGGGGGGCTTTCTGCCCCTTCATCCAACTGCCAGAGGGCAGCACTGGAGCCGGTGCTCTCTCCGGGGCTTGGGTAGGAACCACGCTGAGAGGAGGGGGCTGTAGGGGCAGAGTCTTCCCAGCTAGAGGCCAGTTTTTGGGGCCAGGAGGCCACGGGGTAGGCACGTGTCCCAGGGCGTTCTCACCCATTTAGGACAGCAAAGGCCTGAAACTGAGGAGCAGTGCGCTGACGGGTGCTTGGCAGGCTGGGGCTGAGGGGCAGCTCCCCGCACTGGGGACCAGCCCCCACTCGTGTGCCAGCAAAAGTCACAGCACAGACCCTGCTGTCGCATGCCCTGAATCAGAAATATTGCCACTCCTGCCACTCCCGGGGACTCTGCACGGACATGACACAGGACATAGGTGCTTTGCCTGCCCAGGGGAGCAGCCCTCCCAAAGCTCTGTTGGCAGAAGGAGAAGGGACCCTGTGGCAACCGCACCTGATGGAATTGCAGCAAAGCAGATACAGATGCAGATGCCAGGAAAGCTTTATCATCACCTGCACAAGCCTGCCAAAGAAGTTATCAGGTCTACAATACTGAAAAGATTCACTTTAAAACAGTTTCTAAATATTGCTGTTTCAAAGTGCTTGATTCCTTCACCTCCATAGCTTTGCATTTCCCGAACCTTCACAGGGCAGAGATACATTTACTTGGCTTTACATGGCTTTTCTTCCCTAAATAATTAATTTAGCAAATGTTAAAGAAAAAAAAATAAAAGCAGCTACCAAAACCCACCTAAAACCCAAAGGTTAAAAAAAAATACGAGATAACCTCCAGCCCAAAGATCCAGGCAATACACACAACACTAAAATGAACCTCCTCAAATGCAGGGGGAAAAAAAAAATCCAGCTCCACAGTCAGAACTAGAAAACCTTAGAAATGACCAGTTTTATCAGGTTCCTCCCAAGTTGCCAGGAGGGCACCGTAGGAGTGTCCCTCGCTACTGCTGTGACCCCCTTCCTGCAGCATGCAAGGTGAGAGGTGGCCAAGTGGGAGGCAGAGTGCACTGGGGTGGGTGTCCCCTGCGTGTCCCCCCAGCCGGAGAGGCTGTGCAAAGTGCAGGATGCTCACCCTGGACAGGGACACAGCACATCACATTTGTGCCGCTGCAGCACAGGATTTCCCTTCCCAGCAGTAGCAGAAGTATTGATTCCTCTAAAAGGTAGGATTTGGGCCTTAAGGTCTTTAGCTCATTCTTCCACATGAAAAGTTTTCCACCTTTCCCCTAGTGCCAGGTTTGGGAAGAGAAGCAGCTCACAGCACGGCAGCTTTCCCATCCAAGCGCGGCTGCCAGGAATGCACACTCCCCGCCTTGAAGCAGCATCAGCCCCTGCACGAGTTACCTGTAGGTTTGCACAAATCCCAAAGCTCCCCATACAGCACAGGCAGCTGCTCCAGCAGCGAAACATTCACCAGGAGGGACACAGAAAAGCCCAAAAAGCAAAGCTTAAAAACTTTTGAAAACATCTCCGTGACAAATACTTCAGAGGAAGCCTAAAGATTCAAGTCCAGCAAAACCAGTGGACCGGAGTCATGCTGGAAGTGCAGCTGTCCCTTTGCTGTTCCAACCAGCAGCATTCAGAAAACGCTGCATTTTCCTGCTATACACAACCATCCCCTACAAAACTCATCCCACAAGTCCCAAGCCCAGGCTTAACTTGCTCACCCGGTGATGCCCCTCTCCTGCTCGCAGCTGAGGCAGCGCTGAGGTGCTCTGCGGGTGCGAAGTAGCGTAGGAGCAGCATGGGCCTGATTTGGCTGCTCTCACCCAATCTGGGGGTCAGAGCCGAAACAAAAGTTAATCCCCTAACCCCACACTGCCACTGAGCTGGGATGATTCATGCTCGTTGGCCTTAATGAGAATTCAGCTGGAGGAAAGCAGGCAAAACATCAGATTGGTATCTGGAGAGATGGAAACAGGATTTCTAGCTTCACACTGGAAATTATATCCATTTTTTGTACCAATTTTGAATTTGCAATGTATTCATGTTAGATTGCCTTTTTCAAAAATGCAGATTTTGTTGCTGGAAATCATTTTACACACACTTTTGGTGTGAAGATAGGAAACCAAAATATTCCAAATCCATCCGCCTGGAACAGTGTATCAAGGAACAGCACACATGGCTATACTGGCTTTCTTCTTCATGGGGTGAAAATTAATTTGGGGTCCTCAAATCCTCACCGGGAAGATAATGATGTTTAAATAAAGTGCATGGCCTGAGCTCTCCAGTAGTTCCCAACTTTTGCTGATATTGATGGCAGTTAGATGAACCCTTTGGAAACAGGGTTCTGAGGCCCAGAGGATGAAGCTGTGTGTGCTTTCAGCCTCACTAAATCCCAGGCAAGAATGAATTTTTTGGAGGTGCAGATGCTGGCATTATTTAGCTGATATTTTACAGATGCTGTTGTATAGTTCTGACACATTTCTTCATAAATTCAGCATAATTTTGTATTTTTTATTGAACTCCAGAGAGCAGACAGAAAGATTATTTGGGTTGGAAAGTTTTCAGGGTATGAAAGCAAATGATACCCAGACCAACTGTGGTATCACTATAATAATATATATAATTATAATAATTTCCACCTTGAGAATTAGGAGCTGCATAAAACAGCAGCATAAAATTGGTGTTCAGAATAGAAACTTGGCACCAAGTTCTTTCTGCAGCTGCTGCAAAACTGCACACAAATCTCTCCACAGGACTAGTGCTATTGTTTTTAACGGATTACATTTTATTAGATTTTTTGAAGAGCGTTCACATCATAAAATGCATGCAGGAAGTACTGTGTATGTAAAACACAGCCACATTAATTATGAAAGCTAGTAAATGAATCATACACTACTGCAAATATATTATGCATCGCTTACATCTCTTTACCATGGCATGTTTGCACGATAGAAATAGAAACTAGAAAGGAAAGTTGGTAAAAAAAAAAATTGAGAGAAAAATAACATCAGTTGAGGAGGCAAGAAGAAAGTGGAAAAACACAGAGGGAAGATGTGATACCAGCATGACCTTATTTTTATATGAAGTCAAACTAATGGCCCTTGCGATATTTGAGTACCTGGGCACTGCAAACCCGTGAGTCAGGGAACTCACAGGGTCATTTCTCTGACAAAGATATGTGTGATTTTGGTAAGAGAATCATCTGGCCTGTCTCACACAGCATTGCTAGGGCTTGTGGATTTCTGTCTATCTTTCACAAAATGATGTGCCTGGTTGCACATTTTAACAAAGAGTTGGTGGTGTATTGTGTACGAGGAGTGAACTGGCTTTTTAAGATGATGACTTACTTCCTGCCAAATTTGCTTTAAGAAACCACTTCAGTTCCATGCAAAAGACTTCATGTTGCTTTGATTTATTACCCAGGATATAAATGGGGAGCTGTCTGGTTATAGAGGAATTCAGAGCAAAATTAAATTTTTCTCCTATAGGAATAACACAAGTATTCCGTGCAGCCAAAACACATTATCTTGTCTGTAAAACTCTCACTGTACGTTCGGATATATTAGATGGGGAGGAGATGCACACCATGAGTCTGCCGAGATAATATACACTCGGCTCAACTTGCAGCCAAAGCACGATGTGATGCGAGGCTGTTGATACATCTTAAAAACTGCAGAGCAGGCTCCTCAAATATGGGGAAGCACAAACCCTGCGGCAGCCCTGAGCTCGGTCTCCCTCCGCTCGCTGGGGTTCGTGCGGCGCCCGGCAGGCAGGGATGCAGCTGCCCGCAGAGCGAACGCTGGCCAGCCGGGCTTTGCTTTTGGCAGCTTTCTTAAGCAAAAGGTATTTTCCGAGTGGGGTATCCCGTTGTTTGCGTTCCTCCTGAGCCTGCCGGGATGTTTCTGTCCGCCGGAGCGGGGCAGGGGCTGCAGGAGCCGCGCCCGTGCTCCCGCGAGCAGCGCTGCCGGCCTCCCTCCCTCCGCCCGCGGCTCCCGAGGGGCCCTTCTCCCGTCCGCCCCGCGCTGCTCTCGGCACCCAGCTGCCCTCGTTTGTCTTCAGGGCTCCAGCGCAAACTGCAAGAGAAACAGAACATTCAGTCAGCGCGGAGTTGAAGCCATCCCAGGCTCTGCCCAGGCAGCCAGGGTCTGATCTCACAGTGCAATCCCAAAATCAAATTTCTCTCAGTTTTAAGGCTTTTATTGCAGGCTCAGTCTGGAGTGCACACGTTTTACTGAAAGGGCTGCCCCACCCTCTGCTCTTCACTCGCTGTGGTGCCACGGCACTGCAGGGACAGAGAGAGGCTGGGGCTTGGCTGCTGGAGCAGGTCCGGAGGAGGGCAATGGAGCTGGTGAAGGGCCTGGAGCTCAGCTCGGGTGAGAAGCAGCTGAGGGAGCTGGGGATGTTCATCCTGAACAAAAAGAGGCTCAGCAGCGACCTTATCATTCTCTAGAAGTACCTGACAGGAGGCTGTAGCCAGACAGGATTTGATCTCCACACCCAGGTATCAAGTGACAGGATGAGAGGAAATGTCTCAAGTTGTGCCAGAGGAGTTTTAGACTAGGTATCAGGAAAAATTTATTCACTGCAAGAGTTCTCAATCCCTATCATAGGCTGCCCATAGCAGTGGTGGAGTCACCATTCCTGGAGGTGTTTAAAAGACTTAGATGTGGCACCTGGGGACATGGCTTAGTGGTGGACTCGGCAGTGCTGGGTTAACTGCTGAATTTGATGATTTTTGGAAGATTTTTCAACCTAAATAATTCTGTGATTCTGTTAAACCTTACTGAAGTCTTTCACTTTTGTCATATATTGAAAGCACATTTCCATTTAACAGCTAGTGTTAACAAGCTCCACGGAGAAGTCTGCTGATTTTTACTAGAGAAAAATCTTTGAAAGAAGGAAACCTGAAAAAGGGAATTTGAGATGAGCTAAACCCAAGGAAAAGGAATGCCAAGAGCAGACACAAGGGCAGCCACTTGTTTCTGGCCACCTTTCCAATAACTGCAGTCAAACAGCTCTGCTCAATAACCTGTTTCACATAGCCCAGTGACCAGGACTGTTGTGGCACCTCAGATACACGAACAGTTCAGAGAATTATTCAAGGTTTGATGCCTGTTCTTATTGCCCTCCAAGTCTGAACACCCAAAAAAGCTAGTTGCACATTCATTTTGGGGTTAGACCTTACATCACACCTCTGAGATGAAATAAAGGGAAAATATTGGCTGGAAGGGACCTCTGGAGGTCTTGAGTTCAGCCCCCACCAAAGGCAGGGCTAATGTCACGGTCAAATCATAGTAAGCTTTTACAGCACAAAATCTGGAATAGCCATGAAGGAATTACAATCATCTCCCTCTCCCCAGGTCACTTTGGCAAGATCTTCAACATCAAATTCTCTCTTTGTCTCACTTTTGGCTGGATAAACTGTTTTGGGAAGGTCTCAGAGACTGTACTGACACAGAATTGGATTTTCTAATCCAGTAAGGCTTTGTCTGCCACAAGTAAATTCACCATCCATTCTTAAAACCTCAAACACTGACCCCAGTGGCTGTCCTAGAGAAGGACATGAGCCACTGTGTTTAAATTTTTTGGACTGGGAATGGGCCAGATCATATTAAAATCCACCTCCACTGATGCCAGTGCGTTTTGGACCAAGCCCTGAAGCAGGGGACAAAACCAGTGGTATGTTTTGTACTTGAAGAGTGCTGCCTCTTTGTGCCAAGCTGTCACAGAGCCTCTGGCAGGCGTAAGGACATGGCTAGGGACCCTGCACTGTCCCTGCCCACCCTCCTGAGAAATAAAAGGAGAAAAAAGTGGAAATAAAAATCTAGGAACATGGCAAACACATCAGGCAAATCAAAACCCTGGGAATTAGCTAAATCCATTTGACAAACCCCTTCCTCCTCGTCTGTATCCAGCTCTTCCCCCAAATCTCTCAGTGTCATCCATGCCAGAGAACAGCTGCAATGCCAAAGCTTCGAATGCAGGGACTTAGGATCAGTGTGGGCAGCTCAGTGGGGCAATTCTGGGACCTGAGGGACCCTGCAGAACATCCCTCATCCTCAGGATGTAAATCTGTCCTGCTTACCATGGTCAGCTAGAGAAATCCACCTGGCAGGGGGCTGTTTCGGTGCCATTTAAGACTGTTTGGCTCATGTTAAGTTATTAACATCGCAAGGAAACATTCTGGGATGTTGGTTGCAGGAACCAGGTGGTGGTTAGTGCGTCATGCATCAGCAAGGCAGGGGTGTGGACTGGCACTGGGCTCCAACCCTCCTTGCCCTGTGAGGCTCTGGTGCAGAACCAGAGCTCTGCTGCCTTGTGTCTTACATTTCCACCACCTTACAGCCAGTAAGAAAAATAAAGCCTTCAGATGATTTCCACTAGCTCCAGGCAATCTAGAACCTTTGCCAAAGAATTACATAGAGGCAGTATTAGAAAACAGGGTTTTCCCTGAAGTCTTTTAGACACAGAGGTTGCAACCAACACCCTTCCTGGCAGGCAGGGAAACCAACCGACCATCAGGACCCCATTTTGCGACTTACAGAGCCTGTCAGGAAAGATCGATAGTTGGCATGGTAACAAGCTCATTCCCCAAGAATAGAGCTCCTTTTTATTAAATTTGGCTGGCTATTGATCAGTTCCTGATCCACGTGTCAAAACATGACAAGCACTTAATGACTCACAGATTTTTATTGAGGCAAATAAAAAAATAATAATATCATGAGGCAGCTGGGGGCTGCTGCCTGCTTCGGAGGGCGGCCTGTCGGCTGCGGTCGGATCTGGGCACAGTGCAGGTTGCAGGGATGGAAAACGAGCACAAATGTAACCTACTCCTACGGCAATTTTAAAACCTGTTTTGCCCTGCCATGGAGGTCTCTTAGAGCAGCATCCCCACCAAGCAGCTTCGTGCTGTGTGGGATTTTATCTCTCGCTCTCTGTGTTTTGCTACTCTCCATTAACAGTGAGGCCGTGCAGTCCCTCCCCACAGCTCCCAACCCTCCAAACCCAGTGGTTTCCCAAAGGCACCTCTTTGGACCTTGAAAATTTTCCCCCCCCAGTGGGCTCTGGGTTCCCAACGCGCCTGCAGCCTGCAGGCAGCACAGCTGTGTCACACTGCCGTGAGGCAATTCATGCAGTCAGCCCACGCAGATTTGCTGATAGCAGCTCTAAAGTTTGAGTTAAACTTATTTACTTTGGTCCTCCCAAGCAAGGCTGTTTCCTCTGCATCCCTAAGCACATGGCCGCAGCCCGAGCAGCAGCCTGGCATCCTGGGGGTCCACACACCTCCCATTTGCCATTCCAGAGGACAGGTAGCTCTGCTGTGGCACAGTATAAACCCCTCAGCCTTCCCACTGGAGGGATACAGTCCCTCAGCAAGATGATTTGTCTGTTCAAATTGCTTTAATGTGCATTTACATGAGAGATAATAATAGCTCCAAAGGCTTCTTCCAGACTATTAAATAATACTCACTTAACAGAATGTCTGAACCCGTGCTGAAATGACAGACTAGAATAATCCAGTCACATCTATCCCACACACACAGCTGACTTAGAGGCCTAGGAAAACTGCAAGATGTATTTATTTGCATGATGTGGTATATGACAGCTAGTTTTTTCAGGTCATCTGCTGTGACTGGTCTGATACAGAGAAGTTGCTGCAAGAGGTCTTTCTATCTCCCTCTATCAGATATTTTAAGGTCGGAAAAAATGCTTTTATTCGCAAGCCCTCCTTCACTGTGTGCATGGCACTGACCCAGCGATGTGTGGCAAACCCTGATGTGGGTGTTGGTGCATCCTGATAAAGTTTGTCTCCTCTCCAGCCACGACAGTTCTGCTCTGCGCCAGCAAAGCTGGACACAGGCAAGTCCTCCTGGAATCACTGAGCTCAACACAGAGCAGCTTGTGAGGCATCTTAAAACCTTCAGCAGATTAAGCATCATACAGCAATATCACCGTGCATCCTCTGCAGGCAGCAAAACTCCTCCTGCTCTACAGGCGGGATGTAGAGCCCAGTGTACCCGCTTGCAGCCGCACCAGTGATCCTGCAGCATGAACAGGTCTCCACATTCCTGCTGCTCAAGGATGTGCACAACCATGCCAGTGTACACACTGCAGTGTGCACTGCTCTCACCCTCACTCCTGTAGGACCATCACCAGGCATCGTGTGGGCCTGCTGGCACTGCTGCAGCACCCACCTGAAAGGTCACAGGAAGATGGGTCAGGCAGCAGTGGTTGTTTTTTCTCAGGCTTTTGAGAGAAAGCAGTGCCTAGAGAGCAGAGCAGCCCCCTCTCCACATGCTGGCTGGGGTTGACAGAGTGCCCCAGGTCTGCAAAGTCACTGACATTCTCCGCCTCAGAACAAAGGATGAACTTTGTCATCACATTACTCACGTTTTTTCCAGATGCTCGAAGAACGGGAAGAAATCAGGTTAAATCAGTAAGTAAGTGGACAAGAGAAATTCTCTTTGTCATCACCTTCCTCCAAGGGAATTTTGTAGGAGAAAGAAGAGTGCTGCCTTGCCCATATGAAAGCTTGGCAAATCCTGCCAGCAATTCCACTGAAAGGACTTCATGTTCCCATTTGTTCTCTCTTTTAGACAGTGCTCCCAGTCCCGTGTGTTCCCCTCCTGAGAACATTTAACCCAGAGGAAGTTACCGAAGCAGCCTGAGCACCTGAACACACCTAAAGACAAATATTGCCAGAGGGTCTGGAGATACAGCAAACCCATCACGTCATTTAGCTGCTCCTGAAATCTGCCTGTGTAAGACTGGGCTGGAGTCAGGCAGTGCAGCAGTGGGCATGGTTTGCCTTGGGACTGAGTAGCTAAGCTTCAAGTAGAGCCTGGCAGCAGCATGAGCTTCACAAACCACGGGTGGTTTGTCCCCACACAGGCCCCAGCTACCCCATGCCAACTCCTGCCCAGCTGCAGAGCCAAAATTCAGCCCAAACAGCTAATTGATCCTCAGGTAGAGAGCTGCAGCACAATCCTGCTTCCCACTGGCCACTTTTGCCAAAGGTGTTCAAAATTATGTTGGTAATGCTGGCACTTTCTGCTTACAAATTAACATCCCATTATTCCCGCAGCCATAAAAATTCTGAAGGAAAGCTGTGGTGTATACTTGTGGGAACCAGCCATTCGCCACTTTGAGCTGCTTTTGATGGATTTTAAAAGGCCTCTGCTCTCGATGCCGGTGGGAAGCACGGCGGTGCCCACCGGCTCTCCTGGCAGCTCTGCCGGGCACTGCGAGGGGCTGGGAAAACTCCACGCACCCACCACAGAGCATCCTCCAAACTCTCCAGGGCGGGCAAACGCAGCGACGGGAGAGCAGAGCGGAGAGACTCAACAGCCTGATCTTGCGCTAGGGTTTAATTTAAGTTAGAAATAACATCTCTTTCTCATCTAGATCATATTAGGATTTTGAAAGGGCAGTCACGCAACTTCCCCCGGCAGTTATGGCAGAACCGTGCTCGGAAATGAATGGAGCTCGTGGAAGCATTCAGGACCGAACAATTGGATTTATAATTAGGCCTAAAAAGGGAAGAACACTGAATAAAAGCAGCACAGCCAATTTTAGAAGAAAAGGAAGTTCTGGATGGAATTCATTGGGGTAGAGCACTGAAGTGGAAATGGAAAGTGTTCAAAGATAAATGAGTTTAGGCCTAAGAGTTTGCTTGACATCTAGAAAATGTACTAGGAACACAGTGTCAAGAAAAGCTAACGTGAATAACAAAGAAACACAAGAAGTGAGAGAAGAGAGGAAAGAGCCATAAAACTTTGGGACAACAAAGAGTTGCAATTATAGAGGGAAATGTAATGAAGTGTAAAAAATCATAATGAAAGCAAAGATAGAGAATGAAAGGATGATTGCATATTTGCTTAATGCACATCGGAGAAGTGTCAAAGACATGGGGAACAAGAGGTCACTAAATGAGAAAATAAAGCCTCTGGAGGAAAGGCACTGAATTTATTGCTTTAAATACAGACTTATTTGCTTGGGATTTACCACTTGAAGGCCAATGACAGAGGCAAGTGACAGAAACATTTTCCTAAGAGAGAGAAAAAATTTCCAAAGGAAATGGAGCTTTTTTATTCTTAGACAACTGATCCAGCAATGCAGTCTGACCCAAGGCAAAACACTGGGATCTAACAAGGGCTCAGAAATAGAGGGAAAACTTAGTCTAAACAGCCCCCAAGTTAACAACACCCTTTACTGGCACCAGAAGTCCTGTCTCAAAGTGACTGAGTTTTTGCAGGTCATCTGCATCCAGAGAGGAATCTGCTCTCAGCCCTGATGGGGCTCCCCCCTTTTATGGGATTTTTCTAATAGGATGAAACTCGTGGCTCAAAACCCTGTCACATCCCACTATATCATTCCACAGTAAAATTACAGCAAGGGAGCTGCACACAACAGGTTAATGCTGTGGCCCACAAAATCTTTTTTACCAGGTCCAGACCAGCAGCACAAGGTGTGACGAAAGCCATCCCAGGTTCTCCTGTGGGGGTGCCACACGGGCTTCACTGCCTCCAGCACGTCTGTGGTTATTTAAAGGAAAACCCAGAGTTTCTCAGCTATGGGGAAAACTGAGCTGTGCTCCTAAATGGAATACAGAGAGTTACGCACCAATATATCCCTTTCCCAGCACAAGGTGCAGCTGTGGCTCTGCATTTACAGATCTGTGGCTGGTTTTTGAGTCCAGCAGAAAAAAAAACGCTCTTTCTATAGATCAATGTCCCCAGCAGGGACACAGGGTTTCAATACCCTTTTCTGCCCTGAAATGAGGAATGGCCATGAGCTGGGGGTCCCGCTTTGTCGGGGCAGCTGGGAGAGTACAGCACCAAGAGATGGGAGCAGCACCCTGCAGGGAACTTCCCAAACCCACGGCGGGGGGAAGGAATCAGCAGCTAATGGACAACAATGGCTTAGATGACTCCATCACAAGCACCAAAGAGGAGCACTGGATGGGACCTCACCTCATGCATGTGTCCCAGTGCTCTCTGTATGTCCCACCCATGCAGGTGCTTTTCCCTCCCAGGTGAGGGATTGGGATCCCCAAGGAAGCACAGGCTACTCCCAGGCTGGCCCAAACCATCCCTCTCCTTTGGGACCTCCAGGGCTCAGCAACCTCAGAAATGGGGCTGAGGAGGAGCTCACAGCCCACAGCAGCCTGGGACACCCAAGGAAGAAGCAGAAAAAGGAGTGGAACAAGGCTGCCAAGTGCATTTCCCTCAAAAAGAAGAGCAGAGTGACACCCTGGGAACAGGATCCTACTGGTGCATTTATCAACCAAGCAATATCTAGACAATTAGTAGTTTTCTTTAATTTAGGACTAATTTTGTCCCACCAGTTTAAATTAAAGCCCCCAATAGGATAATTTCCTCATAACCATAATTTTGTTACAAGCTTTTCATTAATCCAATCACAACTTCTATGATATTATTTGGCAGCTGATTGAGACTACAGGAACCACAGGGGTTCACACACATTGTCTCATTTCTGATAAAAAGAAAAAAAAAGTAAAATGAGTCCAATTAAAAATTGTTTTAGTACCGTCTAATATGTGAAACTCCCCAAAGTCCGGACTGAAAAATCATCATTCCAGCCACACAGCCCATCTGTGGGTGACAGCAGAAGCTACATGCTAATGTCAGCCGTCCGTAGGTGTCTGCCTGTCTGTTTAGCTGTCTGTAGCAATAATATATTTAAACAAAATTGCCAGGGTGGAAATATTCATGTTTGGAAATACTTGTCTATGGCTTTGGGGAATTTTCTCTGGAGTATTTTGGTTTGATCTCAAGGCTCTCTCAGCTCCCTGAAGTCTTACTCAAAGCATCCCAGGCCATGATGCAAATATTCAGCACACAGCAATTCCCTGCAAATCTCATATTCATAGCAAGAAATGGAAAAGAGAGAAACCCAGTGGTGGAAAGGTCTTGTAGCAGTAATAACATAGACAGCGTTGTCAGATGGGGAAGCTTCAGCAAAGAGATGCACTAATTTGGAGGGAAAAAAAAGAATAGAAAGCAGTGGGGATTTTAAAGTGAATTCAAGTCTTAAAAATTGCACTTTCTTCAAGTCACACACAATCACTCCCAACACAAATTTCTCAGGCATGTTGAAGTGCAGAAGGGAGGTGACAGAAATCCCTTGAAATAAACACAACAAAGAAGTAAAAAGAGACAATCAAAATTAATCTAGGCTGTATAATAGAAATATTGAAGCCACAGGGATCTGTTTCCTTCTTTGCTATGAGCAAGAGCCCCCAGGCATGGAGGGGCAGCTTCAGCATCAGGGGAAAGAGGATTCCCTCTCCCCTCTGTATGCAAAGCTGTGGCTCACCAGAAGCCACACCAAATTCCTGGATCCAATGGCCTGGACCAAATTCCAAGATCAATAACAATGGCCTGCAACTTGTGTTTTGGTCAGACAAGGCTCACCTGGAGACATCTGAGAGGGTGCTGGAGCCGGCAGACGTGCAGGCAGGGGAGGGCAAGAGCAAGTGTGGGCAGGGTGGAAGGAGGTGACCAAGGAGGCACAACAGAAAGGACAGGTTTTTCCCCCCTAGCAAACAATATGCAATGGCAAAGGGAGGGGGACAGGCACCAAAACACACCTGAAATTGGGCCAAACATGGCAAATGTTTCTGGAGATTAAAAAAAAAAAAAGAGGGTGTATGTTAATAAAAAGAGATATTCTGTATGGACATTTCCAAGACAAAACGCTCCCACTTCCCACTTTAAGGCTGTATTTGCATTTCAAATTGATATCAGCCCAAGTGAGAAAAAGAAAAAGGTTTAGATGAACCCAGAGATGAACCCCAGCGCTTGGTTTGTCCTGGATGAAACCCTCTTGAGTTTGCCAGACAGCCTTTGAGCAGGTCAGGCCAAGCTGCCCATCAGTGGGCCATGTCCCATGCAAGACCCCAGAGAAAAAACCCTAATTTTCAAGTTATTCCCACACTAGACTGCTGAGAGAAGGACTGGGGCTGTGGTTTTTCCCCCTCCCTGCACACAATTCCCCTTTATTGAAAGAAGCTGGCATTTTCACCCTTCCATCACTAGCAAACCCCTCGATTCCTAATTAAGCTCTCATTAAGAACCATACCTGCAGTGGCTGGATGCCAGCACAGTGCAACTGGCAGGAGCTTTTAATCCTTACCCAGCTTCACCTCATAGGCAGAAAACATAACTGAGAAATGCCAGAATTTCTATTCTGGGAAATAATGAAACATTTTGAAACGTGCTTCCCGTCCAACTCAGGGGTAAGTCAAGACCCAGAAATTACTCCAAACATGAACAAGAAAATTTCTCTCAGAGCTGCCCAACTGCTTCCACACGGGAGACCTAAAGTGTAAAGAGCTGGCAGAACAGGAGCCTGTGAGGATTCCCACCTGTTTTCATTTTCCACATTTTCCTGTTCACACTCTCAGGATATTGAATCTGACTCTGCTAAGCAGCCTGTCTGACAAATCTGACTTTTTCCAGTGATTCAGCCAGGAGAAGCGGAAGGCAAGCTGGGAGCTGTGAGGCACAGCCATGCCCCTGCTCTCCCACTCCTGCAGGCCACGCTCAAGCACGAAAGGACAATCCAAACCCCATCCCAGCTGAGCACAGGGCAATCCAAACCCCATCCCAGCTGAGCACAGGGCAATCCAAACCCCATCCCAGCTGAGCACAGGGCAGCTTTCACACCCAGGGATGGCTGCACAGACACTGAGTAAGTGGTAGTGCCCTTTCCTGCCCCACTGTGCTGAGCTGATAGGCTCAGGAATTACGGCTTTTCTACCTCAACAACACGTTTTCCTGGGATCTTTGTTTCTACTGCAGGTTAAACACATCAAGGCTTCCTTGCTCAGAAGTGAACGTGGAGCAACTTCTGCCTTGAGAGAGGGTCAGGAGGGGTTACCTTCACACAGCAGCACTGCTCCTCTTCCCTGCTACCCCAGTGATCCAAGCAGATCTTTCTTTTTGTTGTTGCAGCTCTTCCTTTTGTGCCCTCAACTAAAAGGAATTAACTTCTGCTGGGAACAGCTGATGAGGCACATATCAATAATTAGGGGTTCAGAGGCTTCTGCTACTGTTTCCCTACATCTCTGCCAACGAGGATAAAAAGTGCCCAAGAAGTGCTGACTTTCCTGCCGTGCAGGGAGGAAACCAAGCCCCATATCCAAGGAAAGGAGAATGATGGTTGAGGTTAAGGGGCAAGCAACCAGGCACCCAGACCTGAATCTTTGGGGCACGTCTGATTTTTGGGTTGTGAGGTGCTACTGTGTGCTAGGACAGCCTAAAACCTGGGAGAATTTAATCCCAGCCCAAAACCAGGACAGCCACAGTGAGGTGCACGGGACTGTGCAGTTTTGCTGGATCAGGGCCTGGGTGCAGGGAAGAGGCAGCAGAGCTGGAAATGCAGGGTCAGAGCAGTTCAGCCCCATATTCAGAGGGGCTCCGTTCCTAGTCCTTGTTGAAATTAGTCCTTGCATGGATACTTATAAATAAATCCAGGACACTGCTTGCGTAACAATAACATTTTGCAGTATCTGGCATTTGCCGCTAGTTGAAGGCTAAGCAAACCATGCTTCAGTGGAGCATAAAATTGCTTTTCCTTTGGAACAAGCAGGGCATTGTAGTAATAGGCAAAACTGTACATTGTGTTAACGGCTGTATTTTCACATTATTGATTTACATTGTGTAATGCCATGCAAGACCTGCTTTCGATGATATGTGCATCTGTCATATCACAATAACTGCAAAGGGCTGGGTGCTGCTCGGAAAATGAAGCGCTGGGGATCCCGGGGCAGATTCACATCCGTGTGCCCATCATGCGGAGGTGATGATTAGGGGGATGTTGTGGTAATGAGCAGGTCCCAAGTGTGCACTATGTAAATCAAGGCTGCCCGGGTCAGCTTCCTCTTACTGTGCACATCCAACTTTTCAGTCTGCTTACTCTTCTGACAAGGAGAGCGTATGGAAATGCTTCCCCTCGGCAGGTCTCCTCAGCTGTATGTGTTTCAAGGTACCCAAGATAGATGGGCTGCATTTTTTTGCCTCTCTCCTTTCCAACTATTTACTGCCAGATCTTCGCAGCCCCGGCATGGGGATGCCTACAGGGGTCACCAGCAGAGCAGCGTGAGAGAGAGCCACCAAAGATGAAGCCAGGGAGGGTTGTCACAGGAAATGTAACCACTGAACACACCTTAAAATAGGAGAATGAATAATCAGCGGATACAGAGTTTTGAATTTAAGGGAGTTCACTTCAAAAATGCAATAGTGAAGTGTTGATATCAGTCTGAAAGATTTTTAAAAACACTATGTAGTTACTGCAAAGCTTTGTGTTACATTACCTGGCCTGGTGGTAAATTAGGTAAGCTTCCATTAATCGATCATATCTGACTTCATTGCTTCCACTGGCTTCAAGAGCTGTATATTATAACAAGAAACATTAAAATAATATTTTTCTTCCTTTTTGTTTGGTTATTTTAAAATGGATTGTCTCATTGCTCAGAGAGGAGGGGCAATTCCAGATCCAGCTTGCTGGACCAAGAACTGGTTCCAATTCTTTCCTCAGCTACTGATTTTCTGGCTTCAGGCAAGCCATGTAGTCTCTTCATGCATTATCCCCTCCTAGCCGTAAAAAGACTCAGCCTTCCAGAGCTTGCAGAAGCCCACAGAACCCCAGAACAGACAGACTGCCCTAAAATCAAACATCACGTAAATATTTGTCTAGTAGGTATCAGATTTAGCGATCAGAGGGATTTTTTGGGTGTCAGATGGTAGTGAAAATTTGGAATATTCAAATATTCATTTAAGAATCAGCTCTTTGCAGATGGAGAGCCATAGACATGCCCGAGGTGAGGAACTTGGGGTGCTCTGACATTGCCGGCACCTTGACCCTCCATCCCCACAGTGACACATTATGGCTTTAGACACCATCACGGGCCAGCAGGTTTGGATCCAAAAAGCAGGGGAGAGGAGCAGTGACCCAACACACACTGGCCATGCGGAGACTTCAGGAAAGATATTTCACTTCCACTGAGTGTGTGCAGGGATCTCTCTGCTGTGATAGATGTGTTGATGTTTTCTGGTTGCCCTCCTCAGGCCTGAAGCAGCTCAGCTCTGTCCGTCTGCCAGCACCTCACAGCATAGATGTAATTCCAGAAAATTGCTTTTGACCCCAGCTACCCACGGCAGCACAGAGACATTTTTAAAGCTCAGGCTGCAGCGCTGCCTGTCTCCTGCCTGTCCCTGCCTCAGTGCATTCATATCCATGTGCTTGTCACATTACTGAAATGGAAAACCAGAGTTAAATGAGAACTCTGCTTTTCAGTTCACCTTTTCACTGGAAGTTAGGCTGCTTTTCCTTCCTTACATATTTATTTTCTTTTCTATCTCCTAGTTTTAATCTATTCTCTTTGTTTCAATTGAAAAAGTGGGGCACATTTTACCAAATTCTTATTTCACACAATCCAAGGTAAAATCAAAGATGTAGCATAATCTTAGTTATTACTACCACGAACTGAAAGAAAATCTAAGCTAAGGAAAGTTTTCACTCTTTTATAATTGATTTTTTTTTACTATTGACTCCGGTGCATTTGCATTGATTGCTTTTGAGGCTGCTCTATTCTCCAGACCTGCAAGTCACTAATGATCAAGACTTTAACATTGCACATTGTTTAAAATGTTAGTTGTGTCACCAACAGCCCACAGAAGCAGTGCAACTCTGGACTTGGGTCTCAGAAGGTAAAAGTATTTTCAGTTTGTCTTTAAATACTTGGATAAATCCCGTTAGCTTTCTCCACACCATCAAAGCATTTGGATAGCATAAAGCAACTGAATACAAAAAAATGTATCTAAACACCTTGTAAATCCCTACACAGAGATGTTGCCGACGCTACTTTTAAACCTAGGAAAACATTTCACCAATTACTGATCAAATACAATACAGCTAAATTTCACTGCCAGCCCATCATTTTGATAATGGGTATGGAAATTATCCATTCAATAGCTATTCAGAAATAACTTAGAAAGATTGGTTTTCAGATTCTTCTGAGAATCCTAGAATAATCCCCTATAATCACCGTGGTGAGAATCCACCAACACTTTTCCCTTTGAAAAAGGCTGTTTGGGGCAAGAGCGTTGGTGGTCTCTGCCCATCCTCCGACGGATGTGTTCAAACAAAATATCTGAAGTCACCACCGCTCTGGTGGCAGAGGACTGGGGTTTCATACTCTTACATGACTCAGACAAAGTCTGCCAGCGCAGGAAAAGGCTTGAGCTCTCCTCCATCAGCTTGGCTTCTCAGGTGCACCTCAGCAACCCACCAAAATAAATTTTCTTCCTTTCTCACAAGGCAAACTTGCATCATTTTTTATCCAGAGTATGGAAGAAACAAAACAAACAAAATAAAGTGCCTAAAATAAGCAATAACTACACTTTGCACTTCCCTGCTGCTCTGTGACAGCTGCTAAATGTGAACCAGGAGTATTTTAGATTGTTTCAATTTTATGATCTTTCTTGCTGCTTGGTATAAGGCTGAATGGATTCGCTCTTTCTTCTTTAGGGAAAGACACTGTTTTCTGATTTCCTGTACTGATTTCATAGATGTAAAATTTGGTCTGACTAGAGGAGATGAAGCAGAGGGATTGTTGGATGAGAAATGTTTTCCTTCTCCTAAGGGGTAGATGCCAGACATGAGCATAACAAAAAGAAATCCCGATGTGTCCAAAGCTTTCTTTTCTCCCTCAGTAACACAGTTTTTGCTCCTTTATGAATTTCTGCTTAGCCCAAGGAGAACTGAATTTCTCTATACTTGCATATAAAGCTCTCTGGGGATCCCCCGCCCTTGTGCCCTCCTTGTCACCCCACAGCAGAGGTGTCCCTGCCACCCCGACCACAGCGCCTGTCCCCAAAAAGAGACACAACTTGCCCATCTAAAGCAAAGGGCAGCTATTGGCCAGCAGTGCCTTTCCCCCATCCCAGGACCAGGCCGCTTATTTCCATGGGTAATTATGCAAGGGGTTAATTGGGGGCACAACAGCCTCCCCTGGGAAGCTCAGTTAAAGGCCACAGACTCAGCTTTCATCCCACAGGTGAGGACTGCAGACACACGCCCAGACTGTTGGAATCCCTGGTCTCTGTGGCAGTCCACTACCACCCCAGCGTGGAGGAAAGACAAAGGTGTCACCAGCGAGGCACCTGCCCAGGGAAAGGCTGGAGCACCACCAGGACCCACGTGCTCCCAGTCCATGCTAAAATGGCAAAGCCATTCTCTCCTATCCCAAAACTGCAGGTTTCATACCCCAAAGGGCAGTGCATAGGGGTAAAAGAGTTAAACCAGCAAAACACTAGTGTGAGAAACCCTTTCCAACAGCTGCACAAGAGTCAGTTTTCATTCACAAGCAAATTCAGCCAAAAGGGCACAGGCACAAACATCCGCCCCAGCAGCCCTGTGCTGGCCACCGTAAAATCTCCTCAACCAGAGGAAGAACAAAGCACCATAACTTGTTTCATAAGCAAAACCATTTCCAAGTGCTTGGAGAGAGACTCATACACCAAACCTGCTCACAATAACACACTGAATCCCTAATAATACAGGGGGAGGCTGATGGCAGCTCAGGACTGTCACAGGGTGTCACTGGACAAGCCAAGTCTGCCTGCACATCACTCAAAGCCAAGATAAGGGCTGATTTGGGTGTATGTGCTATTTGCTCTGTGACAATGGGATCAAGAATGTTTTGGGGAGTGGAGAGGGCACATAGAGCCAGGCAGAGCTAAGAGGTGGCAGTGCTGAGACCTGAGATGGAGGGGCTGCGTCCTCCTCCCCGTCTTCTGGGCTGAGCCTACAGCTGTGAGAGAAACTGCATGTGAAGAATATACAAATGCCCCAAACCTTAGGGGTTTCCTTGCACAGGAGGAAGCATGGACTTCAGCAGCAGGACCTGAAAATCCTGGGCAACATTTCCAAGCCATGCTCCCAGCCAGGCTGAAAGGAATGGGGCAGCCAAGGAGACCCCCCAGTCCCAACACTCGAGTAACCCTTTAAACAGGCTAGGCAGCACTCAGGGCAGCCTTGCTGCAGGGCTTTCTTGTATCAGCTTTACCTTCCAGACAAGATGACTGACCTTTCCAGTGCAGTATTCAACAACCTCCATTCATCCCCACTTTCCCCTTCCCTTACACTTCATTCCCTTTGTTGCTTGGTAATAAGAGAGGCAACAGGGTGCATATTTCTGCAGAACAAAGCATTATCATCCTAATTATAGTTTCCTGGTATTTTCTTCACTTTTACCATTTTATTAAAAACAATTAGCTGAGAAAAACCATCTTTTTTAATCTCTACACTATTGTTCTCATTTCTCTCTGAATCCAAGGAGGTCTTTTCAGAGGCTATTTTATTCATAATTACATATGTTGGAACAACAGCTCAGAAAGTGAGCCCAGAAAGGATTCTGACAATACTTTCCTAGCAGGCTTGGTCCTGCTACCTCTGAAGCGTGTAATGCTAATGATTTAATAAAATGTATAATGTATGTGAAAACAAGGGCTTATTTTCAACAGCTTGTGTAAATGATGGATGCAGGCATGCCAGGAGCGCTGGCCTAATGGATTGAGGAGGAGTTGGAATCGCAGCAAAATCAGGAGCCAAAGACTTTTGCTTGGCTGCCCGACTTGGCTCCCCTGACTCCTTTGAGGCATCTGGCTGCAGGCAGGTACGACCACGAGGATAACACCGCAAGGGATGATGATTTTCCAAGATAAAGATCCCAGCTGCATCCATTTGTACTCAAAACCTCTGTTACTGGTGTAAACTGGAGGAAGACTAGCCCTGTGGTCTCCTTTGGCCTTTATGCTCCAAGCTTGATTTAAGCACAGACCACTCCAGCTTGAAAGATGCCTTCTGGAATTTTTGGCATATGTATAATTCTTATTCCAAAGCTTCCTCCCTCCACTTCTCTGTTTACCCTATAGGCTTCTATTTAAAAGAGTACAGTCAGAGTGCTGCAATTTTTTCATTTGAAAGAGATTTTTGAAATTTATTTAATTTTTTTACACTGTGAAAAAAACTTTAAAGTGTATCATATTCAGTCAATTGGCTCTTCACTCTTTTTTTCCAAACTTCCCCTCCACCACCTCTGTTAATTACCCACCATTTGAACAAGGGTCTTCTCCTGCCTTGATCTTGCCGTGAAATCATGATGCTATATTTGTCTTTCTAACATCAAAGTCATTTTCATGGTCACCAACTGTGATGTCATAAACACATTTTTAATGGCTTGTTTACAGCAGGGAACAGAAGGAGAGAAGAGATTATGGGTGGAAGGAAACTTTTATCGATACACAACAGTTTTAAGCACAACTGTGAGGCTGAAGCATGCAGAAGACTTGAAGCAAAAAAAAAATCCTTGCTGAAATAGCTTCTCTTCTGTAGTTCATCCCAGCACAAAATTCCCGTTTTAAGTTACTGGTGAACAAGCAGTCCCAATGGATTACTATTATGTCAGTCAGCCCAGAGTTGTGCAAGTTACTTTCTAAGACTGGAAGGCAGCAAGTCCATGCCCCAATCCGTTTGGCTCACTGCATAAATGAACACACACACACACACGTCCCCAGCAACTCCTACAGATGTGTTTGGGCAGGGCACAGTGGGATCTGAACACCATTGGCCCACAGCTGTACTTGTCTCAGGGCACAACAAGGATCAGAATGATCTCTCCCCAAGAGACACTTCAGTTGGACCAGAAGGTCCCTTTTTATCCAGTGATGGCCGTGAGATGCCATAGGTGGTCCTCCCTCTACCTCTACATGGGGGTTACCATGTGCAGTCACCACCCAGGAGAAAGGTTTCTTTCTGCAGAGAAGATGCCAGTTCCAGCTTGAGCTTTTGGCTTCAAGAATAGCAGGAACCTTCAGGCTGTGGGACCCCACAGACCAGCCTAACTCCCCAAAAGGCCCAAAGCACCCCACTTCTGTCTGGGAGTCCTTTGGAGAGATCACTGGTTGATGATTTTGTGATAACCCTTGGAGATTCCTGGCAGATGGAGATGGCTGTGGTCAGCCAAAGAAATCAGCACTGAGCACGGCTCTCTGGTGCAGGGGGGATGGACCAGGCTCTGCTCAGTGGTGCCAAGCATTAAGACAGGAGACAACAAGCAGAAACTGATGCACAGGAAGTTCCACCTGAACGTGAGGAAGAACTTCATTCTTTCTGCAGTGACTGAGCACTGGAATAGATTGCCCAGAGAGGTTTGAAGTCTCCCTCAACAGAGAAATTCGAGAACCATCCAGATGCAACCATGTGCTCTGGGATGAGAGCACAGAGATGAGCCACTGCGGTCCCTTCCAACCTGACCCATTCTGTGAAACAAAAAGCTTTGCTGCCACCTTCTCAGGTGATGTCAGGAATGGCCAAGAAAGGGGTTGACACACTCCTGGGTCAGCAGAGAGCTGCAAAAGTCTCTGTTTGGAAAAGGTTTTCCAAACTGGGGTTCCAGTTAGCTGCAGGGTGTCCCTGCTCTCCTGCCTGGACCATGGCCAGTGACACCCTTTGGGTGAGCCAAGCTCTGCACAAACTGCCATCTGCCTCCACACCTAGCCTCTTCCAAGCAAAATCCTTGAGTAAAACTCATCCTAGAGCCTACAGGAGGAAAGACTGGGGCTGCTTGAAGGTGTGGAGCCAACCATGGCACTTGGCTCTCTCAGAGACACGATGATAAGGCGTCCCTGTACATGTGCTCCAAAGAGATTATCTCCCTCCGCTGCCCAAAGGAAACACAAGAGCAAGAGGAAAAAACTCACTGGACAATGAAATTCCTAAATCCTCCTCCCATGAGAAGAATTAATGTAGCTCTTTCCCCTCACCAATCCCAGGAGCTCCCCAGTAGGAGATCCTATTGTGCATCACACACTAGCAAGGGTACATCTCTCAGTGAGCCCTTTTTCCGGAGCGAGCGCCGCCCCGGCATGCAGGAGCTGGGATTTCACACACCCTATTCATCACCGAGGTACAGAACAAGGGAACCACCATTTTGCTGCAGTCCCACAACAGGAATAAAATGGTGGCATAGATGAAAACTGCCAGATCAAACACAATCCAGTTGCCTGTCACCACCTGCAGCTCTTCCCTGCCTTACATGTAACACTGAATTCTTAATCAGGTTAGTATTTGATTTCTGGGTGCTTAAACAAACACCAAAAAAACCCACCACAAAAACCCTCACAACCTCACAGAAAGAACATAATGCCATAACAGATGTTTAAGGTTGCAGCCACAAAGTACAGAGACGCAAACTATCAATGTCAGAATTTACATTCCCCCCTCAAAATGGCAAGTCCGCAGCTCTGGTGTTTTTTCACAACTGGCTCACCCAAAGCCACCAAGAACAGGTAGCTTGACATATGTTCAACATAAAAAGACTCAGTATTTTTTCTAGTAACCAGTATCTTTTGGGAAATGTTACAGTGGCTGAGAAAGTCAGAACGGTTCAATTAGCTGCTATTAAACAGCCCCTTCCCTATGTTACAGCAAATTGCTGCTTAAATACTTTTCGGAAGGCATTCCTGGAGGATGAAAGGAAAATAGTCTGGTGTGGGTTTCCCGGGAGGACAGTTACTGCAGATCAGGCAGAAGAGACTTTGCTGGTTTTTTGTTTGTTATTTGCACATTTCTTCTGCTCACACACAGAGTAAAGCCACTCTAAAGCCAAGCCTGAGCACCAGAACAAGTCCCAGGTCCCTGGGACTGGGACAGACACAGGTTACTCATGCTTAATGAGAGACCAGCCACAAAATTAAATTGATTTCTATCCGTGGAGAATCCTGCCCTGTATTTAGCTTTGAGTTTAAATAAAAGTTTCAATATACTATACAAGGAATGGATTATTACAAATTAGTTAGTTTTCCAACCAAAACAAAGCAGTGTAACACCTAACAGCAGTTCTTCCCAACAGCACAGATTTACTTCAAAATTAAATCTCATACAATCTATTTATAATACAGAGCTCACTTAAAATTCCTTATTTATTTCTTTCACAGTAAACAGCTGGAACAAAATATTTCTTGGCTTACACTTTTTAACCAGTTTGAATCCACAGGCTGTAGATTTCCTGCATTCTGCTCTTCTAGCAACACATAATTCAGTAAATGGAACACATTTGCTGTTAGATTCTGTTGAATAATTACTTGTTACCTTTATTTCTCCGTTAATCCTATTAATCAAATGTTGCCAAATGAATTACTGAAATGATAAAAAAATAATTTCATTCATTTGTAAGACATTTGTTAGATGTCTTAGAGATTTCTTAATCTTTCTTCATCTCACATATATTTTTACATCTGAAAGTTCTCCTATTATTAAAAAAAAAAATAAAAATACCCAGAGTCTGTAGAAACAGTTCAAGAAGAGACTGACAGGAATGGATAGAAAAAAAAACCCCAAACCTAAAATCCCACCATACTTTTCTTTAGTGGAAATCCTTGGCTGACCAGATGAAGCATTCATCATGCAGGGAGTCACTGCCCTCAGTCCAGTATTTTATTTCACACTATCAGGTACTGCAGATCACTGGTAACAAGTATGTAAATCTTACATCTGTTCAGTTTCCTATCTAATAGAAATCTCTATATAAAATGCCCATTAAAAGCACGACTCGGTCTTTCCCCCATTTTAATAAAGCACAACCTTTTTTCCCAAGTTCAGTAAGGTAAAAATCAGACTTAAAAATACTCTTTGGACGTCCAAGAAATAGGCACAAACAGACCTTCCCACCTTTCCCAAAACCCTCACGTGTCCAGCCCCAACACCATCAGAACAGGCAAAGAAGGGGAGCTTCCATTGCCAGCATTGCTACTTTTAGGATAAAGATGAGCTTAAAGCTGGGGGGAAAGATTCAAGTTGGACTTCACAGCATTCTCTTCTCTGAAAAAGGTACAATGTGAGCTGACAGGGACTTTTCAGAGGCGAGAATTAGGAGCGGTGCTTTTTCATTTCTTGATCTCCCCGACTACAAAAGTCCAGTCTTGTGAAAGGGCAGGTGTTGCCACTGCATAATAGTCCAAGTTTAGCCTCAAATACAAGTGGTGCCTCTACAGTGCTAAATAGGGAAGCTGGTTCCGATGTATTGTGTCCCTGCTTTTCACTTTTCTGACACACAGAAATTCCAAATAAAACAGCAGATTTGAGCAGCTCGTGCCCGGGTATGAGATTGGCCTGCAGATATTTGCCACAGCTTGCAAGAGTGGGGTGGAATCCGACTGTAAAGTGCATTTGCACAGAACCATTTACAGATACTAATGGAATTTTTGTTTTAGCATTAATCAGTGCTAAGGGAAAACCCCCAGCAGAGAGGTGATCAGCTACAGGATGCCAAGATGGACAACATGTAACTGCACCATAATCTGCAGCAGAGGCTGTGGAGATCTGGGTCCAGCTAAAGAGCCAGTGGGATCTCCCCCAAGCCGGGCTTAACACAGCCGCACCGATTGGGATATCCACGCTAGCACAAAACCCCTCTTTTTTTTCTACATGCTGCTGCCTTTGGTTCCCCCTATTTTTTACTATGCATCTTTTACATAATTTCTTTAACATCCTTACATTGGTCTGCCAGACCCTTAACTCAAGCTTCCTGACCCAGCCTTCCTTAAGGATTTCAGGGGAAGAAAAGAATAAAACCAAACCCAAACAAACAAAAGGAAGCTCTGGCACCAAGCAGAGTGTTTCTGTTTTCTGCAGAAAACATCCCACACTTGGGTAAACCCTTGCCTCTCACCCCAGGGACACACATAATGCTTTTGGGAGCAAGCGAGTGCTGGAAGAGACACAGCAGTCATTCAGGAGAAGGAAAAGTTGTCTCATCCTGTAGGCACCTGGACTTACTTCCATTTTATCATTCATTTTAGTCTAGAACTTCCATATGCATCTACCTGCAAAGTGCTGGGGGAAAGATGTGCTTTGAGGAGAGGCTTGAAGGAGAAGGCAATGGTGGAGAGAAGCGGAAAGTGTCCCAAGAGGAGGCTATCAGTCATTAGACATCACCCACAAGGGAAATCAACTGCTCATCCTCAGCTTCTGTTTCTAAATGTGATGAAAACATGGGGAAAGGATGCTACTTGTTAATGTTTTTCACAATAAAATATTAGAAATAATGGGTTTGAGCACTCGGTTTAGTGAAGAGAGTATTTGCTTAATCAAAACAACCTGAAGTGTCAGTCTATTATTATACTGGATGTAAGATGGGATCATCAAAATTCTCCTGTATATTGAGCAGCACCCGAAAATGCCCACCATTGGGCAGCTGGGCATTCCTACCACCCCCTGGGAGAGCAATTGGACAGGCAAAACCCAGCATCCAAACTCAGTGGCAAAAACCCCCCACCCTTCTGATTTCAAAGACAGAAGGATTAACACCCAAGTTATTAAATTAATAGCAACCATGAGGGAAAATATTGAATGTCTTTGCTTTGGCTTGCTGTGTTTTTCCGAGAAAGCTGCGAAAGGAAATTTGTCAGGGGTAACAGTTTATGTTGCTCCTAGGGGCAGCCATCTGGGATGCTGAGATTAGTATTTTAGATTTCTGTTATCTGAAAATCCACTGGCAGACTTTGCAAAAAGGTGTTTATAAATTCTTTAGTGCAGTTTAAGTAAAACTATTTAATCTAGGGACTAAGAAATATGTGTAATTACCGTAGGTGGATAATGCTTTTTCATTGCCATTCACCAAAATTGGTTTACCAGATATTATTCCTAAGAGGTATAATTAAAATCAACATAAAATCCAGAACACAGTGAAAATAAAACATTAGGAGATAATGTCTTTAAAATTACCAGTCCTCTGCACTGCAGTACAAGCATAATCACTCTCTGGCTAGCAGTGTTTGTTTTCCCTGTACAGGGATGCTTTGAACTCCCAGGCTTCCCAGCCGAGCTGTTACTTTGCAGCCCATTGTAAGAAGCAGATATTTAATGACTGTCCATAATAAACTCCTTCTCTAAATAGCAAATGAAAGAACTTTACTGAATGCAGGATTTTGACACCGCATTCGGTCTCCGCGTTACTCCCCGAGCTTCCACTGAACGCAGACTGGAAGCCTCCACGGGTTTTGAGGCAGGTTCAGATCTGGACCCATGTACCTGCCATTAACTCCTGCCCTGGCAAAATGTCCAGGGATGAACATGGGACTCATGCCAGGGTTTTCTTCCCTGCTACTTACTGTTCAATCCCATACTGAATAGCAGGAGAAGCATTTCAGAGCCAGGTACTTGTACCAGATGTTTAATCCTGTTTTCTGCTCCTACAGAAGACACAACCTGATGTTAGATGCCACCTCTCATTATAAATGTCTGGCCTTCCTTGTTAATGAAAGACTTTGTTTTCTTTTTGCAAATGTTATTAAGCAAAGAACAAACTGATTGTCTAAATTGATTAAGCAGATTCATTCCAGTGAAAAATTTATTATTTGCCTAGTTCATTTCACCAAATCAATTCAGAGGAAAAAGGCTCCATGAATTAAACTAATCACAAATATATATTTTAAAAGCCAGTCGCTTCTGGCAGGATACAGTTAGTGCAGTCAATCACTGAGACAATAACTGAATTTTAAAGTAGCATCTTGCATTGCTTCTCAGAAGCTTCTTTGTTTTTTCTTTCAGAAAATTGGTGTTTCGGGGACAAATTCTTCCTCTATTTAGTCCTATACATTCTGATTAAGCTTCTGTGGGTGGCCAGGAGTCATTCTTGGGGAAAAACCCAAAATACTTAACTGGCACTGTCTATAAAACAACAATCATACACTAATTAGAAAGCTAACTGTGATAGATTAATAAGAATTTCTGATTGCTTCAGTCCAATCTCTTGAAGAACATCTATTTATAAAAATAAAATGTCATTAATTTATTAGGCTGAACACACACATTCATAAGGCTCACTCACATCACAGTCAGAGAAAATTCCTGTATAATTTTTTGCAGGACACAGATGGAAAAGTCAAGCCTAGAATGCTAATATTCAATTCAGTTAAAAAGAAAGATCAACCACCACATTTGTATTTCTCCAGCAAATTAGAGACAAGCTTTGGGCTTTTTGTGAATGGATATGTGTACACAGACACACATGTATTTTATAGATTATTTTCCTACAAAGGTAACTTCGAAAGCAACATCCAAGGAGAATCTTTTGTTAATCCTGTAGATCTTTGTGAAGATGCCTGTCACAGAGGGCTCGCTAAAAGCACCCAGGTCTCACTTAACTGTTGATCTAATAAAAATAATTCTCTGACTTTTGCTTCTTTATATCCTGTGAGCCCAGAGGTGCAGCAGCAGCATCGCTGCCAGGATCCTGCCTCGGGGTGGCCGTAAACTCCTGCACTGTTACAAGAGTTAAACAAAGATGTTGGGAGCACATGGTGCACGGTACAGCCTGGAGACACCTCTACCACATTTCCATCTTGGTCTCAGATTAACAGTTTGAATATTTTCCTACCAGATGCCTGTATTCAGTCCCACAGTTTTTTAATGATGCCAGTTTCAAGCAGCTCCAAATTCACCTGTCTCCTGCTGGACTTTGTGAGAGCAGTTTTCGGCTGCACCCACAGTTCAGCACCCAGGCACAGTTACACCAACAAACACTTTATAATTACAGCTCATTGGTCTCCCCTTTCTTTTTCAGGAACTTTCCTCTAAAAACAAGGGAAAATATTGCCTCTGCTCGTTGTGCCCACTGAGGGGTGAATTAGTGGGGCAGATGTTTGGTCGTGCAGCTGATGCCTTGGTACCTGTGCTTGCTGTCAAGTACAATTTGGGGTCTGAAACAAAAGAAGATTTTATAACAGCACAGAGTGAGAGCAAAGGCTATAAACATTGTGGCATGAGCAATAATTTAAAAGCATGTGGCACAGGCAACAGCAGCAAAGCGCAAAAAACTCACAGCTAAGAAGGAGAAATAAACCTCATACACAGAATAGCATTGCAAAAAGAATTTAGCGCTTTGAAAAACACAGTAATGGCAGGTCTGAGGATGTCACCCCTCTCCTTTTTGCCAGAGGGGAGGTCCTCCATCCCCACCCCACCAGGGTGGGGGATAGCAACATCGTGAGTGGTCCAGGTGCTGCCAGCCCTAGGGAGGCTCAGAGAAAGGAATGATTCCCCCACTTACAGCTTCACATGGAGCCCCCGGGCCCTGTGCCCCCTTGCTGAGGGAGCAGCCACAGCCTCTCACCAAGCAGAACTGTAAGAGCAGTGGAGAAGGGCTGAAGCTGCCTAGATAAACCATAACCCATCAGGTTCACTGCAGGATTTCTGGCCAGGGCTCCAGGATGATTGTGGAGACACCAGTCCCAGCAGCACCCACTG
Source organism: Oriolus oriolus (assembly GCA_013400235.1). Classification (NCBI taxonomy): domain Eukaryota; kingdom Metazoa; phylum Chordata; class Aves; order Passeriformes; family Corvidae; genus Oriolus; species Oriolus oriolus. The sequence continues at coordinate 277,279 of VXBT01011766.1, forward strand.
GTGTCCCCTGAGCTCCCCGCACTGAGGGGCAAAGGACCGTGCCAGCATTACCACTGCTGCGCTCCCCACTGAGGCATTCATGAGCCTGTTCTCTGGATAAGCAAATATTTTGATTAGCGACTTTGACAAGCAAGTAAGCAATGAGAGCTGAGAAAATAAACAAACACTCCCAATAACAGAAGTTTCCTTCAAAATCTTTGCTGCTAAACACCCTCCTTGTGTATTAACACTGTCACTTTCAACTGTTTTCCCCATCTTGTGCTGAGCTGGGGTCTGCAGTGAGCGCTCAGTGGTACCTCGTACACTGCTGTGCCCTCGCTGTGGCAAGGGGCTGGCGCTGGAGTGCAGTGACGCGTGTGCCTTGGCAGGTGCCCTCGGCACAGCCAGAACGCCGGGAGCAGAGCACAGCCACACAGGCCATCGAGGCTCCCACTGGCTCCACATCCCAGGTGTCCAGGGTGTATCACAGCAGTGACCAGGGAACATGCCATCTCATCGCCCCTTTATTATATCCTCTTGCACTGCATCCCCCAGGTTCAAAGGATCCAGAGAAAATCAAACCTCAGTCCATTATTATTATTATTGTTGTTGTTGTTGTTATTGTTATTGTTATTAATTTATTTCTGTTTCAATTTTTTAAGCCATTCCCTCAATGTTGCACAGCCTGACTTGTGATTTCAAGGGCAATACCAATTAATCCTGAGCTCAGCACAGCTACTGAAGTGCAATGCCTCTAATTTATGGGTTCAGAGTTAGCAAAGCAGCAGAACGGGGACAGATCAGCAACTGAGAAGAGAGAGCCTCATCTGCTTCTGAAACCAGACTGAAAAATACCACGGCAAGAGATAACCAAGGAGACAATTCCAGACTTGATGGACTGTTCATTGGAAGTGACAAAGTCAGAGGTATAGGCCATTTCCTACAGCAATACTGAAACAGAGGGAGACAAGCAGCAGTCACACACCTCTCTGGGCTCCCTGGGACTCTGGACAGTGTCCCACAGCACATCAGTCCATCAGACCTGCTCCATGAAAGGCAACATGATGGGAGGATTCAGTCACAGGCTGCAGCTCACCATTGCCACTGCCAGAATGGCTGCTGCCAGGAGATGCTAATGGCCATAACAGGTATTTGATGCAATCCCCTGTGCTCCATTACTTCAAAGTCAAATCTGGTCTCAGTGGAGAAAAAGCAGATTTATTTGGGAATGTTTAAGTGACTGCCTTACCAGTTACCCAGTGACGTCTATGCTCAACTACTGTGACAAAAGCCTGACTAGGTAATTTCGTTTAAAAACCTGTGTATTCACCATTCTGATTCTTTTTTAGTACTCCAAGGAACAGGAAATACCTTGCAGGCCACACAGTACCTTGCCAGCTAAGACAGCCTCCCCTTCCTTATGGCATTAAGAACCAGGGCACTTTTCTGGAAGGTGGGAGGGATGGAGCCCCTGGCAAGCAACACCCAGGGCCTGCACACAGGGCAGAGAGGAGAAGCCAAGGTGCCAGGTAAGAGCTCTGCCAGCTCCCACTGCACTGCTGACAAAGCTGCTGCCAGCTGGGAAGTAACATAAAGTGGAACTGACAGAGAAATGTGACAAATTCATTATTAATAGCACAACTATTTTTTAATACGTAGAAGGCTGTACTAGATTAATAAAAACAGGCTTTTATATTCCTTTCTGACAGCAGTGATGGTGTGTGATCTCCAGAAAATCGAGTGCTACTGATGCTGGCTCTGGCTGGCATCGGGATGCTGCAGCGGATTTGGCAGGGACAGGATTTCTCTCCAGGACATTGCAACTCCCGCACACTCTGGAAGGTCACGCAGGCTGACTCTGTGGCAGGCTGAGGCACTCACACAAAAGGTCAGCATGCTGTGGAAACCCGCACACAGCTCCTCCTCGGGGGGCTCAAAACCTCTTGGTGTTCATTAGAATCTGCCTTGTTTTATCTCAACCTATGGTGGGTTTTAAGGGAGATTTATTTTTTAAATAAAGAGCAACTTGTGGCGTATATCAGAGACTTGCTCTCTCCAGCCCACTGCTCTGCAAACCAAAACTGCAGCAGCACAGGTGGATTTCTGTTTCTCTACCTACCACACACAAACACCTATCTGCACATCCACAAGCTCTCAAGCAACCTATATCTCAATCTATATATATACACACACATTTATAAACATATATATTTTTATTCTTACTATGGGAATGTTTACCTCGGGTGTACAAACGAGACCCATCAGTGTGTAACACAAATACCTCATTTAACATCCCATTAGCATTTATTCCTTCTGTCTCTGCTATTTTTTTTTAACTTGTTCTCTTCAGAGGAAAGAAAACACAGTGTCAGTGAAAAAATATTTCAAACGAGTCTCGAAAAGGATGAGTTTAGGAAAAATGCATTCACTCACCCTTATTGTTTCCACCTTTAAATCTAAGTGTAGCTGCAGTGCACGGACTACTTACAAATGACCCTACACAGTTTCAGAGGAAAATCATTTAGTTCTTTAGAAAGAATTTTTATCATAACTGGCTGCTTTTTTTCAGCCTCCTTAGCATTTTCTGCTACTCTTTTGCATTTATCAGAGGCAGGTTCCATCGCCCCTTGCTGCCTTCCTCGCAGCCAGTAGTAAAGGTCTCAGCATCCCCTGGCTGGCGTGCAGCATCCCCGCACGGCATCCTGGCACACCCGGGGCTGGGAGGACGGGGCATGCTCCTGCCAACCTCGGCACAGACACACGGCCACAGCCTGCAGCTCCCCGGGACAAAACCAGCGCAGGGAATGTGGCTCTTAGAAAAACAGATGTGACGCGGAGTTGCAGCAAACATTATCCAGCCATGAAAATGCTGCCGTGCAAAGCAGAGCCCCACGCCCGTCCCTGCTCCAGGAGGGGGAACGCGCCCGCCCGCGCACCGCAGTGGCTGTGGGATGCGCTCGGCCGAGCGTGGCGGCTCCCGAGAGCAATCAGAGGCTTCCCAGGAGGGAGAGGAGCAATAAAGCATGTGGCAAGCTGTCACTGTGGGGGAGAAGGGGCAACTATGGCTCCTGTGAGAATTACAGTTCGTGGGATTCAGGGAGGAGCACCCGGCAAAGCTGCTGCCAGGCGAGTGCTGGGAATGCGAGGGGCGAGGTGCGCGGTGGGAATGAGCCGTGGATGCACGCTGTCTGTTCATGGCTGCCCCACCCCGCCCCATTCCCGAATGGACGGGAACGCTCCCGCGGCAGGGAGTCCACAGACGAGCCCCTGCACACCTCACGGGGATGTGCTCGGAGACAGGAAAGGCCAGTTCCAGAGCCTGCTCTGAGCCACCAACTCCTGCCTTGCAATAAACAGCAAATTCCATATGTTCAAAAGAAAAGTTCCCGCAGAAACTTCTTTCCTGACCGTTTTAAGTTGAACGTAACACAAAACGAGAAACACTTCAGGTGGGGATGGAAACACAAGGGGCCCCCACGTCCCCAAGGAGGTGCAAGCCTCTTTCCCTGCTCCTGCCACACGGGTGCCAGCACCTCCGCGGAAGCAGCTCAGCGCGGCCCAAAGCAACCTGGAAGATGTCACTGCAGCCCCAGTTTGCCTCGCCACCGCCCTGTCCAGGCCGATGGAGCGGGGATTGGTGCACTGGCCGCCAGGACTGTCCCCTCAGGCCATGGCAGTCAGGGCTGTAACCAGCGAGAGGGGACCCACCAACACACCCCGGGAGCGGGCATCAGACACGCCGGACGGCCGGGGGCCGGGACGGAGGGCCCTCCTTGGTCGCGAGCAGCTGAATTAAAAGCCGGAGGGCGATGGCAGCCGCGTTGGGATCCTTTGAGCCGGAGGCAGCCGCTGCTATTAACACACAAAAGCGATGCCGAGCAGCCGAGCAGGACAAAAGAGGTGGGGGGCAGCCAGACAAGAGAAACGGAGGGTGGAGCGAGACAAGAATGGGAGAGGACCTGCGCGGACAAGAAGGAGGGGAGTGAGACACGCACACACACACAAAAATCAGAGAAAGGGAAAGACAAGGGGATAACAAGGGGGGAAGAGACCACATGGGGGAGGGCGTTCCTCACCTGGTCCGCTCCCCCTCCACGCTGCTCCTCTCACTCTTTGCTTGCCCTGTGCAAGGACACCAGAGCAGAGCATCAGAGCTTTGGGTTGAACGCCCATATCCAAGAGGATCTTCCTGTTCACCCAGGTTTTGCATTGTTACTGGGGAGGCTGTGACCAGCAGATCTGCAAAAGGACCGGGAGTAACTGGATGTGTTTCTCACCAGCAGCCTTATTCCTCATTCCTATTTCAAAAAATGCACCTTGGATGATGCCACAGTCACCAGCATCTGCCTGCAAAACCAAAAGCTGGTCCTAGTTATGCCAGGTTAGGGACAGGCATGGATCAGCTGAGGTAAATAAGCGAAAATGACTCCTCTTGAACTCAGGGAACATAAGATGCTGATGGCTCACCCAGCCTCACTCTTCTGCTTGGCAAGTTTCTCCTTTACAAGCACCCCCCCAAACCTGGGAGTCCCAGGGGCATTTCCCTCCTTCCTGCAGTCAAGCAGCCCCAGCAGCCTCACCAGTATTTTAGGGACAGGGTGGCAGAATAACAATAAAACCCAGAAGAGGGGAAAGGTCCACATCAGAAGATGCTGTAGAGCTAAAACACGCATCAGCTTTTGTTTCCTGATAAGGCCTCTATAAATGACAGAGTAAATGACAGAACAAATGTAAAGCTCCTATCGTTCTCAAGGATATTTGAAAAGCTCTCATGTTTCCAGTGTTTCATAAAACAAGAAAGTCAGAAATGGAAAACACATTTTAAAAGTATGAACTTGAAGGGAATTCAATAAAAATGCATTTTTCTGACTGAAAAAGTATCTTTATCTTCAGGAATGAAAACTAACACTGGTGGCTAACGTGTTTCCAGCTGGCAGCTCTGGCAGCTTCACCTTTGAATTCTGGTGCCCTTCACACAGCACAGCAGTGAGCACTTCTCCCATCTCCCTCCCCAGTTCAATATTATTTTCAAGACTACCTCTTTTTTATTAATTTTCAAGACTATATTCTTTTTATTAGGATTTTTGCAATTTTATATCTTTCTTTTTCCAGAATACCAGCCCTGTGGCTTTCACCCGCTAAAATAAAAAATGTTACCACTTTTCTCTCTAAAGCCACTGCCACACTTTTGGCCACATTTCTGCTGGTTACCAAAACCACCACGAGAGCTGACGTCACAGAAAGGCTTATTTCTAAATGCTATGCTCTGGTTGCTGCAGCACATGATTCCTCAACCCACATGGTTCAAACACGACCCAGAACTGGACTGGTCCTCCTTGGGCCACAGTTCTCCAGAGCAACCAAAATATCTGAGATGAACAAAACCTGGCTGAAAGAAACTAAAAGTGAATGCTGACATCTCCAACTCTCCTTGTTTGAGCCTCTCCATCCCTGTGAGAAAAAGACTGATGAAAAAGAAGAGAGAATGAGGAAAGGGGGAAAAAAAGGAAGAAAATTTCTTGGAATGATCAGAAATTACTTACATGCATGTTCATGGACTAAAACAAGGATCATGGATGAGTTAAACCTTGACTTCCAGCTTAACTGGAATAAGGATTTCATTTTCAAACACTAACTTGCATATTATTATTTTTTTTCATGAAGCTGGGGCCAACATCATCTCTGGCTTCCCAACAGGGCTAGAGCAGAGAACTTGTGGGTGCAGGCATTAAAATGTTCACAGCACCTTAAAAAATGTGTTTGGTTTTTTTTAAAAAAAACCCTAATATAGTTGTTAGGTTTCAAATGTGCAAAGTGTTAACCTCCCCACAAAAGTGACTTGAAAGAAAGATTTTTGATCAGCACCAGTACTGAGAATAATTCAGTTCATATGTGTTGAGATAGCTGTGGGAGACAAAATATTTTAGAAAACTGTTGCCCAGGATCTTTTACAATTTCAATTTTCTTCTCCGATAGAAGGATGAGGTCTAACCCAAGGATGAGCTGCAAAACATCAGGCAGAAACAAGCAACAGGAAAAGAGGGAGAGAGCCAAGCCTCCTGCCCACCACTACACATGTACATGTGTTGGGGCAACACATTTCAGGTGATGAGAAATACTTCCATTAGCACAGATAGCTCTCCAAATAGGCTCTGTAGCTTGAATTTTAATTTTCTTTATGTCTGCTTTTTGACTTCCAACACTAAGCATGATGGGAACACCACCAATAGGAAATTTGGGAGTTATAACACGTGATGTGTTTTGAAACAGGAGAGAAGTCTCAGTTCATTTGGATGTAAGAATTGATAAGGGAAAGGGGAGATGGGTTGGATTTTGAAAAAGCAGTAGGAGTATGGTAAATGTTGCCTCTGGGCTAATGCCAGAACCTTTCTCCTCTTTCACATTCTTTATCCATTCAGGATAGCCTGGAACACACCAAATGGGTTTTCCCATGCAAAAGCCTCTGGGAAGCAGTTTAGATACATGATTTCAGATGCAAAACCTTCTTCCCAGCCCAGGCCATCACATAGGAGCCAATTCCTGAGCAGAGTGGAGCCATCTCAGTCTTCAAATCTTTCCCAAACTCTGTCAGGATACCCTGAGTCTTTGTGATCCAACCAAACATATGTCACGCTTCCTCAAGTTAATAATAGATGTCCCAGGAAAGACAGCTCTTGAGGTCAGGGAAATTTTTTCCTTCTTTTTCTCTTTTTTTTTTTTTCCCCCTGTTGTCTTTTCGCTTCTCCATTGGAAGGGGTGGGGGAGTCCGAGTGCAGCCCCCGAGCCGCCTGCCCGGCTGCCCCTCGCCCACCTCCCCGGCCAGTGGCCCAGAGCCCCGCGACTGCCAGTGCTCTGTTTGTCTTACACAAGTGTCCCCTGAATGAGGAAAAATAAATAGAAGAAGCAAACATATGACTCTCTTTAGCACAAAGCCTCCCCACCTCCTCTTTGCCTATTTTTTTTATTATTTTTTTTTCCTCCTCCTCTGGCGACATAAAAGGAGGCTGCGTCTGCCCCTGTTGAATGTAAATGCCTTTGAAGTGGAACTAATCATTTCAAGGATAGTTTGCGTTGTCCTAACAACGCAGCTGAATTGCGAAGCCCCTCTTTTTGTTGAAGATATGTTTTCTTTCTTTCAGCCCAACCTGATGATGATATACTGCTTTCACGCTCTGTCCTCCCGCATCGTAAATCTCCGCTGCCGCCTTCCCCGGCCCGAACTCGCCCACGCCAGCGGGAGATCGGCTGCGGCTCCCCCTGGGCAGGGCCGGGCTGGACCGGGCGGGACCGGGAGGAGCCCCGGCCGCGGCGCCGCCGGGAAGAGCATCCCGGGGCCGGCGGCGGCCGCGCCGCTGAACCGCCCCCGCAAAGGGCGGGATGCAGCCGCCGGCAAGGGCGGGAAGCACGGCAGCTGGCCCTGAATCCCTCTCCGTGCACGCCTGTTCCTTACCGGGCACTCCTCCCTTCAGCACCTTCTGGGTACCCTCCATCCACCCCCGACAAGCATCCTGCACCCCCAGCACCCCTCTGGGCTCCCCTCATCCCTCTTGGTGCACCCCTCCAGGCGCCCCTCCATACTCTAGGTACCCTTCACTCTCCCGCCCAGCATCTCTCATATCCCTCTGGGCACCCCTCCACCCATCACCGTCTGGGTACCCTTCATCTTCCCACCCAGGCATCCCTCATCCCCATCCCCCTTGTGCATCCCTTCAGACTCTCCTCCATCCATCCTGCTCTGGGCACCTTTCATTCTCAATCCCAGGCATCCCACATCACCCTGATGCACCCCTTCAGGTGCCCCTCCACCCATGTCCCTTCGGACACCTTTCATCCTCCACTCTATGCATCCTGCATCCCCCTCTGATTATCCATCCTCGCCCTCCAGGCAACCCGCTCTGCTCTCCGAGCGTCCCTTCCCAGACCCTGCGGGCACCCTCGGGCTGTCGCCGGCCCCGGCCCGCAGCTCCCGTTAATGCCATTAGTGACAGAGGTCGGGTTTCAATCGCGGCTCGGTGACACGGCGGGGCTGCAGCGGGTGCCTCGGAAATTCAGGTCAAGCGGTGCGGGCTCGGGTTTCACGGCCAAGGCTACCGGGAGGCAACCTCGGAAATGCCCCACTGGATGGACAGACAGACGGATGCACCACAGGCAGTCAGCAGGCGGCTCCCCAGAACCCTGCCCAGACCACAGCTTTTCTGAACACCCCCCTATCCCCACATCCCCAACAGCTCTTCTGGGCTTGGATGCTTTGCCCAGGTCCCATTCCTGGCCAGGATGTCTGTGGTGGGGCAAGTTCTGGGTTAATTCCCCCCCAGCGGGCATCGCAGTTTGACAGCTCTTTCTTTTTTAACAACACAGAAACAAATTTTATTTTCTGCCTCCTATAAATTATTTACTATCAGGGCTGAGGTAATTCCATTAAAGCCTCATGGTTTGCTTATACAAAATAGTTATCTGGGGACTCCTTTTTTTGCCATCATAAAGGCACACAGTTGCCAGAGAGCAGGGAAAGATGGGAGCAGGAGGAGCTGCCTGCTGGAGAAATAGGACTCAGGAAGCAGCACAGGAATGGAAAGGAAAGAAATGGCTTTGCCCCCTCCCTCAGTTTATGAGACCCTACAAGCACAGAAACAGCCACCTCCCTGGCAGGAGTGGGCAACAGGGCTGGGACCAGCTCAGGCTCACCCCTTCATTCTGCTGAGCTGCACCAAAGATGGCACAGGAGGTGACAACACCGGCAACCAAAGCCACCGCAGGCTGTGCCTGTGCTTCCCAGGATGTGTCTGATTCCCCGGGAGAGCAGCAGGGTACCAGCAGCATTGCTCTTCCCCGTGCTGGGCTGTCCCCCTGAGAAACCCTGACCACACAGGTGCCCTTCCGCAGAGCCACACTGGGACAGCAAAAGGCACTGTGTCCCCCAGCAGGGGCTGGTGAGGGGGCTGGAGGCAGTTCCAAGCTCTCCCCCCACCCCAGCGCTCCCTGCGGATGCAGCCCTTCCTTCTCCAGCTCCATCTGCCCATGGGACACCAGAGGCTCAGCACCTCTGGCTGGTGCTCCTGCAGAGCTCTGCTGGTGGGGACAGGGCTGCTCCAGCACCCACAGCCCACGCTCATCCCCATGGGCCCTTTGCAGCAGGAGCAGCCTTCAACAACCTCCCAGGAGCTCAGCTCAGAGAAGATAAACACCGAAACCCGTGTATGCTCCCCAGGGGGGAGAGAGAAGCAAAACAGCGAGATAAAGGAGAATTCCAGGTGAACATGAAGAAACTGTTTACCCTCAGAAAGTGGTATATTAACAATCATTCTGTCTACAAGCATCTTCCCTTAGACAAAACTCACAGATTTTCCTGTTTTAAAGGGGAAGGCATGAAGATGAATGAGTCCATCTCTCTCCCTCTAGTATCTTTTGCCACTCCATGCAGGGGTGTTCACTAGAGAAGCAGCAGAGTACTTGGTCTTACAGCTCTAAATACTCAAAACACAAGTCTGAGAAAATCGAGGTGTAAAGAAGCTGGAAGGCAAACTGCCAACTCCAAACAGCCAGGGCTGTCTCTGGCTGAAATATGACATTTGTGCAGTACTGATGTTTTTATATTTATGTAAATTAATAACTCGATCACACACAGGTACCTTTCTCGCATCTGAAGTTCTCCACATTTCCCGCCTGTTACCTTCTAGTCCATGAATCCTCTCAATCTTTTCAAGGTAATGCAGGGCCTGTGAAGAAAGGAGCAGAAATTGCCACTTGCTATTTCACCATCAGGGAAATGTAAAAATGTTTCTAATTAGTGAACTTGAACATTTTAAATTGGCTGTAATTCCTTCAATGCTCCTCATCATGTTGGCCTTGGGACAGCTCTGCTGACATGGAAAAAAAGGAATTACTTCCCTCTTACATGGATTTGGTCACACTTCATTGGCATTTTCCTGCCCAAATAGACTTTGCTCAAGAACACTGATACATTCTTCACATAGCACTTCATATGTAAAGCATGGAAACCTGTTTCAGTATATATTAAACCAAGGTGCTGCTGATTAGTGTGGATACACCAACTTCTGGGAGGCCAGAACCTGAACACAGGGGCAGGCAGGCAGGCAGGAAAGGTCCTGTTACAGACTGGGGGGGCTGTGATTTCTCTGGGCTTCACAGCAGCCTCAGGGCAGCTGAGCAGCAGATGCTCCAGCATTTCACCTTGGCAGGCAGATACATCCCAGCCATAAGTGCTTCTTGGCTGCGTGTCTCATCTCACAGGACTTCCCAGTGCTTTTAAAAGTCAGATTTAATAGCACTATTTGTAGAGCAGACACTGAGCAGGCAGCCTTTCCATGTCAGCTCCTCCAGGTCCTCTCAGACATGAATCGCCACACTTGAGACTGAGATTTTCCCTCCAGGAGAGCAGCCCATGGAAGCAGACTCCGTCACCGCCTATCTGCAGCAGCCACTGCCTGATGTGCACGAGACACCAGGGAGGATGAGGGGGTTCAGGTCTCCTGATTCATAAGCTAAGCTTCAAAATCACACAGCTCCTTCTGAAGAATGCATATAATTCTTTAAAAAGAACTTTTTATTTCTCCAAATCACATTTTTGGCCCCAAAAGTAGAGATTCTAATATATGGCCTAGAACTTTATGGTAACTCCAAAAAACCCCAAAGACTGTCAATATCACAGAATGATAGAATGGGTTGGAAGTGACCTTAAGGATCATCTAGTTCCCACCCCCTGCCGTGGGCAGGGGCACCTTCCACTAGACCACGTTGCTCCAAGCCCCGTCCAACCTGGGTTTGAACACCTCCAGGGATGTGGCAGCCACAGCTTCTCTGGGCAACCTACTCAAACAGAGTTTGAGCCAAGGAACAGGTGCCCCGCTGGCTATCAGCAGGTGTGATGCCACGGGCTGCAGGGTCACTGGTGCTGCTTGCACCAGCACCAGGTCAAGTCCCAGCCTTCCTAAAACAATAAACTTAAACAGCAGTTACTCAATATACCTCTGCTTTCATTTCAAAGAAACTTAATTTTTGAACATATTTTGACTCCTTTAGCTACACCACCTTGGTAACCATGGAAAGTTTTTATGACCACTGGCAAACCCACTACTTTTTAATTACTGCCCTACCCAGTTGCTAAGCAAGTGCTTTATGATATACAAAAAAAAAGTCTGCAGGAGTTTCTAAAATATTTGAATAATTTTGTTCCCTCTACATCTTGAAAACACACACAAAACAGCCACTTTTACCATACAAAAGGGTGATGCAAAATATGCATATTTTTTGCCACATGTGCTTCTGTTTTTCCTCTTTCCATATCATCTTTTCCCAAACTATCCTGCAGGGAGTTTGCACTCAGCCCTTCATCCACTCTTCGTTTATTGAGTTAAGACAGAAACAGGCAGTGTCAGAAAAAAAAAATCCACCCCCAAAAAAGGAGAAAGCCTCAACTTGAAGTGTCCTGGGATAAATTTTAAAAGGTTTGTAAGACAAAAGAGTGCCAACAGCATGTAGCATGAGAAAGGCTTAATGTTCAAAGAAACACCCTTCAAAATTAATACATTTGATGGAGCTGCAAAAGCCTCTTTAGTAGCAGCCTGCCTGCATTAACAATTTTGGACAGCCTGGTGCCTCCGAGACTCCACTGAGCAAGTGTTTCAGATACGTTTTCTTTATGATGCTGCAGACTGTCAGTCTTTACATAGCATCAAGAATAGATGCTCTTAAGAAAATATGTTGTGAATACCCATAAGTAAAACTAAGAACAAATAAGCCTAATTTTAAAAAAAGGAGGAGATTTGATCATTGTCTCCCTCTCCCTTTACCCTCTCCACCTCCCCCTATTGAAATATGGCTGGATTCTGACCACTGATAGTGATCCAGTTCACAACTCTACTGGACATATGAGACCGTGAAATATCATTGCAGCAGGATATGAAGACACTGACTGGGGTTTTTATGCCAAAAAAATTTAACTAGATCTCAGCTCTTAAAAGGTGATGTTCTTCCTCCCATCAGAATAGTTGCTGAGTCAAAGTAAAAAAAATACTTTTTAAATGCAGCAGTCAGAGAGTCCCATCTGATCATAAACACACCCTGTCCTCTTGGACAACAAGTATTAAATGACGATAACGTGTACACAGCGATGCAGCTCAGCCCTGCCTGCTCCCGAGGGCAGCCTCTGTCTCCCCAGCCGCAATTTTGGCTCCTCGATCCCTGCACCCTCCTGAAGCAGCAGTTTGCAGCACTAAGCTCTGGTGAGACACTTCAAATCTCATTCTTAATTTTTTTTTTTTTTTAAATCTCTCTTCATTCAAACAGTCCCAGCTTGAGATAGCTTGATATATTACTACGCCTGTCAGGGAGATGGTGAGAATAATACGAGCAAAAAGGCCGGGCTGCTCCTGGCCGGGGCTGTGGCAGGGAGCACAAAGGGGCTGGCGGGGGCGAGGGGGGCACGGCCCGGCATTTCCGCTCCTCTACCTACCTACGTGTCTAATCGCTGCTGAAAAAGCTGCGGCACGTCGGCCCCGGGCTGCGGGGCACAGGGGAGCTTTGAAGTCCCGAGCATCGGTTCCCCCCCGCACCTCTGGCAGCGCCGGCGGACGCTCCGCCTGCGCCGCACCTCACCCCAGCACCCCCGTACAGCACCGATTCAAACACCCACAGCAGCTGGGACTGCAGCAGGAGAGCCCTTCCTGGGGCCGTCAGGGTCCCACCTCTCCAAGCTTCCCCTCAGAAAGCAGCTGCCAAGACAGGGCTGCTGAGCCCCTCTGCACCTTGCACCAGGACGCAGAGATGCACGCACTGCAGGGTCACATCCCTGGGGAAGGAGAAGGGTCCCACAGCCAGGGATTCTGCCCCACTGGGATATTGAGATGAGATCTGGGAGTCCTGCGTGTGTGATGAGAGCATGCTGTGTGGCAGAATCCTAAGGGCGAGAGCCCAGGTAAGTCTGTGGCAGGGCAAGGAGAAACAGCCTCACCCAGGGGCAATGAGGCCGTACCTGCAGCAGGGAGAGGGGCCACACTGGCCTCCCATGCCAGTGGCTGCTCAGAGACATTCCCTGTAGAGGAGTTACCTCCCCCACTGACACCTGCCCTTTCTGAGACATGCCAGGCTGCTCTGCATTTTTTCATATAGGAAAAATTATTTTTTCCTGTGTGTCTCTCAATTTAACAGCCCCCACTGTTATCTTCAAAAGCACTACACCAACTTACTCCAAGAAAGCTTCTGACCATATCCCAGCTTATCCTGAATCAACTGGGGAAAACCTACATCCTTGGGAAAGTAGGAATTATACAGGAATTATCCCAGGTACTAGGTGAGCTGTAAAGGGGTAACCAGGAGGAATGAGCCCAAACACCTCACCTGTGGCATACACAGAAGTTGTTTCCAGCTTCCTTGCTGCTAGGGGGTTTTGCTCACTAAAACCACCAAGACAAGAAAGTGATGGTGTTTGATGAAGGAACACAGTTGACACACACCTCACACCAGCAACAGTGCTGGGAGCATTGGTACCTGCAGGAAAAGCTGTTCATGCTCCTCCTTTATGGACCTAAGCTCTGCCCTGGTTATTTGCCCAAAGACTTCTCCATGTTTTTCACTGGGCATTACAATTTTCCAGTACAAACAACAAGCAGTGACTCTGGCCAGTGGGCAGTCCAGTCACCTAAACCCAGTGCAAAGATCCCTCCTGATTTCTTTGCAAACACGATGTTTTCATGAAAAACTCTGGGCTTACTCAGGTACCACCAGCAGAGACCCAAGGCCTGGCCTCCTCTGCAGCTTTCCCTGTCCCTTCCCTCCTGGTCACAGGAAGGGCTCAGGGTGGGAGTGAAGGCAGGATCAGGCCATGAACTGTCAGAATTACAACCCACATAATTCTTCCACATAATTTCAAGCACTTTTGTACATACCTGAGAAATGAATGCCTGAGTTTAATGATTAGGTCACCCTGAATCACACCAGAGCATCATCTGCACAGGACTGCCTTGAAATTCTCCATATTTCCTCATTTCTGTAATACTCTATGACAATTATAAGCTAAAGAATTTTCCAATTAAGGCAAATTACATAAGCAAATGTGGCTTAGTGTAAACAACTAGCATCATGTTATTGCATGAAAATGTTTAATTAATCCACAGATTTTCCAAAAGACTATTGTTTTAAGAAAGAATTTGTGGTAATTCTGGTGCCTTCCTTAGTTTTCTGTTTCTGCTGAAACGAGAGCAGCAGCAAGGCTGGAGTATGTGTACCCTCCACCCTGACAGCACACATACACACACACGCATCACCCTGCACTCTGCCTAGGCAGCCAGTGTTTCATGCTCTGGGATATACCTCCCAGATCAGGAGGCTGAAGGAGAAAAAAGATCACATCCCTGACTAACCTCTAGCATTGTCAATATATTTGTTCTTCTTCCCAATCAAAAAATTAGAAGCCAAATTTTCTTAAAGCGCTCTTCATAAATATTTTCGGAAGGTGAAGCAAAGATCAAAGCAATACACAAAATAGCTCCCTAATTTTGCTTTGTTTTATTTGTTTTATTCAAGCATCAGAGGGGCATTAGGAGGCAGGCTGTGATGATTTTTAATGATTCTGTTATTCCTGTGTATCCAAATCTTTCCCTGCATTTTATTTTTAAATGTTTTCTATTATGGGGCAACAAAGAGCCATTCATTCTGCCTAGCAGAAACCTTAGTTTTGATTAAGCACTTCTGGTAACCATTTAGGGTGCTAAAATCTATCATTGCATTTAATTATCCTTGTTTTTTTATAGTCTCCTTTATTGCTCATTAAATTACTAAAGATGCTTCTGTGGTTTGTTCTTAAGGAAGGATCCAGCAAGAAACATATGCTGGTGAAAGGTTGCTCAGGTTTCCACAGCATCTGAAGCTGTCAGCATAAATTCACTGATTTTGTTTTATCAAAGGATAAGCAGCACTTGTAAAACCCTGGCACTTTGGTCACCAAAGTAATAGTCACATAAAAGAGGCCTTTCAGGTACCGGGTTTGGTGAGCAGCATTATCCCAGAGTTCAAAACATTTGGACTATAATTCAAAGCTGAGCAAATCATTTTGGCTGTGAACATGGATGCAAAGATATTTGTTTTCCCTGGGCCAAGCCATCGTGGCATGTTTTGCAAATAACACTCTGAGACCTGCAACATCCCTGGGTGTGTGACCACGAGTCCCCCGCCCTTCACCTCTGAGCCTCTGCCGAGGCGGCCGGATCTGGGTACAGTGGGAGACCTTGAAGATGCCAAAGCACTGAAAATACTGCCCACTGCTCCCACACAACATGAAAACATGGTCCCAGAGGAGCAACAGCAGCGTTCTGATTACACCACACCTACGGATGCCTTGAACAAGCATCCCTTGTGCTGGTCCCATTGGCAGCTGCAGACCCTGGCTGACCACAAAGCATGGTTCTTACCCCAAACCACAGACATAAGTGGTGACCATTTGGGCAGAAACTCCACTGAAAAAGGACATAGTTAATTTATATTACTGTTACCTATTTGTAACTGATTTCCCCTGACCTCCTGATGCTCACTGCTCATTGCTTCCTCCTGGCTTCCTTGTGATGGGAATCTGCTGCCCTTAGAGATGCTGTGGATGGATGTGGATGGGTCTGGGGAGCGTTTGACCCTCCTGCATGTTCCTCTGCATCCTCCCAGGATGCTGCAGCCAGGACAGCTGTTTTGGAACAGTGCATCACTTGGGCAAAGCTGGCAGCCAAACAAGGGAGGTTTTTCAATCTCTCAGTAATAGACCAAAGCCACAAAACTGCAGTTAATTCTTCACTTTTCCCCCTTCAGACATGTGAAAGGATGCAATAGAGTGTCAAATGAATCCATTGTGGGGACACACCATGTCCCAACATGCAATCTTTGCACTATGCCTCAGCCCAGGAGCCACATGTACCACAAGAGACTGAAAAACCTGTGATTCCTTTCTGAAACCAGCAGCCACTACACACCTTCACCCCTCTCACCTCCCTTCCTCCAATGAATTCAACAGTTTAACATCATGTTCCCTGCCCAGGAACAGGAGGTCTTTCCCAGACTAAAGGAAGGCTGATGCCAGCAGTATGAAGCATGCCCCCAGAAGCCTCTTCCAGACACCCCAAAATCAAGACCTCCCTCCTGCCGCATCCAATGCCAGGGTGACAACACTTTGGCAGCACAGTATAGCCTGGGCCACCAGGCTTTGCTTTACACCAGGCTTTGCAGTTTGGTGAGCTTTCAAAGCAATGTATGCTCCCTTTAGGACATTTTTTTATTCCTTCCCTTAGCCTGTCAAGTTAGTGGAAAATGGTGATCATAACACATGTGGATGTATTAACTCAGTAATAAGATTACCAGCTGATGCTAGGACAGAACAGAGGTTTTATCTCTGTTTGGTTATTTTATGTAATATTGAAGCCACATTCATATTTAAACATTATATTACACCGTGGTTTTGTAATCTCAAAAGCTATTCAGTTAATTCTCTGAGACCCATTATGTTCTCAGACTCCCTTTAAACTGGTCTTATTCTGAACTATATTTACTTAACTGTCAAACCATAAGCAGTCCATATGAATACAGCAGGGATTTCCCCTTTTCATAAATTTATGCACTTTATGTTTTATCAGCTCAGCAAATAACATGGCTCCAAGGTTTTACAGGTTTCCCCTTCCTCTGCTGTTACCTCTTTGCATGAGCTTGTCTTAGATTTCCATTTAAACTGTCCTGCAGGCACATCCCAGGCCCCAGCAGCTGCAATTTCCATGGGGCAGGATCTGCTGTGGCTTTAGGAACACTGTGCATGTGAACTGGAGCTCTGTGTGCCTTCACAGCAGGGAGACACTCAGTGTCCTGAGCACGAGGCTCTCAGGATGGTAGGGATGTGAGATGCCAGGTGTGGTGCTGGCAACATATTCTCCATGGGCTGCTTTAAGTTCAGTTTTTCAGATACTGGACCCAGTATGGCCAAAACCATGGCATTGCCATCCAGGCAAAACACGTTCCTTCCCTCTACTTGTGTCTCTCAAATCAGCTGTGTATAAATAATTTTCCCATCTCTGCTACCAACCATTTTGACTGAACAACAAAGACATCATCCAAACTTCAGCATCCTTCTCATCTGGACTTTGCATGTGCCAACACATTCCCTTTTACATCTCCCATAGGGCAGAGATGTTGTAACTGGGGTGCAGAGGATGCCCTGATTGGCTGGACTGAGCCAGGCTGGAGCAGATCCAGAGGGACCAAGCCCTGCTGGCTCCAATGCACCTCATGGCAGTGGGGCTGGTGCCAGCACAGGGACGCCCAGCTCGTGCTGCAGTGCCCTCCATTCCAGACAGGCACATCTCCCCTGTCAGCAAAACCCCAGAAAATAAGAAACCCAAACTAGAAACAGAAGAAAGCAGGTGAGGGACAGGAAAACATCCAGAAATTCCATAACAGGTTCATCCATGTCTTGCCTGTGACCACAAAACCAAACCCAAGGCTGCTCTGAATGGTCCTGCTTCAGTCCCTTTCTTTCCAATCCTGCATCCTCAGAGCCTGAGCCCACCTTCAGGGCCTGAAAGGCACAACGAAACAATTAGTCATGCTCCATAAAGCTGCCTCCATCCAGCCACCCACAGCTCTGCCCAGCACCTGGAGGACACCAAAGTCTGCACTGGAAAGAGCCAGCACAAAATGTTCTCACCAGTTACAGTGGCCAAGGTCCACATGGCAAAGGCCCAAGGTGACATCTCTGAAGCTGGGAGCGCCAGGAAGCCAGAGCTCCATCCCTTTAATCAAGGCACCAGCAACCAAATCCAAAACTAGGGTCAGAGGGTTTAGGGGCAGCACTGAGTAGCCCCCAGTCACGTCCCCTACCAGGTATCCCTACTGCTCTGCAGGGTGACCCAACACCTCTGCATTGCTTTCAGGTGTTTTCACCATAGAAAGGAGCACTAGGAAGCAAAGCCACACTGCTTAAGGGAAGGAGGCAAAGAAGCACGAGAAAGGGAATATTAATAGGCAATTAATGTCAGGACAGCACATACCCAGAAAAGTGATCAGCGCTCTCTACTCTAGAAAGCTTTTCCTTCCGTCTTCACTTCTATTTCTCCTTTGGGAAAACCAGACAGAGACGCACAAGCCTCCTAAGTGCTGCCTAACTGCTGGCAGCAGAGGCAGGAGCCCACCTCCTGCCAGGGCAGTCCCCTCTGCCAGGCATGTGTCACCCCCTGTGCCTCAGCCCACACTCCTGGGGGGCTGCTTTGCACAGGCTGGGGATCCCCGAGATCGCAGCAGCAGGGGGACGGCTGCCAGCACAGTAATGGGTCTGTCTGTCTGGACTTGGTGCTCCAGGAATCAGTGTAGAGCTGAAACTGGGGTGGGCTCCAGGGGTGGTGGACCTGCACGGTGACACCAATGTGCCACCTCCGAAGTAACGTATGAGCGAAACAGCACAGCTGCTGTTTTATCAGTTATCGGTGTTAAACAGCTCTTCCGCCTCACGATTGCTGCATTTCCATGCTCGGATGGGCAGGAGCAGGATGTCAGGGCTCCATTTTGCCAAACACAGCCTTTGGTGAATGGTGCCTGCAGGTGGGAGGGAGCGTTTCGCAGCGTTGCAGTCGGGGTCTTAGCAGGGATTGCAGCATTTTAGTAGCTCTTGGGAACTCTCGACTGAAACGCAGCGTAATTGCTGCGGTGCCTCTCCTCTGCAAACAGCCACTCGCGCAGATGGCATCCCTGGGAAGAGCCGCCGCGTTATCGCCCGTGCCGCGCTCGGCACCGCACGGATCCGGCGGGCTGGGAGCTCCTGCTGCTGAGCTGGAGACAAAGTGCGCTCACGGGGGGATGCAAACCCAACACACCGACGCACATTAAAGCTCAGCAGACGCAGACAGCGCTGGCAAACCACTCACCCCGTCTGGTCTCGCCCCTGTGAGCTGTCCCGACCTCCCCGAACCCCTCCACGGGTGAGCGGGGTTTCTGATCTCCTCGCTCCTCGCCTGTCTGATCCACCCTCCCCAGTTGGGCCGGGCTTCTGATCTCTCAACTACTAATCCAATCTCCCCCCCAGCTGCTCCGGGACTCTGATCTTCCCTCTTCAGCTGCGCCAGGCCCGCTGATTTCCCCTGGCTTCCTTAAGCCTCTGATCTCCCCTCCTCAGCTGCTCCCATCTGGACCCTTGCTGTCCTCCAGCCACAGACAAAGCCCCAGCTGCAAAATGGCTCTTGCCCAGCCCTGCCTGCAGGTTGGGTGCTCCCGGGCAGCACACGGCAGTGGGGGACAGGCACACCCCCAGTCTGGCCAGGTGCCTGCTGCTGGGTGACTCTACACCCAGGGCAGGTCCCAGGGACTTGCACACAAGGAGGATGCCGAACAAACACACACACTTGGAGTATGTTCGCCATGTAAGAGTGTTTGGGGCCTTAAAATCTCCCTGCTGACTCCCACAGGCACTATGCATGCACAATTTGGACCCTGTAATTTATCCACATGGACACTGACACCCATAATGTGCTAATACACTTCAGCGGGTGGCAGAGAGAGGGTGGACTCCCCACTGCTCTTCAGCAGAAGCTGCACCTCCACCAGAGTCCTCCACTGGTCTGGTCATTACAAACAGAAAATAAAAATTATTTGCAAAAGATAAGCAGTATTTTCAGGCTTTTTCACCGTCCCTGGGGACCACTCTCCCACTTTCAATGCAGTGGGGAGTCTCTCACATCCACAGGACCCCAGGAAGGGGGCACTGGGCACAATCACACGGGGTTCACAGCAGAACTCCAAGCATTGGATCTGCACTGCCACCAATCACTGTCATGGCCATAAGCTCTGATCCACCACAGGCCAGGAGGAGAAGAAGGGTGTAAGGATGAAGTGCTTCTGTGGAGAGGCCTTCTTTCCTTCTAATGATGTGGACAAAAAGGGAGGAACACGCCAGGCTGGATCATGGTACAAAGAGTTATGCACAGCTCTGATTACGACAGAAGAGGATTCAGTGCTCCAGTCGAGTAACGACTAAGCACCGGTATTTTTGTTCCCCCAGAGACAGCCACGTGCTGGCACTTAACCTGCCATAAATAAAAATATTTACAAATTAATTCACTTGGGCAAGGAAGAGATCCAAGCAGCCAGGCAGGAAATGGGAAGCTGAGAGAGGGAAGCAGGGAAAGCAGCATCACCGCTACCAGAGAAGCTCCTGGGAGCAGGAAAGAACCTTCCCCATATCATTGCCTTCTGCACTGCAGGCAGACACACTGCACAGCTCCAAGGCCAAACAGTGGGCGAGGAGTAATCTCCCTTCCCAAGAATATTTGTCTGCTAATCGCAATGCATTATCAGCTAAAGCAGTTTCATAATGAAGCAATAAGACCCGATGAAGTTGATGTTATCATAGGATAATTGGCCATGTCAGGCAGCCAGATGCCTCAAGGCAAAAGCAAAAGCTGTTTAACATTCCAGAAGGTCAATCAGCAGATAATGTCCATTTCCTCTGAATTTATTGCCTCTGTATTGGCCATAAATTTATTGCCACCATATTGGCCATTTCATTGAAGGAGCTTTCAGCAATTTTATCCCTGATGGTTTGTGTATATACTTGTACTCATGCTAAGATTGCTCCAGGGTTGTAACAGCACTTGAAAACTTCTCCAGTTTTTCAAAATAAAGAAGTGAGACAGTCTGACTACAGGCTCAGAGAAGCCAAGCTCTGAGCAAGCAGTAGTTACTATAGGAGCTGCAACAATAAGCTTCTAAAAGTCCCATCGTGATGGAAACTTCAGGTAACCAATGCATTACTGCAGTTCCAACCATCAAAACAAATGCAGGTTGTGCACGGAAACCTGCTGCCAGATGGTCCCAGCAAGAAAGAATTCTCTGCCCCTAATCCAGTGCCTGCGCCTGCCATGCAGAGTTGCAGGAAGTGGGGAAGAGTGGCCCAGCATCACCCTCACCCCACCCCAACATGGGCTGTCATGGAAGAGGTGACACACCTGGAGACACATCCCAGCAAGATGAGCCCATCACTGCTGGCAACAGGGACGCAGGGGCACTGGGACACAGGACTCACTGGGCTTAGCTCTGGGCTGTGCCACCTGCAGGATCCAGCTCTTGCTAAAAGTATATTTCTCATTCGCACGCATCACCCCATGGCACTTGCGTCCTTCAAGCTCTAAACTGACAGCAACCACCACCTGACAACCCCTGGGTAAACCGTTCCTATCTCAGGGTCTCTTCCAGCAGAGGCAGGGCTGCACTTCGCAATTACATGCTCCAGCACAGAGTGATTCACTTGGAAATAGGTATGCATGGAAAAGGGAGAGGGCACAGCCAAAAAACGGGCTTTGTGTAGTGGTACAAGACATCTGATCAGCTTAAACAGCTGTAACCATCCATGCAAAAGCTACGTTCCCTCCAACACAGGTAAAAGGGAGGTTGCTTCACTGAGTGCCTGCCTGGCATTTTACAGCAAAGAAAGTAAGAGCAATGGAACCTTTCTGTGAGAAGCACAAAGCAGAGCAGGACATGTCCCTGGCCAGCTCTGTGAGAGGAAGAAACTGAGTCAGGGAGAAATTACTTGCAATACCTGCAGGGAAAAGGAGAGCACATCCCAGCCTGCTTCAAGGTTGTCCCTCAGTACTGATACCATTAAGCACAGCCATGTCCCTTCAGAGTTCTTAGTGGCTTATTGATAATGTGGTCATTTCCCTTCTCATCTGCAAATGAAATGGTATCTCTTGAAGAGGTTCATATACTGGAATATAGAGAGAGAAATTTTTGAGAAGACCCAGGTAACACCAGGGTAAGCCTGCTTAGGCCAAAACAAGAAAAGAGGTGATAAGACTGAGGACAGATCTATATTCAGAGGGATGATCCTAGCCCATGGAACCTGCTCTGGACGTGCTGCCCTTCCGCTGGCTGCATCACACGTGTCTATCTTCAGTCAGACACTCCAAAATCTGCCCAACCCTTCCCCAGTACTTCCTCTCAATGCCCATCACCACTGGCAGCCCATGCTCTGGGCCTGAGCACCTTGGGAGCTGGCATGCTCAGAGCCTTCCCTATACACCATGGGCATCCCTTTCCCTCTTGCACTCACACGTCTGATCCAGACAAAATCCAACAGGTAGGAGAAGGCTGAGAGCACAAGGCTTTCTTCCTCCTGACCCTACTCTGTTAGCAATAGCTCATGATGGCCTCCTGTGGAAATGCTGACCTTGCTCAGGAATCCTGCATAAACTCTCCCTGATAAAACAGACATCTGCTGCCATGAGGCTGGGCAGCCAGCTCCCAGGGGCCAGCTCCAGGCAGTTCCTGAGAGTCTGTGCAAGCTGGAAAGAAGATTTCTTACAGCAGAGGCCAGCAAAAGGGCTGCTGCACCCAGGAGGCTGACAGAACCCTTCCCTTGTCCATCCATATATGTTTTATTCTCTCCTGTTTTCAACAGTCTTGAGCGATCCAGAAATTCCTCCAGATAAAGCTACATAGAAGATCTAATTCAGCATGGAAGTTGGATCTTCTAATTGTATTAGGGGTTTATACACTGAGTTAGCAAAATACCATATGGCTCTTGTAATACAGGCTGGTTTTTCCTTGGCAGGCTGTGTAAGCTGCTAACAGCAGACAAGGTCATAACATGTCTCCTTATCACTGCTTTATGTTCTGGATCCCAGTCCAGCTTTTACTGCATGTCATCCAGCAGAGAGATTTGATGTACTTTCTAACCTCCTGCCTTCCCAAAAGGATTTTCATTCCCAAATCTCATGGCTGAAGCACCGCCTCTGGGTTGTCTTCAAAGATATTACTGCACGTCTGGGTTTAAACCTTCCAGTCAGGCATTATCCTGGGGGGAAATCATGTTCTAAATATCACTTCCAGTTTCCATCCTGGCTCACAGGGACTCAGGCTCCCCATCCTTCACCCCACTACACCCTGTACATCCTTGCCGGGGCTCCAGCCCAGCAAGCACGAAGATCCTTTTTGTAAGAGGTGCCCAACCTCCCTGGATCCCAGGGGTAGGACTTGCACAGATCTGGCCCAATAAAAACAACAAATCAAGCTCGTCCACTCACATATAGCCCTTGTTTTGAGGTCCATGGTGGTTGGTTGGCCACCCCTGCTCAAGGCCATCTGCTCCACCACCTTTCCAGTGGTGGCACAAGCCTGTGAACACATGGCATTTCAAACTGGACACAGTTCCTGTGCCATTTCCAAGTGCTGCCAGTCAAACCAGACAAAAATCAATAAGGACAGGCTTGTTCTCTCCTCCTCATTAGTAATTTCTAAGCTGACATGATACACATCAGCCCAGCAAACTACTTAATACAAGCAGCCAGAAACGCAGACACTGCAGGATCTCACTCAGCCTGAGCAAATCTATTAAATAGATCAAATAAATCTGTGAAATTAATGGGCTGGCCCAAGAAAAGGGAAAGGGTGGGGAAGGGAGGACACCTGCTCTCAACTATACCTCCAGATCTCTCCACCAGCTCCCCTCCAAGCCTACCTTTTCCCACCAAAGGCCACACAGCGTGCCCGAAGGAGGGGACAACACAAGGGCTGCAAGTGCAGCTGCCCACATCAGAAGGCGGGTTTCCTGTGTAAACTCCTGCTGGCAGCTGGATGTTGTTTTTCAGCTTCAGGAGTTACCATCATTTCACAGGAGCAGAGCCTTGCACTCCAGGGTCTCCCTGCTCGGTTGCACCCCGTCTGTCTGAAGGGCAGGAGTCGCGTGTGGGAAATTCTCCAGATTTCCAGGAAAGGGAAGGTGATTCTTTTTCTTTCCTCAGGAAAGCAATCAAATTTAAAGTCTGAATATTTGGTCCAGAAGCAGTTTCTCACCAACACACTCCAAGTGCAGAAAATAATGACAAAGGCAGGGAGCCACCATTCTGTCACAGCTGCATGACCGGCTCCCAGGCAGCCCCCTGCGTTAACCACATACATTCACTTTATGAAATCACCGCAGCAAGCTATAAATGATGCATGAAAATTAAATGAGAGAACTCCAACCAAGGCATGAATCCCCAGCCACATGGCCGGGTTGGGCAGAGGGGCAGACAAAGCAGAGGCAGACAGAGCACTGTGTGCTGGGAAACCAAAACAACAGTCAGCTTTTGGAAACCAAAGCTGTGTTTCAGGAGGTGGTTGAAACAGCATCAGTTTGAAAGGTATAAATATTCCAGAACAGGAGGAAAACCAGGCTTCATCCAAAGCACAAGGTGTGTTCAGGGAGACCACCGCTAAACTGAGATTAATTTTAAGGAGAGGTGTTTTCCATGGCTATGTGTTCACTTACACATATCAAAAGCCCTTGGTGCAGTCATGCAGCTGCAAGCAAGGATGGCACACAGGACACAAGGGGAGGCACACAGGACTATGGGGATGGCACACAGGACTTGGGGTGATGGCATACAGGACCAAGCCTGGGCTGTGCTTTGCCCCAGATGCTGCTTTGTTAAGACAAAACTGCACATAGGCTTAGTCTGTGCCCCACCACTCCTCCTGCTCCTTCTTCACCACAGCCATAGGCACTTCTACAACAGCACTGCACATAAAGGCATGAATGTGGGACATTTCTAGAGGAGTACTGTCATACTACCTGGTCCACAGCTGCCCAACTATTAGAAGTAACCTGGACTTCCAGGATAACTCTTCCAAAACTAGGGATTGCATGTTGAATCCACCCCTCTTAGAAGGGCTGCCAGCCCAACAGAAAGGCATCCTGTTACACTGGGATTTAGATCCATTTGCTTATCAGAGCAGAACTTGCAATTGAAAGGGAAGATGGAAGAAGAAAAGCCAGGAGATGGTCTTCCAGGTTTGTATTCTTTAGCATTATGTGCGAATAGCTTGTGGACAACCTGTCCTCTCCAGAGACTGGACAGGAGATTGGAACTCCATTCCAAGACTCTCACATTTGCTTCCAAACCTTGGAAACTCTACAGCCAGCACCAGCTCTGGACAGAGGACATCTGCAAGAGGCTGGAGCTGTGAATACTTTGCAGACACAGGATTCAAAGAGGTGTCTAAGTAGGCGGCAGAGAAGCAATAACCAAATCTTACCCACAAGAGCCTGGGATTCCTTTCACAGTCATAGCTCCCAGTGAAGACAACAAGCTGTTCTCCTGCAACATCTGCAGAAAGAAATTGCTTTAATTGCTCTAGATACAATAGCCAATCCTTAGACCCTAATCTGGCTGCCTAATACTCTTGCTTGGTTGAAAATAACTCTTGTGAAAGCAACCAGCTGGGATGGAGCTTATCGGGCAGCAGCACAGAGCAGGACAGGTCTCACCCCACAGCCCATGCCCAGGGGACCCTGCAGGGATCCCTGCCCAGAAAGGGGGGAGCTGTTGTAACCCACAACGAGCTCCAGAACCCCTCTCCCCATGTCCATAATGAACTCCCCAGACTCCCTGCCTGGGCACCACCTTTTAAAGAGTAATGTTTGACTCGTTCCCAAAAATCTGTGCAGGATGGCCAGGGCAGGGCTGGTCCAGCTGACTGCCCTTACCCTCCTGCCCATTGTCTGGCTGAAGGATGCAGAGGGCAAACCCCATTTCTCTCCACATGTACAAGCCATGCCTAGGAGGAGCAACACAACACTCAGCTGGTTTCCTAAAAGATGTCTTAACACAAACAATAAATATTCATCATCATAATTTTGGATTCCTGCTGACTGCATAACATGGGTGGCAGCCAAACATTCACGGCCAAAGTTGCAGTGGCTGGAGTTACACATCCAAATAAAGAACCAGACTGTCAGGGTGCTGCCCATGTTGCCTCCCATCAATAACAGGAGCTGACTATTAACAGAAGACAAAACATGACGAGACAATGCAGAAAATGTGTGCACATCCAAACAGCAAGACTGCTTGCTTTGAAGCCAAAATATTGATATGGGTACCAGCTTTAAAAATGCCTTAACCTTTCTGTTTCCTATGTTAAATAAATCAACTGCAACCAAAATGATCATATATATCTGACATGCAAGAAGACAGCTCCACGTATGTAAGAAGGGTGAATCATTAAAAAAAAATCCATGTGGATTTTAGGGTTTTCTTTTTGTCAATAACATTTTCTATAGAAAACAAAATTTTCTTTTATAAGAAGAGTATTTATGAACCATCAAGTATCATTTTTTTAACCCGCAAGATATTTAGTTTTCTTTAACTAGTCTGGGTAATATGCAGGTGAATATAATCTGGAAAATAATCAGTTGCCAAAATAACCAACAGAGTTTGATTTTTGAACTTTTTTTCCCGTGAAAAGAAGAGTATAAACTCTCAACAAACTCTAACTCACAAAGAAAAGGAATAACTATTGTGAAACTGTTCGCTTTCTGACTGCTTTTTTAATCCCCCAGAAAATGTGCTGAGCAGAAAAATGCAACCCAAAATCACAAACCAGAGTCTCATCTTGGGAAGTAGATTAAAACCAGACATGCCAGCTGTATTTTTGTGTCCCTTCAAAACTGATTTTTGACATCCTTGAGCTTTCAGAGTGCTCTTTAGCCTCTGTCCCAGTCCCCACATGTGGTTACATTGGTCCCACCAGCCACATCACAAGCCCTAACCCAGCGCATTTGTTCTCAGCTGACGCAACACATCCCAGCATACAAATGGCTTCAGAAAACACAGCTTCCCTTTGAAAAAAGTTCTTCCTTCACTGAACACAATGCAGCTTGAAGAAGGGAAGATAAGCTGTATTTTACCGGCTCGTCATGAAGGAAGTGCTTGGATACCCAAGTGCTGCAGGAACTCTGCCTCCTTTCCTAAGCCTGTGACTGCTCAAGTTTGCTCTCCCAAATGCCACTGGCTCAGCTGTCCCCCACCTGGCTGCCTGGGATGCTGGCACTGCAGTCAAGGGTTTTGGGGAGCTGACTTGGAATTCACTGTGTTATTATTTCCAAATATGACTTTGAGACAAGGAATGCAATATATTATTTATTATTTTAATTATTATTATGTATGTTATTCTTATTCTTTGACCTGTTATTATCATCATCATCGTCATCATTATCATTAAACAGAGGCACTTCTGCTAACCACTGTCCCTTTGGTCATTGCAAAATCCTGGACAAGAGGTTAAAGGTTTTACAGCCATCCACACAACACTAACTCTACCAAAATCTAAACTGTCCCAGGACTCATCCTCCATCCCCCATACCACTGGAGAGAGATGGGACAGCCCAGCTGCATTTCTGAAATAAACACCTGAAGACATTCAGGAAAGGGATGTTGTGCACCGACTCAGAACTGTACAGATCTTTTGACAGCTACTGGAATGTCCATCCTGGCTCCGACATGAGCACTTCACTTGGGTGCTGGGCTTTCTGTACAGGTGGGCAGTGCCTCAGTGATTTGGGCAGCACTTATGTTGCTAAATTGGATCCCAGTGGCGCAAGCAAAGCACCTTTCCTACACGTCTCCCTCTCTCCTTTGACTACAGGATGAGACAGCTGAAGTGTCCAGCCTGGAGGAGGGAAGGCTCCAGGGAGACCTTATTGCAGCCTTTCAGTACTTGAAGGGGGCCTATAAGAAAGATGGGGACAAACACTTCAGAAGGGCCTGTTGTGACAGGACATGGGATGATGGTTTTGAACCAAAAGGGGGTTGATTTAGATCAGTCTGTGCAGATCCATGCACGGCTGTGTTGAGTCACGCACAGCGCTGCTCCCTGCCGTGCCAGGAGGCTGGGAGCGCTGTGTCGGACCCACTCACTCCTGAGAACCCTGTCCATGCCTGCTCGTGCATGGAAAGCCACCTCCCTAATTCCCAGTTAGAGAATTAACTGCCACTGGAGTGGAGTGGAGGGCTCCTGGGGCAGCAGGTCCCCCTGTGCAGCAGCAGAGGGACAGCAAAGGTGACACAACCCTGCAAGGAGCTTCATCCCTGGATGGACAGCAAGAGAGGGTGGATCAGCTGCCCACAGATGTACATGACACAGTACCAGAACTGGAGGATGAGCAAGGTTGGGTTTAGAGGCTGTCTGCTGCTCAGAGATCCCAGTCTCTTTTGATCCAGCAGACCCAGGCTTTTTTTCCTTTCACAGGCACGGCCAGAGCCCATCTGTCCGTGGAGGCTTTTATCTCATTCTAGGACAGAGACAGGGCTCTTGGTACAGCTCTGGCTGAAGATGTTGACTTCAAGGTGATCCTTTTTATCATGGCAGCCATATATTTCAGTGCTTTTCATGGGTTGTTTTTTTCCTTAGATTTTCCAAGAAAATATTAGCAAGTAGAATCTGTGGAGTAAATGTACCTACAGGCTTAAAGTGAAAGCATTTAAAATAGAAATAAATCAAAGTGTAAATATGTTACCCTGCACACCAAGGGCCTGATCCTGTGGCGATTTACTCCTAAGAATAATCCCTATCCAGGCAACAGCAGCTGTGCCTTTGAACTCAGCCAGACAACCTGGGAGAGCAGGGGGTATCTCATGAATATCCAGCAAGGGGAGGCTCAAATCCTAGGCTGCCTTAGCCAAGGTGCAAAGAAATTTGGAAAGAAATTTTGGAGTTCTCATGACTTTTGGAAGTGTTGGTAACTTGTGGTGATATCACAGGCTGCCCCCACAGACCACCTGTCCTGCACCATGCACCTGCCCACACAGACACATCCTATCCCAGAAGCTCAGGGGCTGATTTCCACCCTGTTTTCCATGGCATTGATGTCTTGCTGCTCCTTTCACTCCACACCTCCTCTGTTCATAAAGAAAGCAGTTTGGTAGTGGAAAAAATCTGCCTTACAGCTTTCCAGTGAGAATGGAAGGATGTCTGTCCCTCACAGTTCCCGGGAGGAGTCCCTTCCCAGCTGAGATCCTCAGTCAGAAAGGTGCCTCTCAGGCAGGACCAGGTATATTGGGCATCCCCACAACACACCATTGCTTCTGCTATTGCATACCAATACGAAAATAGAGTCAAGGCTCTCTGACAAGATTCTCACAAGCCACATTTATGTCTAGCAGAGAAGGAGACACAGACCATCAGTCCAGAAGGCTAAAAACAGTGAATGGTACAAGGTTATGAAAAATAAGTTAAGCACTCCAGAAGAAAACTATCTGTATCTTTCTGCTTCCCACAACCAGTTTGCATCCTGGAGCTCATTGATGCACAGTTGCTGTGAAACTACAAAATGAAAAAAGTATTTGTTTTAAATTTTGCCTTTTCCCATTATATTTGGGGTGAAACATCCCCCTCTGCCTGTGCTGCAGCTCTGTGCTGGACATCAGGCACTTGCTGCCCAGCAGGAACAGGGATTGCTCTGCATGGGAAGCCAGCACAGGGCAGCACAGGGCAGAGGGGAGGAGAGAAACTGCCCTGCACCCAAAGAACAAATATTCTGACCTAGAACAGGACCCCTGGGCATAACCTTTATGTTTCTTTGATATTCATTTTTCTTGATCTTGGCAATTCCTTTTTCTGCAGCTTTGGGTTTGGTGATGCACATGCACTAACTTCTACTTTGGCTTCCAGGCAGAATTACAAATGTATCTCCTCACAAAATTATCAAGTCTGGAAACAAGTTTTAGTTTCACAGGGAAATATTTCTACTTACTTTTCTTCTCCCTGGTCTCAGTGGTGATAGTTCTGAATTTTTTCCACACCAAGTTACATTCAGTCAGGAGTGCTGTCTTTTGGTTCAGATTTGTTCTCCACAACAAACACTTCCATGCTGCTCAAGGTGCAGGTTTGTCACCTTTGTTGCAAGCAGTGCAGGCAGCAGAGAGCCCTGCTGAGCAAGCTGGTGTGTGAAAAGCAAGGAATGAAGTAAAAAGGTGCCACTATTCTGAATGAATTCTGAAAACTTCATTATTAACTGATAACTAGCAGCCACAGGCTTAGAAACGTCAGTGGAATAAATATACACACCATAGCCTGGATGATTTAAAGCATAAATTCTGCTTTCAGTCCACCTGCTGTTGCAGGGCAGGCAGACAGACAAAGCAAAGGACTATGGACAGCCCATTCCATGCCAAAGGTGTCACCACCTGCAGTAGCTGCAGCTCCATACCTTCATAAAACCGCACCAAACACTTGTCCTAAGCCAAGAGACCCTGATGCTTTTTGTGTCCCTACTTTGGCATGGCACAGCCCCCAGCAGGGAGGTGTCTCTGCTGTGCAGCAGTCCCTCTGGGAATGGGGCACCTCGGGGCGGGAGCTGCTGCCTTGACAGTGGTGGCAGGAGAGTTCAGGGAACTCCGGCTTCACCATCAGCAGCAGAGCTCAGCCTCAAACCCTGGCCCTTCCCTCGCCCAGAAATACATCAGCCAGACATTTTGCACACTCTTTGGTGACCTTTTCTGGCTCTCAAATCAGCAGTGCAGAGCCTGAGGTTTGCGGTGGCTTGGTGTGTGCCAAGGTCTCCAGCCAGGCTTTTCCAGCGGGTTTGTTTGGAGCCTCTGACAGGCTCAGGGTGGGCCAAGAACAGCGAGTCCTTCTGTATCGAGTCCTGCTTAAACCCCAGGTTAGTTGTAATTTATTTACAGCTTGGATTGCCTTCTCTCTGCCCTAAAACCACAAGAAAGCAATAATTTCTGTTTACAAGACTCATGATTTGGCAAGATCAAAATATTCTACTTTGTTTTTCAATAGTCCAGTGGTTTCATGTCAAACCTGTTCAATTTTATTATCTGACAACGTGCAGAAGAAAGCCATATTTTTTTTCCCTTGCTTGTTCTGAGCCCAGGAAGTGAATGAGGACTCCAAAACAAAGCCTAACGGTGTGCCAGGGGGATGTTCAGCACGGCAAGTTCATGACCATCGCTGCACAATGCAGGCAGAAACCTCACCATTTCTGGACTGAGAAAAGGTGAAATATAACGTGAGGCTGGTTCACCCTTTCACACCACGTGTCCTTATACTTAACATCTCAAGAGCCAGCACAAAAAGTTACTTCACCACTAGACAGGGTGAGGACACGGTGCATCCAAGTTTGCCAACATAACACATTTATAGACTTCTAATTTTTGTCAAGACACAACATGAGGGCAGTTGTGTCATTTGGGAGTCCCAGAGATGGTTCTTGCCGATATAGTGCATCAGAGTGAACCCAGCAAAGCTCTTGGATCTGACACCAAGGAATATTCATTTGCTGAACATACTGCACAAAAATCAGGATGCAGCAAAGCACAAAACCGCCTTGATTCCTTGCACCCCTGGTCCACCCTGCACACCCACCCCTCTCTGCCTGGGCAGTCGTGCACAGACAGCTCAACCCCGAAGGTCACAGCACTTGTAAACTGGAAAAAAGCTGCTCATCTGCAAGGGAGGGCAACTGAGCAGTGAATCAGTTTCTGGAGGGACTATGTAAGATTATTTGTAACGCTGACTCTTTCCCTAAGGAGCACTTCCCATTTATGACAGTGGAGCTGGAGGTGATGAAGTCTCCTGGATGAAGCCTTCGTCTCTGCCGTGCCTCGTATCAGACTGGGAAGTCAGAAGGTCTAGTCCCAGCCTTAAAAAAAGCCTCCTAAAGAAGCCAGACAGGGATGCAATGATACTTTTTATTACCCAAGGCACTTACAAGCGCCCAATTACTGCATACATTTGTAAGGAGAGAAAATTAAATCCAGATCCCACCTTCAGGTTAGCAACTCTCCAGCTGCCAGTCCTTTCTGGCCTCTAGGATGCTCTAGGAATCCTGCACTGCCCCAACAAGGGGGAAAACATCAGTGGTTGCAAAAGACCCTGTTCTTGGTATCACATCTGCGTGAGAGGCTGAACTTCCCTGTGGGTCCTTTTTGCTCTTTCCCCGTTATAAGAAACAACCCATGGTCATTCAAGTAACAGAAGCAACACCACTGTGTCATTGGCGTAACCAAATGCAACCAAGTGAAGGTGAATTTAAAATATTAAGTGTCATTTTGATTCAGAGGACATCAGTCATCTTAGAGAAATTAAAAAAAAAAAGAAGAAATAGCAGCCTGCTTTTAGGTATCCCAAGGGGAGGAGTAGAACAAAACTCATCAAGTAAATAATACGCTTAGCCTCAGTTTTAATTTAAACCATATATTCGTGTCTCAGCATAGCAGGAATTCCGTAACTTCATTCCAGCTCACATCATTGCTACAAATATTTCTGTCCACATTTTACATGCAGCTGTGCAGTGGTTGTGTTAGCACCTCCTGTGCTTGAAATGGCTGGAAAAGAACCTGATCTTTACAAAGTTGGTTTTTTTTTGACTATTGCTTCTAATTCAGTTCAAATTCAAGGTCTAATGTGGAAAAGGCTATTAGTCATCAAAATTACAGTTTTTTCAGCGAACCAATAACCATAACACAACTATTCACTGAGAATGAGTGTCAAGAAATTACTCTTCAAATGGATGAGCCCAACACAGCAGAAGTCATGGAGACCAGCAACACAGATGCACAAAGAAAAATGAGATCACTAAAATTCCTAAAATAGAGAAATAATTGTTTTTTGCAATATTCACAAGTATTTCAGTCAGAAAGCTTGGCTTTATCCTAATTTGGTCAAATAAACAAGGAGATATGCACCAGCCTGCAGTGTCACCAGGCACAAATGTCTAGGAGGAATATTACCATTTTTGGTCAAAACTCACAAGTTGGAAAGTGGAGCTCCAGAAATGCCCTCCACAGTGTCCTCCTGTGCACATGGGAGTGTGGATCACAGCATTGCCGTACGCAGTGTGACTTCATTAATGGGGACAGTCCTGTCATGGGCAATGGTAGGAAAAGACACTCCCCACAGCAGCTAATAAACCGTGTTAAAGCAATTTAAATATCATCAGGCTGCACAGACATGCAATGAGGTTTCGGTGACAGAGGAGCAAAGAGTACAACATGCCAAAAAAATGGCTGTCAGTAAGCATGTGTCACTTCAGCTTGATGGCATTTCTCCAAAATTTCTCTCTAGCAGGGTTGGAGACAAATTTCATGTCACCAGAAAAAATTAAGTGCCCCAGAGAAGAAACACCTTCTCAAGTACCTGTGTCGTTTCAGAATCAGAGAATCATTCCAATGTCCAACCTTGCCTAGCTCTGAAATACGAAGGCACTTTGGGAGTGATGCCCAGTGAAAAAACATTGAATATTATGGACAGAGGATAAAGGAGAAGGAGAAAACATTTAATAATCAACTGTCAGGTTGTTAAAGAACAATACAGGCAGAGATAAAAGGGAAAGGTTTGAAAGCTTTCAAAGTGAAGAGGCAGAACGCATTATTTGTGTTTAGTTAACTAGATAAAAAGCACACTGGACATACATATTTGATTTTCAGCTGGGGTGAACTGACAAGCCAATAAGCCTTAGAAAAAAAAAGAAAAGCAGACAAGTCACCCCCAGCAGCAGCACCAGCCACCACAGGGTGCAGTGTTGGGGTGGGCCTGGGTGGAAAAGGGGTGCGTGGGGTGATCACAGCTCTGAGGATGGTTGGGTCAAAATGCTGGAGACATTTGTCTCAGAATTACTGCATTTGGGGCTGTTAAATGCTTCTCAATCTGTTTTACCTGCAGGCTCTCAGCTGGCAGAAGCTGGGAGCAGGACATGCAGAAGTCATTGCAGTCACTCTCCTGAGGGTCCTCCCGCGTGTCTGAAGTGCTGCTGCCCAGCAGAGAGCTCTGCACGAGGGGGGAGCTGCAGCGAGCCCACAAGGGTGCTGGGGGTGGCAGTGGCTCTAAGTGACAGTGGCCTGGGAGTGGAAAATCACAGAATGGTCTGCTCAGCTGCCACACTACAAAACCAAATCACTGCTTTCCAAAGTAGTGATTTAGTGCTGCTCCACCCCACCAGATATGAAATCATTCCACTTTGTTCTCAGAAGTCCACACTGCCCTTTTCATTTAACACAAGCGTCCCTCTGACCTCATGTCAGCAGGGACAAAAAATTTTGCTTTCAAGGACTAGTAAAAAATATCCTTCAAAATAAAGCAGAAAGAAAAATATTAACCAGAGGAAGGACAGAGCAGTTTCATAAAACCACTGGAAGGGGTGGAGGGGTCCTCCCTTAACCAGGACCCAGGGGTCTTCCACCAGGGAGACCCCCTTTCCAAAGTGCTCTGCCAGCCCTGCAGCTCATGTCAGGATCCCATTTCAGCCTCCCCAGCATTCCTCACCAGATTTCTTTTCCTCTCTTCCTCCCTGCTGTCTTAACCACCAGTTTCCCTTCTATGTTTGGACTTCACTGAAGAGTTCTTAGTTGAATTGTAAATTCATCAGATACGAGGTTTTGGTCACCCTGAAACTATTAGCTGGTCTGGGTCAGATTTGTCAAATAGTTTGGGCTGGAAACTATGTGTTCGATGATGGGCAGGGGGATAGGGTTGCTTCATGGTTGATGCAAGCGATGTACAACACACGGATGCCATGCACTCAGCCCCTCTCTCTCAGGACTTTTTTGAGCTTTAAAAAGTAGAACACATCCTGTGGGAGCCCAGGAGACTAACAGCAGGATTTCCAGAGAGCCTGGGATAAGGTAAAGGGCAGATCTGCACACACCCCACACCTAACCTAGGCTGGTTAGCAGGCAAATGTTTGTGTTGGAAGAGCTCCAGCTGCTAGGAAAAGCTTTAAGAGTGGTGCAGAGGGAGAGGAGCAGTTCTGTCCCCGGGTGAGGAGGGCAGGAATTCAGGAACTGGGGCTGTGCACCCCCGTCCCCGCTCCAGGGAGGGGTTCATGACTGACAGCAGGAGAGGAGTGCCTGGGGAGAAGGCACCTCCCCAGGTGGCCCTTTTTGAATCTCTGACAGTTAACAGAGAACTCAGAGCTACCAAGAGGAGAAGAAAGAAGAACATAAATTACCCTGGCTCATAATCATGTTCTGACGTTGTGTAATAAAAGTAGGGTAATGACATCAGGAGCATCTCATTTTGAACCAAATTTCCCAGTTCCAGGGAAATTAATAACATGAGCTTTCAGCAATGCAAACTAACCCAGAGGGCACCTGGTGTCCCCCATCCCTAGAAGGAGCTTGTAAGTTTGTACTGCCAGTGCAGTTATCAAGAAGCAAAATCATATGCAAAGAAATCAAAGCCAGCACCAAAACTAATGCTTTTTTTCCATCTGCCTCCAGTCCCCATCATTTTGCTGTGCACCAAAGAGCACAGCAATTCCCCACACCACGTCCCTTGAAGCCATCCCAAAACTTTGTTAAAATTCACTACAATATTAGATGCTGATACAAGTGTGGATCACAAAATCACCCAGGCTTTCTCATCCTGTGTGGGCACCCAACATGTCAGAGAGTCAAGCCTGTTTGGAGCAGGGCATATCCCTGTGGATATCAGTTTTGTGCCTTCCAGGGTGCAACAAAACTGCTCTCCAGTCCATCCTGGTGTCTTCAAGCCTCCTTGATTTCCAGATGAAAGAGGACTTCACATGGTGGGAAGATTCAGCACCAGAGTGATGTATTCCCAGTACATCCCAGTCTGTGGTGGGGGGCCCACATCCGGCTGCATTGCAGCCATCAGTAGATGTGGCTCCAGTGCTAAAGCCGAGTGAAGGCCAAGTGCTGTGGGGTTATCTGCAAAGGGCTTGTTTTATTTTCTAAAAGAAGAGAAAAGGGTTACAGCAACCTCCATAGTAAGGAGCAGTAGTGTTGTCTTGACCCCAGAAATCCTGACCGGAGAGGAGGAGATACAGGATCTGGCTGATGTTGGTTTTGCTTTGTAAGACCTTGATCTGCTCCTTTTCTGCTGACAGCATTGATGGGAGAGTTTGGTACCACATATCTGGGCTGCAGGAGTCTGGAAGGTTACTAACTGAAGGGGAAAAATGCTGAAATCCACAGAAAAGTAAAGGGAAGCTGCAGGGAGAAGAGACACATTTTGCTAATTTATTTTTTTACATTGCAACAGCTGTGCTTACATGAAAAGGGTCGTTAACTGAAGATGCACAGAGCATCTTCAGCACGTCTACAGAGGCTTTATACAATTTAGGAGATCACTGCAGTGTACAATGCAGGATCATTTAAAATTCACAAACAAATACTATAAAACACCTTCGTAGGTATTTTAATGGTCCAAAACAAGTCCTGTGTACTACTCCATAGATGCAATTTTTCCTTTTTACTAAATCCCATACGTAAAAATCAATCTGTTCTTTTTAAAAAGAGAGACTTTTTTTATACGCTGTTTTAAAAGAATAAAGACAGCTCCCACTGAGATGTCTGTTTAAAAGTTCAGTACATTCTGCTGCCTTATTTTATCTAGCAATGATGAACTAAAAGAACACTGAAAATTCAATCATGATGGCAATAATATTTGAAAAGGCTATAAAAAAAGAATTATTTAGTTGGTAAGAAACATCTTTTGCTGAAATTCTGAACTCTGTATTTCTGTTTCATTACATGAAAAATAATAAGAGCCCTATGCAGAAAATGTGTTCAGTGTGCCACTTTGATGGAAACAAAACAGTCTTTTAAAAGCATGGAGAAATGAAAGGTGATTTTTAAAAAACACAGGTATTTACAAAGAGCCATTTACTCAGTGTTCTGAATCATGCCATTCCCGCTCTTATAGTTTAGCCATGCCTTGGATAGTTTGCATAAGTATGCATTTATTTACTAATCTTCAAAGAGTCCCCATTTTTCCTAGCTTTCCACTGTAGTCATTAGAGGTCACAACCCTGTAGGAAATATGGGCTGCCATGGTAACACAAAATGTCTGCTACAGGCTTAGTGTAATTCCTCCCTAATAGAAAAACAACAGCAGCAAATCCTGCCTTTGATAAATGGGCTTATACGTTGTAAGAAGCCACTACCTAGAAAGGTGTCTATTACTTCAAAACAGCTCTAAATGAAACAAATGTTATTAAAGAAAAAAAAAGGGGAAACAAACTCATATGTCATTAAAAAAAAAATAAATGTGACTAAGGTACACAAAGGAGAATGTGGAAATAATCTGCTGTGGGGATCTCGGCAATGTCTCGGTGAATGCAGTGGCTGAAGTTTGCAGGGCATCATGCTGCAGCCCCTCAAACTATGCTCAACAAGTGTCTGCTGAACTCTTCTCCTGGCAAACTTTTCTCATCACAAGGAAAAAGGCTGCATTTCCATGTGCCTGAAAAAGCAAAAAATTCAGGAGGAGATCATCACCTCTCTCACTACAACAAGGTAGCCTGGCCTTCCCTGCTCGGAAATTCCTACAGAAAAAAATGCATCTGGTTCCAATAGGTAACTAGGGTTTGGGAGTGAGGTAAAATAAAGGTCTATTTGATCTGTTGGTTCATGGGCATTGCTAGCACTTCAGTGAAATCCCACCTCATGAGAGAAGGGTCCTGGTGTGACTGGCTGGCTCACCAGGGTGGATATTTTGGAAGGGCTTTGGCCACCCCTCACAGCTGCACTCTACCTCATCTTATGCTTCCAAATCCTGCCTACCACTCCCAGAGGCTCCCATCTTCTCTGTCACCTTCCTCCTACAGAGCTCACACATGAAGGGCTGGTTTTCTTTAATTCTTTACCCAGGATTTTCCTGAGAATGTTTTTTTGTGTCATGGGTACACCCTGCTCTCCATCCTGTACCACCCTTAGGGCGCTGCTTGGAGGGGATGTGCCCTTGGTGTGTCTGCAGCAACATGGAGCCTCTCCTTAACCAAATCCTCTTTCTCGTAGTCTTTTGTTTGCATTCCTCCAGCCAGTTTTCAATCCAAACAGCAGCAGATGTATCTCCACCAATTCGAGTTAATTTTTCGATTAAGCTCTTGCGTTACCTCTAGTCCATTCCCCAGGATGTTTGATTTACTACTTTTTTCTGTTTGTTTGGGGTTTTTTAAAAGGACTTATTTTTGCCTGATAAAATACAGTTCCTGTAAACACTTGCAATCTGCTCTTCTTCTGTTTAGAGCTGGTACACCCATTACTTTAGGTGCCCTATGCCAAGATGGGAAATTTGAATTTCTCAGGGGTTGCATTGCTTTGCAGCAAGATGCAGGCTGCTGAATCCCATACACCCGGGACACCCTTCTGGAGATACCTCTCTGCAAGGGGACAAGAGTCTTCTCCTCAAGATGTGAACCCCTGTGACTGCCTGTCAGAGGCTCCCTCTGTGCTTTAAGCCTGTGCCCAACAAGAAACACTGAAAGCATAATTAACACCTGTGTGTGTTAATGCATCTTCCCTTGCTTTAGTCTGAAAGGGCAACTTCATCTGCAAAGTTCTTCTTCGCCTATAGCATTGTCCCCATATACTGCCGTGAGCACACTGCTGGTAGCTGAGAAACAAGTCCTTTACACACCCAGCTCTGTGTAACCACCACTGCATCTGGCAATAAAACTGAGTGCTCCCCAATAAACACCTCTGATGAGCCAGGTTGTAGGTGAAACATGGCACGTGGGGAGGTTTGGATTGGATATTGGGAGGCATTTCTTCACTGAGGTGATTGTCAAGCATTGGAACGGGCTGCTCGGGACAGTGGTGGAGTCACCATCCTTGGAGGTATTTAAAAGATGTGTAGATGTGGCGCTTGGGGACATGGTTTAATGGTGAGTTTGTAAGTGCTGGGTTAATGTTGAACTCCTAGAGGGCTTTTCCAACCTAAACAATTCTATGCTCAGGTATGGAGGGACTATCCCATGTCAAGCAAAGTGAGTGAGCTGGTTACACCCACAGCAGGAACTGAGGGATGTCCCCAGATACAGCCCTCCCGGCATCACCCTCTCACTATCTGTCTCCAGCTGCTTTCTGCTTCTCCAGAGAATCACAGAGTCATTAAGGTTTGAAAAGATTTCTGAGATCATCAAGTCCAATCACTTGTTTACATATTACCCTAAGAAAGTGGAAGATCTGGAGTAAATTTCATGAGTATAATTCCTTCCACACTATTGATGAAAGTAAAAGCTCTTCTGTGCCACCTCATCTCACAGCCAACAAGGAGCTCCCCACATCTCCATCCGGCTCCCAGCTGACTCCTGCATCCACATACAAAACCCAGAGGCACCACGTAGATTGGAGGCAATCCTGGGGCACCCGAGCTCTGCATCCAGTGAGCAAATCAACCTCCTTTATCAATGAAGTTTGACTAGGTGCACAGCTGATGTAATATTGGTAAAGTACAAGGAAACACGAGATTCCAAATCACTCCCACACACCCTCCTGCACTGCACCCTCCAGCTGCCACGTGGCATCAGAGGGCCTCCACCAGCACTGCCGTCCCACCGTAAGTCCCTGTGCAGTGCAAATTACCACGGCAGGCAACCGCCCTGAGGAGGAAGGGCTGCTGCCTCTCAAAAGGTACTCAAGTAATTTATTTTGACAAGTGTAGCTTGGTTTTAATCATCAATAATTCCTCTGAGCAAAGTGTCTTCAAGCAAGTGGGCTGTAGTCTATTTCGTAAAAGTAATGAAGTTGGAGTAAGAGGAGGGCTCGCTTCAGTGTTCTGCTGTTAATCACTGCTTCTAAAAGTTGAAAAATCACTGCTAATAAAAGTGGAAAAACTATGCGATTTGCAGACAAGCAAAGTGTAAATGAGTGAGGTTTGGTGCAGATGAGGTACTTTCACTTTGCTGAGAACAGATATCGCAAAGTACCCAACCTCTTGATTGTATTTTCCGTCGGTTGGACTACCTGGGCTCTGCAGTTACAACAAAGAGATCAGCTGCTCCCCAGAGAGTGAGAACTACAGTTTGTAGCCACTGAGGAAATGGGCGGAAAGCAGCTGCATTCTGGGGGAGAAGAAAGAAGTACTGTTTACCCAAACCATGGCCAAGCCAAGAGAAGTTACCTTCACTAAAGCTTTGTTTGATTGTCATTTGTTTCCACCTATACAGCACCAGTGGTGTTTGTTACCGGCTGATCTTCAGCCCAACTTGCAGGCAAAGCCTCCTGTAGGGCACAGGCCGCTCGTGGGGCAAAAGACCATGTGACAGTTTTGGTGTAGCCACAACCCTTTGGAAAGCACATAGCCAGTAGCAGAGATGGTGACACACACACAGGATGACTCCTGCAGATGAACCACACTATGAGCTTTACTCCTGCACGCTGCTATAACCATCCAGAGCTGCAAGAGCAAGGGAGGTGGTGTCCTGTCCCCCCACGTGATGGCTCCCCCGGGACCTCCTGCACACACACACCACGGTTGGTGCGAACAAGCTACTCTTTCGCTCTCACAGTGGTCAATGTAAAGCACTCCATCGCTCAGCAATGACATTCTATTCCTCCTGCAGTCTTACAAAGCTCTAGGACTCTCCAGCATCCAAAGAGGCAAATCAGCTCAGCTGTAGCAACACCGAAGTGGCAGTTTTCCTTGTTCCCAAGTGGGAAGTGAGGAACACCACATCTCCCCCTTCTCCAGCCCATTAGCACCCCATTTAGCAGCACCATCCACAGCTACAGCCATGGAGAGAGTCGTAATGCTGCTGTTGAGGCAAGAAGGAATTTCTGCACCATTTATTATGAAAAAATACATGTTGACTTAGTTTCCCCAAGAGCTGTGTACTTCAAAGGACAGTTTTGCTCCCAAGTTTACTTTTGAGGCACCCAAGCCACGGAAATGCAGTAACTCCCACGTGATGGGCTTTGGTGGCCAACACAAAATAAGAGCAGTGGCATTTGTGGCAACCACTGGCAGGGAAACCCTTGCACAAAGGATGCTACCAAGAGGTCAAGAACATCACTAAACTGGTGCAATTGCTCTTTTTTTTTTTTTTCCACATTTTCAAATTAAAACAGTCTTTTGTATCAACAGTAAAGAAATTTTGCTGAATTCTTACCTACTGTTTTGAAGGCCATTGCATCAAGTCCTTACTTTAAATTTACATCTTTGTCAATGCAAAATTATATTCTGTCAACATCACAATATCTGTAGAACATTACCTGACATTTCTGCTTGCAAGTGCGTTTGGGGAGCATTCATACATTTATTTGCCTGGAAGAAAAGTGGTTTTAACTGACTCTCGAGTTGCTCACTTTTCAGAAGAGATTATCAAAACACTGGATGAGAAGCTCAGCACAAAACTTGGAAGGAAACCAGAGGAGGATTATCCTATAGGAACCGATCTAATATATCAAATCAGACCTGCATGTAACAGCCCGAGTCATTGCTGTGCCATTTGTATTTCTTTGTATCTCTTTGTTCTTCAGGGAGTGGGGGAAAAAGGGCCACTTTTTCAAAGAATAGATGAGCCTGGCCACAAAAAGCTCCTCCCAATGTAAGTAAGTTATTTCGCCTGGGAGAGCCCTTCCTCCAGCAAAGAAGGCTGGAGGGGAGAGGCGGACCCTTCCCCAGGAGAAAAGTCCGTCCTGGCGCTGCTGCTCCCGCTGTGCGGGTGCGGGGGCTCACACGGGCCAGCGACCCCCGGCCGCGGCACGGCCCTGCCGGCCCCGCGGGGCCGGGGCTGCCCGGGGGCTGCGAGACAAGGCAGGGGAGCAGCCCCAGCCCCGCTCCGCCTTCCGTCAGCGCTGACACAAAAGGGGAACCAAGCTGCTTTTCAGCCAAAGGAGGGTTACTTTGGAATAAAAATAATTCTCTTCACATCCTTTCCATCGCATTTTGCTTCTTGTGGAGGAAAAAATAAATATGAAGTTACATTTTCTCACTCTGAGGACTAGCCATCACATTTACCAATTTCACTATGAGACAACAGAGCATTTTCTCGCTCTGAAATCCAGCCGGTTTTGCTATGACTACCACTTCCTAGTGCCAAAAAAGAGGAGGCGGTTTGGGGGGAAAATCACCTGTAAAGAATTAGGTAACAGAGTGTGAAAGGTCTCTGCTATTCAGGAAATACTTACCGCTGGATTTAATTACAGATTGCAACTAAACCCTCCTTCCTTTTTTTTTTTTT
>VXBT01011766.1:319071-403055 GCA_013400235.1 Oriolus oriolus
TTTTTTGAACTTCAGACATACAATAACATGACATTTATTGAATGTGGTAGCGTTGCAGTGCTCGGGATGATAAAAAAGCCTGGAGAGCTCTGTTGTTTACAATAAACTTTAAAAATATACTTTATACACAAGATTAACGAGAGTTTTATGGAGAAAGCACATTTTATCCATCTGCATTAGGAAGTACCAATTACAGAAAGAAGAGGCTGCAGGGAGCAGTGCCAGAGACCTGCCCAGGTGCCAGGGCTGTGCTGGCAGCAGCACTCCCCAGCCGCATCCTGGGGGCAATTTGCCTTTTATGGCCCAGCAAACTCCCTCCCTGCTCCCAGCACAGGAATTGGCTTCATCCAGTCCCTCGCACATTTGGTCTAAATTGCGTATTTTCCCCTCAGTATCTCAGCTGAGATGAGCGGTCCTGATACAACGGTATTAAATGTCAAACGAGCAAAAAACAATGTGCAAAGCCAATGCAACTCTGCATTTAATTTAGGCAGTGTAAAGCAAGGAGCAGAAAGGAATGGCTTTTTATTTTTTTGCACGTTTTTATAAAACCACTAAATCCAGCTTGTACTTGAGGCTCCTGTCCTAACCACCTCGCCAGAACCCATTTCTTCCCTCATTCCCTACCAATATTAAGTTAATCAGCAGTAAGCAAAAAAATCTAACAATATCTGCCTACATTTAAGTCACTAATTATACAAGGCAATGTTGAAACTTTTCCTCTGTTGTGCATTTAATTTGCCCACTTTGGAACAAGACATTAGGATTTTATTTCTAATTGTATTGATTAAATTGTGTCTCTGCTTTTGCAGCCAGAAATACAGCAGCTTTCCTCTCCATGTAGGTAATGAGGCATCCAACACCCTGGAATTAATTTAAAAATTTGTATTCCATCATAATAGTCTCTAGTCATTGTCCATAATAAAACAATTTGTTATAGATCAAATACTGTGCATACAGATACATGGATTTGGTATCAAGAGTGTCTCTTAAACTCACAAAAGGGAATAAAACTCAGAGCCCAGGCAAAAAATGTGTTCCCCGGAAGGTGTTATCCTGTCAGTGCTACAGGGTAATTTACAGGATCTGCCACATTTAGGAGCCTGTGGCTTGACTTTTTTTCGCTTTTATGAGCTAAAGAACAGAAGCAGGGTCACTGGAGATATTAAGTTTCCTTTCTGCACTAACATTAGGGAGAGAGACAGAGAGAGACATGGCAAATAAGTGCTGTGCTGTATCCTGAAAATTAAAATACAGCTGGATTATGACTCTAATGATGCCAGCTATTGCAGGGCTCATAGCCTCCCAAGACATAGCCACGGGCGCAGAGAACTTGTATCCTCAGCATTTAACCAAACAAGGAATTGGAAATGGTTTTCTTGCCTTTTTTGCTTCTTGATTTGTTTTTTAACTAAACAAAAACCTGCTGCCGTTCATGCAGAGCACAGTGGAAATCAGGAGTAAATTCTTCCTTTGATACATTTGTCTGCAAGGAAGCTGCGTTCAGTGGGCTATCAGTGCCAGTGGAGTAGCATGAAGGCAGATTTTTCCCTTCCTCTGTGCTACAAACAATAAAAATTCAGGTGATAATTTACACTGCAGTGCAGCATCCAAAGCAGGAGCACAGGTCCTCCCATTCCTTAAAAAGCACACACACGAGAGATAAGGAAAAAATAAAATCGGAGGCACATTCAATTTGCAAACCTTTTCTTTCGATAGGTTACAATTGTAAATCAAGGCGGGGGGAAATCGGATTTCAAATTCTGCCTGCATTTTTTACATGTCTGCACTTTTGATTTGTCCAAGTTACATGGGAGCAGAAGAGGGAATGTTTGCCTCTATCCTTCTGAAATGAAGAGACAAAACCTTATTGTGCAATTACAGCAAGATATGTAGGCAAAATCAAGAAAGTTTCCTATTTTTTTCTTATTTTATTTCCCCTCTCTCTTTCCCAGAAAAAAATAATTAATTTTATATCGCAAGTCTATTCCGGAGCAAAATGGTATTCATCGCAGAAAGAGAATTTACCCCGATAAATCAGCTTTCTGCAGCTCTTGATAGAAGTGGTTCATGTTCACATTTGAATGAGTTTTCTTTACCTGCACATTTTTAACTGGTTTAATAAATTATGGCAGACCTTTAAAACACGATCGGAGCTGTACAGGGTAGATTTACAATCAGCCAAACAGGGCAGCAGAAGGTAAAGGCACAGTATTTTAGTGCTTTCAATAGGAGGACCCTAATATTATTATTATTTTTTTCATTATTATCATCATCATGAAATGAATAGCTGAAGTCTAATGCTATTTAGTGATCATTTTTCAAAGCAAACTGCAAAAACAGAAGGAAACTGTTTAAATCCAGAAACTATTTTGAACCAGTTAGTTGGAAAAACTAAATTAGAATATTGTATTAATATACTCACATCATGGAGTAATTTAAAACTGCAGCAAAACTGCAAGAAGAAAATTAGATATTCAACAAATTACTTTTTCAACTAAATTCTTCGGGATAGTTTATGGTATTAAAGTCTCTCTTCTTCTTTCCATATTTTCTTACAAAGCATTTGCTACCAAAACAGCAACAACTTTGCATTTCTTGGAAGGCGGCTGATGGGATCAAAATGCCATTTCTTAAACTAGAGAACAAACCAGGTTCGTGCCCTGCAGTTTTGTAGGTGTTGTTATTAAATGATGGACAGATAAGGCAAGTGTATCCTTTTGTGAACAAATTGTGAGATACCAAAGGGATAGTCACTTAAAAAAAGTTACTGAGTTATTTATATTCTAAAAGCAAATTTCACAATTTTGTATGAATACAATTTTGTATTTAGGTATATACTGCATTTAACATTATTGCTGAAATCTAAACTAGATATGTAGATTCTGCTTTTTTTTTTTAATTGGGATCCATAGAAAATACAAACTAATTAGCCACA
Organism: Oriolus oriolus; assembly: GCA_013400235.1. Lineage (NCBI taxonomy): Eukaryota > Metazoa > Chordata > Aves > Passeriformes > Corvidae > Oriolus > Oriolus oriolus. Next base: position 322,010 of record VXBT01011766.1, read on the forward strand.
TGTATCAAAATTATTAATGTAACCTCAGCTATTCAGCTGACTTGCATTACGCAATATACGATCCAATAAATTAGGTAACATAACAAAACTAAAAATCAGGCTTAGCTCACGGTACAAATTAAACTATAAAACATTGTACTCAGTGCTTGAAAACACCCCATCTTTCATTTCTAAATTATTTAAAAAGTAATAAAGGTGGTTTCAAAAAATAAGGAAAACAAACTTATTCCAATTTGGTGTGAAAAATAATTGAATTTGACAATTTTATGAAGGGACTTTGTCTAAGCAGAGCTACAATGCACAATTAAAACACAGTGATTACAAAATAGCCATAATCATCTGGCTGGCATTTTATGTGCTTGATGCTTGTAAAAAATGGAGATTATAAACTGAGCACCATAAAACCCCGCATAGTCGAGAGAAGGAAAACCCCCCCAGACTCAAGAACACAATTACTCTGCACCCTCCCTGTGCTGCAGCCTTTCACTCCAAGTAGGCTTTTAACCAAATCTGGCTACAGGACGGGAATGGAAAATGGACGAAATACAGGTTTGTTCTGCTCTTTCCTCCCTTTCTCGTAGCAGTGCGAGAAGAGACCTTTTGGGGTCTCGTTTGTCACAGGGCAGAACTCCTTCCAATGCCTGTGCCTTGTCCTGGTTACAACGCTGGGCTGAGCAACCCATAAATGAGTCTGTTTGCAACTAAAGCTGGTTTCTGAAATAGAGAGAGAGGGGTGACACTGTCCCTACCTGTGCCCTCCATTTCATCCCACAGCCAGCTAAGGAGAAATCCTTACATCCAGTAAAGGGAGAAATTCATCCAAAAGGAAGCAGCAAACTTATGTTTAAAAGTGGTGACAGAGGCAACAATGAATACTCCGGAAAACGCAGACAGCACTTTGAGGATTTATGTAATTAAATTAATCTCATGCTTGTTCTCAAAAGCATCACTCCTGAATTAAGAAAACCCATTCAACCCAACTGTACATTTAAAAAATTCTACAAATCTTAAAAAATTAACTCATGAGGATTAGGAAAGAAAAGACCAGAAGAAATCCCCAAAGCAGCCTCCCCAGTTGAATCAAAGTGTCACATCAGAAAAGTGAAAATACTGGAAATTTGCATAAACTTTGAGGAGAAATGTTGTTGTTGTTGTTTAGAAACTACACTAAGCAAGAAAGCTATGGTAGAAACTGACACAGTTTACAGAGGTAAACTACCAAAACGAACACCACTTTTTTTTTTTTATACCTTGGTGCCCCCTTTTGGTCTATACATTTCAAGGCATTTTTCCCCGTTTAAAAATTTAATCATAAAGATACAATAACTTTTCACTGGTGAAGTCTTAATCGAGAGTCTCACGGCTGCTCTATCTGAATGACGGTCCACTGTCCCCGTGATCAATTTAGCCCCTGTGAACACGCACAGATAGCAGCTAAGGTCAAAGGAACGGGCTGATTTCCATTAGAAAAATTGCCCCAGTTCAAAATCCTGCTTTATATAGTTATCTTGATAGATGGTAGGAAAAAAAAATTAAAAATAAAAAAATATTTAAGAAAAAAAAAGAAAGGAATAAAAAAGACCCGTTCATTACCTTTGCTACAGTACACTCAATGGGGGAAGGCTGAGGCGGGTGTGCGGATGATAACTTTGCCTTGCTACATTTGTATGTGCAACACTGAGGAGAGAAAAGCTCCCCAGCAAGTGGGAGCCTGTGCTTGGGTCCAGGCTCTTGGCGTGCTGCTAGCACCCAAACCTCGCCGATCTTTGAGGAGAAGAAAGTGAAGTTTGATATATATTAATTAGACCCCCCAAAAAAAAAAAGTCTCATCCTGACGACTTTCATATTGCAGTGCTAGTAATTATGCCACAGAAACAAGATCTTTCCACGTTCAACATCACTGTGTGAAGACGAGCTTATTTCCAGCAGGGATATTGAGTCCTGCCATCTGAAGGGCCAATCAAGTGTGAAGTACAGTATAGTTTTAGACTCAATTGAAAGGAAAAAGCTTGACTACTAGTTCATAGCATGACAACTTTCATGGATTAGCTCAGACCCTATTCTACTCCATGAAAGAGTATCACAGCATGAAGACAGTTTTCAATGCACTAAACTTTAATAGCTGAGTGGGGGAGCCAAAGCTTCCTTTTGGTCTCTATAGAAACAGTACAGCCAAAATTTGAGGCAAAATTAAGATTCCTGGGTTTCAGTCCTGTATTTACCCTCCAAGATCCCTATTCACAAAAAGTCTTGACTATATATATCTATATATATACACATATATACACACACATATATAGAAAGAAAATAATTATAGAGAAAACTGCATACATGCTTGTGCATGCCATTTTTCCAATGGAAGATAAAGTGAGTTAAACGCAATTAACTAATTCACCAGAGCCCCACCACTGGTTTCCAGTGCCCCCAGAGTCCTGGGAGGAAGAAGTGGGTGCAGAGGAGCATCTGAGGAGGCATCACCGGCACTCACTGGCATTTCCCTGTCATCCCAGCTGCAAAGCTGTGCACCATTCATATCCCCATCCCACCAGAGTGCTCACTCCTTTAGCATCCTCCAGAAAGTTGGAGATTTTATTTAGGCACCAGCTCCCCAAGAAAGGCACTGCCTCCACTGAGCATCTCCACAGTGTTTTGGCTGTTGGTGCCAGAGGCTGATGGAAACTTAACCTGCAGTGGCAGAGGACAACAGCATTCAACCCAGCAGGAGAAGTTCCCCATCTGCATTTTAAGAAAAGCACTCTCATGATGAAATTAAGTTCTGAGAACAAGGGAAAAAACACGCTCCCACAGCAAACTCCTCCCCCGCTCCTCTTGTCCAGCCCATGTGGAGAGTGTTCATGGGTTCATGCAGGCGTTGTGCCCGCAGGACACGGGGCCAACCTGTGTCACCGTGGGTGTGCCCATCACACAGGGGTGCAGAAGACACAGAGCCAGCCCCTCCGCAGCATTAACCTCGTTCCTTGCTTCACACTTGACCGTGCATTTCCTAACTACAGTTCCCAGCAAACACTACCCCTGTACACCAACATGCAGGCAAACACATTTTCTCTTCCCACCTCTCACACGTCCTCTCTTTGCAATCCTTTGATCTGTGCTGTAGGACCAGGGCTTGGCATCTCCCGGGATGTTACCTGCAGGTACACACGCCGTGCTTTCCACCCGTCCTATTCAGGCTTGGCACCTGCGCCTGGGCACTGGCAGGGGCGATCTGGCTCCCTCTGTAAACTTAGATGGGCCACAGATGCCTTTCTCCCCCCTCTTCCCTCCCCACACCATCGAGATGTGTGAGTGCCTCCTATGGAGAGTCTACATTTCACTATAATGCTCCTACCCTCCCTTTGTGGAGCACTAATCCTGAGTCACCAGAGCCAGAAACTTGCCTTGCATGGCCAGAGAAATTATTCCCCCACCCCCCCTTGGGTCTGAAGTTAATCCAGCTCTGGGCAAGGTCTCCCCACAGCATCCATGCTATCAGAGCTGTGAATTTCTGCACAGACGCAGGCTTTCAGGGGATTTTGATGCTAAGGCAGGGCCATCCCTGGAGTTCTGACAACCCTGGACAGCCCTCCTTGGCCACGCAGATAGCCAGGATAAGCCCAAGGCCATCTCTCACTGAGCAGGGAGCTGCTGTGGGAGCACGGACTTCACCACAGGGATTGCAACCGGTTGCACACGGAGGGGTTGTGCTGCCGCAGCGGCCCTGCTCATCTCTCACAAGGCTCTCCCAGGGCCCTGCTCTGCTGCGCCCTGGGAGTCCCACAGACCCTGGCATCACCCTCCAGGTCTCACCTCAGCAGCATTCCAGCAAGACCCAAGACTCCTCACAAGGGTAAGGAAAGGCCAACTTTACCCATCATCTTCCAGACAAGCACAGCCCAAAGCCCTCCCTGAACATGCTCCACTGTGTACATCTGCTAAAGAGATTCTGCAAAGACAAATTTTGAATAAAGAGTTCACCTACTCACAAGGAAACAGAAATTGCACATTACTTCATTAAGCCAGCATGGTTCAAATCTTCTGTATCTTCTTCCTTCACCATTCCAGAGAGTCACAATGTACCAGGACCGGCAGCTTCACCACTCTCCCAGTATGCGCTTTCCACAGAGATGCAAAGAGGTGCTTGCTGTGAAACACCCCTCTCCTTTGGGAGCCTCTGTCCAACTGTTCCCAGGTGAAAAGTGAGGTTCTGGGGCCACAGAGAGCAGCCAAAATCGATGGACACCTGATGTCCTTAATAAATTTCAGTCATAACCACATCCCCCACAGAGCCTGCCCATGGAGAGCATCCCCCACAGAGATTGGGCATCACTTCAGAGGTTGAGTGCAGGGGTCCAGTTTTCCAAAGATCCCATCTGTGTGCTCCAAGGAATGCTGACAAGCACCTCCCAGATGAGCAAACACCTGTACGCAGGAGAAAAAGCATCAGCACCATTGCTGTGGGATAAACCAACTCACATTGCCTCGTGGAGGACGTACCTTTGGACCAGCCAGGCCTGCTCAAGTACTTGCTGTAAGAAAAGACTTGTGGTGGCACTGGGCAGCTGCTGGAAAGCTCAGCAGTGTGTGCAGGCTGGAGGGAGAGCTGCCTGGCCACAGTCCTCATGCTTCAGGCTTGACCAGAGCCTCCAAGGCCAGCTCCATCTGGAGAAGCCTGGACTAGCAGCAGTAATCTGGGGAAAAAGTCTGTCCTTGGAAAGCAGGGCCTTTTCTTGTCCCCTGGTAAAAGGGATGAAATCCCTGTGGTGTCGGCATCAGCAAAATTGTCTTTGATGCTCAGACCCACTCATCATTAGGACTGTAAGCAGAAATTAGAGAGACATGCTTATGGCTAAACACTATTTCCTCTGTTGGTTAAACACTGCCTACTTCTCTCTCCATTAGGAACAACATCTCCAAAGCCCCAGGGTGTAATAATAACCCTGAACGGAGACTTTTTCTTTTGTGCAGTGCTCAGCTATAGAGGGAAACAATTTGCAGTTTAAATTATTTCCTTTCAACAGATTTGAGAAAACCACGCTGCAGTAATTACACACACACTGGACAGGTCCTGTATCCCCCAGTCACTCCCTGAGCAGCCAAATATTTTTCCAAGGCTTGGATCAGGCCCAGTGCACCAAGACCAGTCATTTTTGCACAGGACAGAAAGTCCAGAATGTGGTCCATGGGCACACATTGACAGCTCAATCGATCGCTGGGCTCCTGCCACCGCCAGTCATGTGCATGGGTGGATGAGTCAATGGTCCTATTTAAACCTGCTCCCAGGGCCCTCAGGCCCTACATGTGTCACTGTGTTAGATGCCATTGATGCTGCAGCAGCTTCTTTGCAGGACATCAAAGCATATTGGAGCAAACCCCTCATGTGTGAAGGGAAAGCCAGCCTTTTGCACTGAGGAATCCCCTCTATTCAGCTCCAGAGAGGTTTATGTTTGGAGTCAAACTGGACAGACATCAATGTGGCCAAGCCCCACAGCCAGGGTGAAACAATGGTGACAGCCAGCCTGGACATGCCACTGCCACCCAACCCCATCCCTGTGGGGACACGGGGAGAGGAGGGTTTGGGAGCTGACAGCAGGAGGCAGGTTTGCCTCTCTGCAAGCACCCAAAGGGGAAGGAGCCCAACCAGGCTCATGCAGGACGGGTGAAAGTGGACTCTGTCATCCCCAGCACACTCACATGAAACAGCAACCTCTCTGTTTCTCCAGCCAAAGCAAAGGCAGCGCCTGCTCGAGGCAGCTCTGCCACTGGCCTGGCTCAGCAGAGGTGTCTGAGAGCAAAAACCATCCAGCACCACACAGTTTCTGGGAAAAGCCAAGAATGGCCGATTACGGCCATGAACTGACCGGTGCCAGCTGCCACAGGAAGGCACTGGACCTCACTAGGGGAATGATGCATACACCTTGCACCTCCAGGTAGACTGCAGGTCTTGGTTTGGTGCCGTGAGACCCTGCACTGTCTCCAAGGAGACCTCTGTGCCAGATATGAAACACTGTGGGAAGTCTCACTCTGCTTCAGTTTCTCCTCCTCATTCAGCTGCAGACTCCTAAATGGGTCTTAGTCTGATAATCCTTTTGTCCAAGGCACACCTGCTTCTTGTGTTCTCTGTTCCATCTGCAGCCCAGCCTTCCCTCTGGTGGAATCATCTAAAGGATCTCTCACACTTTTTGCTGCCCAATTTCTGCAGCATTTGGGGCATAAACTGTTTGATAGATTCTGAACGGTTGCCTTTGTTTCCCCAAAAAGGTGCTGTTTTGTTCACAAACACTCCAAGGAGCTCAGCAGTCTCTTTTCCTACCTCTCTTTTCATCATTTTAACACAAAAGCTAAAGCTTTTGAAATCCCTGTTTCATGTTAGTACATTAGGTATCTGAATTCCTCCCACATGTGAAGCCTGAGTCTGAACATGAACTCACCCCAAAAATCTCAAGTTTGCAATTTAAGCATTTTCCTTTGATGCATTATTTAAATATACATTTTAATTATTAATTGAGGCAGCTTAGTACTGTAATTTAATAGCCAAACCCTGCACTGGGACAGATTCTCACCTGCTGCAAATCCAGGCTGCTCCCATCCCAGCACCTCAGTTTTCCTCCCCCTCCGTCCTCCACTCCTACCAAAGCACTCCATTAAATTATTTCAACAAGCTTCTCTAATTGGAGTTCAAAGAATTCAGCTAATGAAGTATTTAAACATTTTTGTACCCTAAATTAAACAATTTAGAAAACACTTGGAGAAAACAAAATGATACTTTTATGGAAAATCATGCTTCGCAATGAATCTCTGGAGGAAAAATTGTGCCCCTGCTGTTTAATTTAAGGAGGAAACAATCACCCATTACTTTTCTTGATTTCGTGAGAAGTAGGACATCTCCTCTACAGATGTTTTACACTCTTTGTCCCTGTATTTCTCAACCTGTTTAGTTGCAGCCACCATTCCTCCAAGAATGGAGTGATGATTTTTCTGTTCCATGGCTTCTCCAGGTGTGGAGAGAGCCCCAGGCAAAGTCACACTTTCTTGCTCATCTCCTGTCTCACTGGGACTGGAGAATGTTCCTCCTCAAATGTCCTTTCATCAAGGTCTGTGCTGTGCTTGTGAAGGTTAACAGATGGGTGCAGAGGAGCAGTGTGCATCACCTGAGGCAAGCAGAAAGGGAATGCTACCCCTCGTAGACGGGAAGAGTGTTTATGAATAGGTCTATGGCTCAGGGTTGGCAGGAGAAGGGAGCAGCCCTGGAAAAGCTGCAGGTGTTGGGGTGCATGCAGGGACTCACCCTGCCTCTGTGCCCCCAGATCTTGGGAGCACCACTACAGCCACAGCTGGGGATTTCGAGCACTCAAACCCAGGATTCCTGCTGAGTTTGGGGTGTTAAATGGGAAGTTTCCAGGTGTTGAGTGAACTGCAGGAAAGGCAGACTGCTGCACCCAGCTGGGTCAGCCCTGCCAGCAGCAGATGCCCAGGGGGACAGCCACCTCTTCTCAGTGGAATCTCCTACATATCACCACTGGAGCTCTCAGACGGAAAAATTAGAAGACCATGTGACCTGCATCCATTCAGCCACAACCTACTTCATCCTGGCCCCCAAACCAATCCCTCTTTATCCCAACACAGGAGCAGGAGCCTGGATCAGCCATGCCCATCCCATGAGCACCAGTTTAAAGAGCGCCCCTTTTCATTTCAGGCATCTACCTGATGAAGACCTCTGCTGTCCACCAGGAATTGGTAAAAATGTTGAAGGTGGTCAGCAAACAGCTCCCTGGCATTCCCCAGCGTATCCGTGTTATCCCTCCCTGTGCGTGCACTGATAGCCAAGAGGAGCTGCTGCCTGCACCGCTGCAAAAGCAGGGGCTGTGGAAAACACAGACTTTGATGCTGCTGGATACCCACAGAGGAGCCAGGGGGTTGATTTATTACGGCTGTGCTTTGGGTTGAAGTCATATGCTCTCCAAACCATAATTAACTGTCATGCTCAAAAAGAAAAAAAAAAAATTACACTAAACAAAAGCCCAGAGGCTGCCCCAATGTAATGCACTTTGTGTGATTACCCAGCACAGCACAAGGGTTGGACCTCATGGGCTGGAGTCACTCATTGTGCTCACCAGCACCAAATTCATCCACCCTAAATCTCCTGTCTTTCATTTCTGCTCTCTGGTTGCCAACAGTAAAGAGATCCCCAGTACGCAGGAGGCTGCGATTTCTCCAGGAGATGGAACAAACCCCCACCCTGGGGAGCACTTCCATTTTGTCTCAGTGGTTGTAAAGGCAGGTTGCTATTATTGCTGCCTCTTCATCTGCCCTCAGCCTCCGTCAGCCACCCGTGTCTGGTGCTGATCAGATATGATTTGCTCATCCTACACACACACACACACACACATACGTGCCAAAAGTTAAGGCAATTGCAGCAAAAATTTCTCTACCTGCAATGGACACTGGGGTGCCCACCGCACCTAAGAGACTGGTAAGTTAGCTGCATCCAGTAAAACAAAATTTGGTTTCCTTTCCACAAAACCACGAAGATATTTATATATAATTTATCTTTCTAAGTTGTCATGTGGCAAAAGACCTCTTGCTGTGAGGCAAGCTTCTCTTCCTACTTAGAGAGAATTACGTGATTAAATAGAGACCTGAAAAGTTGTGAACAAGCATTGAAGAAGAAAAGGTTTCCTCTTAAAGCCTTAATGAAGTGGGTTCATTCCTCCTCCAACATCAACTTAGCCTTGTGTAGTTTGTTTTCACTCTGGTTAATCACTGACCAAAGCTGTAGTGCGGACCACCAGTTTCCAATAACCCATAAAAGGCAGATCAGAAGCTATTGTTCTTTTCTGTAGGGCTTAGCAGACAACAGCTGAATAAACCTGTTCAAAGTCAGAACAGTCAAGGAGGAACAGAAGCCCAGCCATCGGCTGCAGGGAATCCTGAAAAGGAAATTCATTTATTATGACATAATTGATAGCGCGCACGCAAATACACCACACAGACCCAGTGCAATCTCGGGTAATTAAATACAGAGCAATTACCGGGTTGCAGTTAGAGAAACAGTGTTGTTTCAAAGGAGGAATTGGTGCCTGCTTGCTCCCCAAGGATCCTAACACTTGGTGGGGGCTCCTGGCATCCTGCGACCGTGATTTTGGGAAAAATCTTTCCATGGGGCAGAAGAGGTGGAAAAGGGAAACCCATGCAAGTGTGTGTTTGGAAATGACACCCCTTAAAACTGTGAGAGCTGAGAGAGAGGTGGGAAGGGCTGTAATGCGCTGGGAAGAGACAAAGTGGCTGCTCATGGTGAAGGATTCAGGGAAGTATGAATGCAGCCTCCTGTGGGAGGCCCATTTGGTCTTGTTTTTTCATTTGGATTTGCAGCACTTCTGAGCATGCACAGAGGGTGCTTTGGGTGCAAGAGGGGTCTCTGAAGCCATAGAAGTTCATCCCTCTCCTACAACCACCTATCAAAAAGGAAAAGTTTTGCAACAATGTTACTATCCCCTGAAATAAAAAATCATCCAGTGAAGCATTGAGATGGTGCTTTTGCTCCAAATTTGCTTCTGCCCCTTCCCAAACATCAAGTGAGAGCCTCCCTGGTGGCTGTGCCCCCTCCAGTTCACAGCAATGACCCCATCAGCCCTTTCTGCTCTGAGACACTTCTCAAGCCCCTTCCTGAGCAGGGTCCAGCTGAGGGAACAAGCCTACCACAGCAAATTTAAAGAAAGGGCACAACGAGCCTGAACAGATGCGCTGTTGATGACGTGACAAGGAGGAACATGTACCCTCCAACCCATGGACCAGGGTCTAGTTCAGCCACTTGTTCCCTGCCCCAAAATCTTTGAAGCCCACTTGAAAGCGGCTCATCCCCTTCACCCCTGCCCGGGCACCAGCACCCAGGGTGACATCTCATGCTTTTATGGTGGGAGGGGAGGATTCTCATCCCAGTGTCTGAGAGGGGACTCTCCCCGCTGTCCCTTCCCAATGCCAACTACAGCACCAGGCTCCCTCCATCTGTCCCATCAGCTCCTTTTTCCTGCTGGGTGTCATTTCTATTCTCCACACTGCTGACAGCAAGCCCTGTCCGAGTGCTGCTCTCCAGTACTCCCAGAGCAGGACTTGCCTTCACCACTGCCTTCCCTATGCAGCTCAGCACCTGCTTGTCTTTCAGCTGAGGAGAAAGAATTTCCAGCATCACTGAGAGACATCCAAAAATAAATAGCAGGACCCATCTGAAGGCAGATGCCAGGCTCTGCTCTTCCCAGGGGATGATACACTGAGGTTAATGGGAGATTTAAGACACTTGTCCACACAAAACTTGAGGTTTCAGGGAAAAGAGTAGGCCTGAGGGGAAAAGCAAGCACCAGGGGGACAAGGTGAAACCCCTGTGGGGAGTTGCTCTGGAGGGGTGCAGGCAACAGATTTTGGAGGACCCTTGGGAGAGACACGGCACTGCTTTGGTCTTGGTGGGGGGAAAGAATAAGTGGAAAGGTTCAGGGAAAACCAGGAGTAGTCAAAGCAGCTGGTCTTTCACCCTGTTTCTTGCCTGAGATAAAGCAAAATAAATAAGTGAAATGTGTGGGTAAAAATAAAGAATAATAAGCAGAGGCTGATGAAGAGCAACGAAGTCTTTGGCTGAAACAAGGATTTGTTGTTGCTGCTGCCTGGAGCAGGGAGGGAGGGAGGGGTCATGGGGGAAGAGCCATGATTTGTTGAGAGCACCACAAACTTTTAGACATCATTTTCTATTTTTCAGTAGTTTATTCCTCTCACCTGCATGTTCCATGGGGAAATACTGGTTGCTTTAATTCTAACATTTGGAGTGGAACCCATTCACGAAACTTTCTGGCTGTGTGATTCAAACGAGCCTTCTCTTTCCTCTTTTTGTTCTCACAAGAAAATCAATTCACTTGAAGAGCCTCTTAATCCCATTTTTGCAATCAACAATTGCCACTTGTATATCGCTCTAATAGATTAAGAAGTGGGATGATGCGGTTGTCTGGTCTAATTCAACCCTATTCAGGTAACTGCAGCCCGAGGCACTTTGTAGTGCCAAGTGTAGAGCTCTACAGGAAGACTTTTGCTATCATAATTTCCTGTGGAGCTATGCACTGCCCCCACTGAGTAGCCTGAATTACTTTGAATTAGGCCCGACAACCACAGAGAGCAGAAATCCAACAAGCAACAATAACCAAGTCTTTGAGCATGACTTGCATGGGTTATTTTTTTTTCTCTTTTTTTTTCTTTGCATTCTAACAGAAAGAAGGAATTTCAAAACGCGCATCTATTTAAATGACAGCGACCTGCCATAAATCAAGTGGGAAACAAAAGGGGAAAACAGTTTAAGTGAGAGAGAAGTTGAAGTGGAGGAAAAATTAATCAAAACAGTTTTCAAAAAAAACTTCATCGTAAGAGCCTGTGAAAAAAAATTCAGGCCTACAGCATCTCCATGGCAACAGAGAACAAGCACATGTTGGATACCAAAATCATAAAAGGTTTGTTTTGCAGGGATGAAACAGAGACAGATGGATCCATGTTAGTTTTAGTTTAGTTTTTAAAAACATTTCAGGCAATTTATCAGCCAGCGTGCCCAACTAGTAAAGGAATACCTAGAAAATCATAAAAAACTTTAGTGACAGTTCTGCAACACGCCCCCCAAAAAGCTGAGAAGCACGAGAGTGGATTTAATGCTATAAATACAAGGCTTAAAACCGAGATGTGACTTGAAAGTCAGGCTGACATCGCATCAGGTAAACCAGGGTAATGCTGCTTTTCAAATCATAAAGCCAGTTCTACAAAGGAGTAATTCTGTGTGCAGGGGAAAAAAACCAACCCCAGCATATGTTAAATTGTTGTCTGGCTCCAGAGAGTGAATAAATTGGACAACAGAGTTAAAAATGTGTGTCTCGAGGGGTACAAGTTAAAAATGCTCTGGGTAGCAAAACTCTGATCTCAGGGGAGTGAAAAGAGGTTTCTTTCCTTTTCCTTTTTTTTCCTCTCTTTTTTCTAAATTTGTCATCATCCCTTAATTATTACCAACATGGCAAAAAATGAATTAAATCTAAATAAATATCGAAGGTTTCTCTTCTTACGAGTTTCAATCGCTATTCCTACTCTTTTACCTTTCTGTGTTCAGAAAATAAAGAGAACAAAGCAGGAGCCCTACTGGTTCAAAACTACCAGAACAGACAAACAACAGAGCACAACTGTTCCCTCATGCATGCCTGGGATTAGGATAAAAGCAGAAAAGACTTCTGAGAAAAAGAAAACAACAAAAGAAACAGGAGTGCTGACAAAACTTTTTTTCTTTCTATTGAGGCAAAAGAGAGAGAAAAAAGGAGCCCTCCTAATAAAAAAAAAAAAAAAAAAAAAAAAAAAAAAAAGAAAGAAAAAAAAGAAAAGAAAAAAGNAGAAAGAAGGAAAGAAAGAAGGTGGGGGGGAAAGAAAGCAGAAAGATTGAAGAAGAAAGATTAAAAAACAGAAGTAAAAGGGTTTCACCTCCTGTTTTACTTTTTACATTTAGCCCAATATGGCCAGAGAAACAAGGTGCAGGAGGAGAGCAGGTCCTACCCAGGGCACACTGGAAGAGGGGACCGCGCTGCCAGACCATTGCTCCATCCTGGGTCTCCAGCCCCGTGGGTGCATCCCAGGGATGGCTGGGCTCTGCTGTGACTCTCCCCACCGGGGAGCAGCTCCACGTCATGCCTGGATGCTCCTGCACCCCAAACCCTTGAGCTTCTAATTCAATTATTAAAATAAAAAATCCAAACTAAACCAGAATTATTCTGAATGGCCCCAGGAGTCAAAGTGGCTAAAGAGAAAACAATTTAAGATCTTAAAAACTGGAAACTTTAATCAAGCGAGTCAGTCTCAGTTAAGGTGACTGACTTTGCTGTTGGACATCAACATCATATCACTGGTGGCTGCAACTCACCAAACTGAGACACACAACACATTTGCACTGCAACAAGAAAGACCAAAAAGTTTTCCCCAAAGTTTTTTGGGTTTCAGCAAAATTTGCCTGCTGACACCAAAAGTGTTATAGGGGCATCACAGGTGCCAGTGAGGCAGCTTGATCCAACACCAGCCACTGCACAAGAAGGGTCAATAACCTTGGGCTGCCTGTACCGGCTCACAAGGGGCTTACCTTTGTCCTAAACTCTCAAAAGTCCAGGTCTTGCAAATGGCACCTTACCAGCAGTCCTCAAGCTGTTCAGACCTTTGCTTACAGAACCACAGTTTCCTCTGTTCAATCACCAGATATCCACGTCTGTGTCATCTAGGGATTTGTCAGCAGCAACGAGGAGCAGCAGCCTTTGAACCGCCAAACGTGCAGGGGAAAAGCAAAGGCTGCCCTCCCCTGTATGCCCTCCCTGCAGCGACCCTGGGAAGGGATGCTGTCACCTCCCTGGGAAAGGGACCAAGGCCTGCCCAAAACAGATGGCAGACGTGGAGCAGGAGGACCTCAAGCCCCGCCAGCTCCCACATAGCCCCAGACTTCTCTTGGGAGGGGAAAGACTGCACTAGGATGGTGTGCTAGGCACAGTACTGAGTCCTCGGGATACTGTGACTGGGATACAGCAGTGCCCAGGTGGAGGCAGGCAGAGGAATTTCTGCTTTTTCCACAATAAAAGTGTTTGGTCAGCCGTGGGATTCTCTGCATACAAAGAGCAGGACAAGCACTTTGGGGTCTAAATGGTTTCTTTGAGTTTGAGGAGAGGGGAAAAAAAAAATCTTATATGAGACATTCAACCATGCACTGTTTTGTGCTGTGTCTAAGGTCATGTCCATTTCAGCACAAAAGGGTGCAACAAGGAAATAAAGTTGTTGGAGGCAAGGTACAACTCCAAATGTAAACTGCCGTCATTAGAGGCTTAACCCTTCTCCCACCTGTGCTCTGCCCTCTCCAACCATTTACAAATGTCCTCAAATTGTATTCCAGCAGCTGAGTGCCCAGTAGCAGAAATTCAGCCCCAAAACACTACACTAACATTTCACACATTAGCAATGTGGGGTCATGACTCTGAAGACAGAAATATCTGTCTGCCACTCTCAGAAGCCTCTCCAGTGGGGTATCTCCCACTGCCTGGAGAGAGCTGTGCCAGTATGACTCCAGGCCCCTCTGGGAGCCAGACTCCCAAGGCACCTGGCTCTGGTTTGGAGGGATGGCACTCGTCCCGGATTAGCCCAGCTGGCCACTGGTTGTCACTGTTGCACCATTAAAATTGAGCTATGGCCAGTGGATTCCATCTGTACTTAAGGCAATCTTTAATGGCAGGAGCTCCACAATATTCCTGGGGACATGGTGGCATTTACTCTCTGCAGTAGTGATGCTGGATTAGGTTTCCCTGTCATGGGCTGATGCTGACATGCAACACCAGAAACGCCAACAGCCACAGTATCCATCGCAGTGTCCATCTCCCATCTTGGCTGTATCTGGTTCCCAAGGTTTCTCCTAAAATAGCATTGTGTCATGCACATGGCAGCAGCAGTAGGATTTCGAGAATCACCCAGTGCTGACACCTAAACTTGGCTAGGTACCCCATCCATACAGGCCCCTCTCCTTGCCACCTTCATCTCCCCCACACCATGGAGAGCACTTTCCCCTCAGTGCTTGCTGCTCTGTGTGATTCAAACGAGCCTTCTCTTTCCTCTTTTTGTTCTCACAAGAAAATCAATTCACTTGAAGAGCCTCTTAATCCCATTTTTGCAATCAACAATTGCCACTTGTATATCGCTCTAATAGATTAAGAAGAGCTTCTCCTCTCACATTGCCGTGAATCCAGTTTACATGATAAAAATCCCTCACACAGAATAATTCCTCTGAAACCGGCAAGACTGAAACACCAATCACAAAACCATCCCTAAGCACCAAGCCCAACCCACACAGCTGTACATACCCCACTGCTCCCTGTAGTATCACCTGTGCTCGTAGTTTCTCGCCAGGTTTATCTCACAAACTTTTTACATCCTCTCTCCTGCCTGCATCTTTCTGCTTGGGTAAACACACTTGAAGTGCCTGTCACCAAAGAAGAATCTGTCAGAGGGACAGCAACCCTGTGGGCTTCATTGAGGTGAGCTTGGGTTTTAGGGAGTGGGGAAAGAGTGGAATAACTCCCAGGGATTTAAATCAAAATTAAAATAATTGCTTGCCAATATCTTATTAAGTAGGATCCTGTGGAAAGTCTCAGGCTCAGATCTCAGAAATGTTGCTGCATCATGTCCTGTATGGGGACATAGTTGTGCTCATGCAATTTCCACCACAAAACAGTTAGCAGGTTAGCAGTTAGGTGGTTAAAAAGCAAAATTCAAAGACAGCGGTTACAATCATGACTCACTATTCCCTCTGAATGGTCCAAAACCTCAGTCCCTTTAGAAATGCCAGTAATTCCTATTCCAACAGCAGATTATTCTCTGTCATCACTCCTATGGACTGAACACACACATCTTAACTTTTGCAAAGACTTTTTAGGAGTTTTTTCTCCATCACACCAGGTTCCTAAAGGAATCCAGGGTGCAGGGAGGAATAACAACTATCCTGCTGTAATTAAAATAAATAAGCATGTAAACTGAGGTTTCAGTGATTTTTGCAGAAGTCTTCTTTTCTTGCAATATTCTGCTTTGCTGAGCTACACACTCTATGAGCAGTGCTCAAAAAACATATAGGAGAACCAGAGCAATTCCACTGAGAAGTAAATATAAGGATCAAACACTGAGACTTCACCCCTCTCCTCTGATTACCATTAGTTCATACAAAAATTAGGGAATAAAAAGTCTATTTAAAAAAAAACCAAACACATGTCAAACACCCCAAATGCAAAATATTTTGTCTTTGAACTATTTTGGATCTAGTCTGACAGATCCTTAATACACAGATATGTGCATCCCACTCCATGGCTGGAGATGCTCCAGGTTCCTGTGTCACAGAGCCCTCACTGAGCTTGCAGAGGCTGGTGAGAGCAGCTTCCCACAACACCCACCCCAACGGATGCATCACCCCAGCCTGGTGCTCCCCTGACTGAAAATGCTGTGGGATGGACAGGGGTGTACAGAGCTGTGCAAACAATAATGGAAAGAGAATGAGGCAGAGGCCATACTGGAAGGGAGATAAGGCACCATAGCAATGGCTGTGCACAAAAGGGAATATCCCATCAGGTGACGACACATTTGAAGAACACGTACTGAGACCACAACACTGTTTGTCATTAACGTGTCATTAAAACTATCCGTGTTCATCAAAATCATGAACATGTGCTTAACTACACCAGAGAGCTCAGTTCCAGTGCTGAAATGCTTTGCTGTGTGTGGCCTGGACGATGGGTAGCTCTGGTCCAGGATTTCTGCAGAGAAAGGCCTCCATCACAATCTGAGCAGGATGAAATCCTTCAAACTTATTCCAGAGTCCGTGGAAATTTTGCTCATCTTTCTGCCTGGATTTCCCTAGAAAGCAAACCATCTCAGTGGCTCATCTCCTGGCTTTTTAATCCAGTATTCGAGTCACATGCACCCAAAATTATGTATAACTATCAAGATTAATAATGTAATCAAGTCTCATTTGGGTGAGATATCATCTTGCTTGTACTAATATTTGATTTCTATTACAAATTCCTCATGCTAAACCTCCCCCTCCAGACTAGCCTGTAACACTTGGTGCTGAGGATGTATACGAGGATGGAGAAGGAAAGCGCCAAACCTCCACGTCAAGGCAAATCTGAGATAATTATTTAGTGCATTTACATAAAGATAGTTCCAGTTTTACACTAGGCTAAAACACTGGACTATGTGCAGAATTAATCTGACATAATGAAGGTAATTTTCTGGGTTTATATATCTCATATCTCTCTTAGAGGCAGATGCCAAGGACCAAAAAGGTTTTCAGATGGCAGCATCGCTGCTTGGCTGGCAGCTCATTAGCAACTGAGCATTTGTTTCAGAAATACTGGTGCAGCTACAAGTCTTGTATTAACTCCTGTTAGGTGATCTGGACTTGATGCCACATGCTTTAATAGCAGTTGTGTTTTTCAGGGCAAAAAATTGTTATTCCTTTCATGTTCAAATATGAAACACTTTCATGCCATATAAAATTATGTTAAAACACGCAAACTTACACACTGAAGTTTATTTCCACCAGAGAGGCTTCAGATATGTACAGATAAAATGGAAGGATATTTCAGAGTTGTATATTATAAATGTTCATTGAAGTCAAACAGAGTGGCTTTCACTGACTTCAGCAGACACTGGATGAGATCTTTGAAGATCAAAGGGTGCAATTATATCTTACTTGCTGCTGTGAATTTGAGTCTTAAGCAAATTATTCTGTTGGTCTGGTTTGTTTTTTTTTTCAGAGCATAGCTTGTTCTGAAAAAGAAAGGATCGTTTTGGGCTTGGAAGCCTGCAAATAGCCAAAAAAGAGAGTTGCTATGTTACCTAAAAGATATCTGTGATACCTGACAGACCCTTTTAGGGTAGGAAAACTTATCTTCAGAGCTGTATTGCAGCTAAAAAGCCTCAGGAAAAATGAGTTGTGTATGTAAGCATGCCCAGCTGCTCTCCAACAGCAGGTATTTGTGTGGTAAGTGACATCCCTGGCACCCACATAGTCTGGGGACACCACAGGTGCCAGCCCCAGGGTGCCCACAAGGTGCAAGTTCTCACCAAGAGCGGCAGAGGTTGGAAGAGTGACAAGGCTCATCATCCTCACATTTGACAGTGAGTGTTTTGTATTTTTAAAGTGAAGGGGTAATCAGCAGAAGGGGGCATTTGCCATTGGATGGGACAGGCAAAAACTAAGAGTAGCTGATTTTCCAGAGGACTGGAAGCACTGTGGAACATCAACAGTTTGAATTACACCAGGGCCAGACCAAGCCCCAAGGAGTTCTCTGCTCTTGCTGCCCACCCATGGGCAGGGTGGGCCCTTGGCTTCTGCTCATTACCTGAATTGCACACTCATTACCCTCACATGTAGAAAGACCGGCAGTGTGCAATTATTTATTTCATTAACTAATCCTTTCCCAGCCAAGTTTCTGCTTGACTTCACTTATTGTGCAATTTTCTGATGCAGCTTATATGCAGCTGAGCATTTTTTCTTCCAGGGGCACTGGTCACCACCAGAGAGAAAGAGCCCAGCTTGTCTCTCCAGTGGCAGGCTGTCTGCCACACACTGGCTACAGGCTGGGATGTGGCACTGACAGATCCTCTGCAAGGTATAATGACACAGCCGAGGTACACGGGCACAGCAAATCCTGGGAAAGGTGTGGACTCATCCGAGTATCCTGTTCTGTATAGGGATTTGTATCCACTGTGATCCAACACCAAAACCAAAAATGCATTCCTGCCGTCCAGAGTTTGGATGGCTCCAGACCTGCAACTGCCTTGGTCAGTTGCCACTTCCAATTTGCATATGACCATCTCAGGGTGGTTGTTTTGGTGCAGCCTCACAAAAACCCCCTGTGTTCAGAGGTCTGAACCAGCCCACCTCCCAGGGCACCTCTCTGGATAAGGGCTGAGGACCTGAGCATCCTCCAGGACAATGGGCATTTTTAAACTAGTGGGATCAATCTTGAGTTTTGGCTAGCTGGCACAAATGTCACATCTGGATAGTTAGCTAAAACTTAGCCGAATCTCCTACACTTCATCCCTCCTCCTCCTCACCTACTTAGTTCCATCCCAGACTCCACCCGCTCTCCAAGCCTCACAGCCCAATCCCAATCTCCAATCCCCTTGCCATCCATCTGCTCACAGCCACGCGAGTCCTGGGGGCACAGCTGGATCCCGACATCCCAGCAGGGCTGGGACAGAAGCAGTCGGCGTTTTGCCACCCTCGAGAGCCACAGTGGGTTTTAGCTCAGTCGACACTGTCACCAGCAGAGCTACACAAGAACTGCAACCCAGCCGCAGCAGCGGCTCCCGCGGTGTGCGGAGACAAAGCCGGAGCCTTTAAGGAGCTTTCAGCGCTCAAACGGAAACTTTCACCCACCCCAGAGAAGCGACAGCTGTGCGCAGGGACTGTCCTCTCCTTGGTCCAAATCAAGGACGAAGTGCTACCTCCCCGCAGGGCACCCTGTGAGCAGGAGCCCTCTGCACCAGTGCAGTTTCCCACTCAACAGCCAGATTTGAAGCAGATAACATGGCAAAGATTAGCATAATTAGCCCCAAAGTAAAGAGTTCCTTGTTAAGTGCATTTTACTGCCATGTGCCTTGAACACTTTTCTAGACAGAGCCTGAACGTCTCCTTTCCCCCAGCAGGAACCCCCCAGTTTGTGTGTGTTCATTAAAATCCTGTCCTAATTGCTCCCTCATCAGCTATGAATCTTAAGAAGCTTAACTGTAAAGTGGTTAAATTGTGTTTACTGACAGAAAATAGAATATTGACTAATGATGAGATGGTGATGACTCAGAATTATTGCAGGGTCCTCACGCGTAAGGCTTTGGAGATGAGGCAGTAATGCTTACACTGAGATTTTTGTCCTTAAAGATGACAGAGAGGCTTTGCCTGGACTGTACAGCACAAAACAAAACCCTGTGATGCCATTGGGGTCCCTTCCAGCCAGGGGAGGCTGGAACAGCACCTTGCAACCCTAAAACCATCTTCCCAAGGCACCTCCCTGCCCTGCAGGGATAGGGTCTCCACCAGCCCAGCACAGGGTGCTCCAATTTGACACCACCTCTCTCATTTCTGGGCAACATGCACATCAACAAGCTCAGTTTTTCAGATTTAACCTAGCAGAAAGTTACTGCTGAACACAAATATTAGTTTAAATTTCAAAACTCCTATCCCCTGGCTTTGGCTCAGTGGTGGCTGCTGTGGGGCAGCCCTGCATCAAGTAGTTGATATATTTATGAAGTCCTAACTTCCAAAAATATTGCCAGCAGCAGCTCATAATTCTCTACTGACCTGAAAACACTGGCTACTGGGAATAGATGCGGTTTTTTTCCTCCTCAAGTTCTCCTCTGAGACATATTTGCTGAAATACTTTATTACCTCATCACTGAGCATAATTTAAAACTGCAGTTAAGCACTCAGTGTTTAAGTAAGAGCATGCATCATTCTGACAGTGTTCAGTTGGGAGGGTGTAAAAATTTCGCAAACACGAGTCCCAAAATTTCTTAAAATCCACAGCTCTTTGCTCTGCAAAAATGCTCTGACTTCGGCACGTTCATCGAAGTGCATTTTGAAGCTTTAGGTTCAGCCTTCTGTGTTTCAAGGTAACTGTTATGGATTGGCAAAACGTGTGAATTTAATTAGTGTAATCTAAACAAAAGGAACATTTCAGAGCTGCTTTAATCCATATGAGACCAATATGTTGATATGTCAATGTGAATTTAATTAGTGTCTTCGAGTCTAAACTCCAACTCCCTCTTCTTTTATCTAATTATCACACTTATAAAAAACATTATCACATGTTCGTTGGCCTAACTGCTTTGCCATGCAGTCAAACTGAAATCTCAGAGTCAACATGCCCTTCTAATAAGCTCAGTATGCTTCAAGATCACCGTACTGGGCACAATAGGTTCCCATATAGCCATTGCACTCTCCCTCTCCAGAGGCCCAGGACAACTCCACTGGCATTGTATCTTTTCTCCACACTTTGCCACGCAAAGGAAGTGAGATCCTTCTAGTGTAACCATCAGTGAAATGCATCAATTATGCACCGTTCTGGGGACGACCACCACAAGGCATTCACTCATATATGACTAATTGAGCAGAGAACAATTGCTATTCCTTTTACAAGTGGTTCCCAAGGGCTGCAAGGGGACTGCAGCAATTCACTCTTCATCAAGTAAACATTCAAGTCATAAGCACGACCCAAATCTCTCTGGGGTGGTTAAAGATGTTCTCATTTCTCCCTACAGCCCATATTTGCTAAATCCACCAAGGCAGTTCCCAAGGCCAGCGCTTCAGCTGAAAGTGGGATACCAGGCCCTGGGGAGTGGGCAGCCAGAGCCAGGGCTGCAGCTGGAGTCACACTGTGACCTCAAAGCCCTCAGTGGCCAAGGACCTTCAAAGGAGCCCAGGGCAAAGGAGCAGCACCTCCAGTCAGGCCACCTATCCAGCAGCAGGGAAGCTCTTACATGTGGAGGGAGACAACGTGCAGAGTTCCCACCTGACCACGCCGACCCTCCAAGAGTGTCGCACACCCCCTCCATTTCTCCTCCTGCCAACAGCACCAGGCTCCAAAAACTCCTTTCCATCAATTGCTGGAAGTCCCCAGCCTTTAGCTTTTAAGATTAGCAGACAAGCTTACATTACAGAGAGCAAAAAATATGTGGCTGAGCAAACTTAACCTGCCGGAGCCAAGCAAGGAGTGGGTGATGGCTCCATACCTTCACTAGAAGCAATGAATTCACTTACCCCCAGCTCTAACAGCACTGTGACCTGCCTTTTCCCAAAGAAAAAAGAAATCCTTCTGCAGGTTATTCTTTAGGGAGTGCAGCAATATTGTTCAAGGAGGCTAAAAGTTTAAGCCCAAATACAGTTTTTCTTTTAAAGTTAGTCAAATTTCCCTAAATGCAACCCATTGAAGGTCATTCAAATAATGTATGATCAGTGATCTCAGATCATTTTGCTCCCTTTCACATTAAAAATTCATAAATATCCTGAATTGTCCCCTTTTCCCCATGAAAAGCTAAAATCCAGTGGGGCAAGGTCAAAGGCTGGATTTCAGACCAGCCCTCAACCCCAGTACGACAGCACCCCATCCTTCAGGTCATCCTGCTGCCCATCCTCCTTAAGGAGGGCAGAAAATACAGCAGAGTATCACGCTGGGTTATTTTTCTTCTGCATGTAATTATTGTATTTGAAGAGAAACTGTCCTTGCTTTGTCAGGTTGTGATTATCAGGCATTTTGGCTAAGAGATACTGTCAAGGAACTTAATCATTGGCTATGGAAGAAAATAGGAGCTTTACAAGAGCACTTGGATCAGGTTTCTGCTCAGAAACAGGCAGACAGCTCTGCTAGAAGAGCAAAATCCTTGAAATGCTCTTTGCTGCACTTTATAAACTAAACTAGTGCCTGGATTGGTGCTCATCTGAGGTGCCTGCTTACCTTGCCTGTGCTACCAGCAGAGATCCTGCAGTCTGTGCCAGGGGAGGGGAGGAGCCGGCCTTGTGGAGCGGAACTGCAGGCCCACCTTGGAAACTGAGTGTTGGAAGCTAGAGAAGAAAACTTGAAAATGGTGGCCTGGGAAAGTTATTTAGGTCAAAATTCTCTGAAAGTGTTGAACCACGGAGGATTGAGGAGTTGTTGTCCTCTAGACACCTTACCTCATGCACACAACCCTCACAAATTTGGCCTCCCTGAAGCCAGCCTGGGCAGTGGGATAGGGCAGAGCATTTTTGGGAGCTCACACAGCTGGTACAAAGAGGAGAAAGCCTAGCCTCACTTTTGGATGGATGGATCCAAATAAAGCCAGATTCAACTCGTGAACAGCCAAATCATTACGAAGCTTTCCAAAAAGCAGTGAAGCTCCAGGACAAGGCCAGTGCTGGGAGCAGGAGAGCTGTGCACCTTCCTCCAGTAGCTGGGCCCAAGTTGCGCAATAGACAGCTCAGAAGGTCCCAGAAATCATAGGAAACAGAGCCAGAAGAGATGCCCTAGTCTGTTCCCCCACTTCGACACAGACTGTATAAACCTGCACAGCTGCAAACATACTCACCACGCTGCTCTCACCCCACAGTGCCACAGATGTCCTGGGCAATCCCATCCCTGACATTCAAGAAGGGTTTCTCAGCATGAAGCCTACCCATTCCTGCTGCAGCCCAAACCCTGACTTATTGCCTTACCCCTTGCAGATACAGGGAACAGATTACTTGTGATCTCTGCAGCAGTTTTGGGTATTTGACTGCCACATTTCCTCTTGCATGTGTGCTAGATGGGGTGGCAGGAGAGGGGGAATCTCCATCAATGGGAGCCAATCTTCTTCATGCAAAAAGATGAAATTCTGCTTTTTTGGCAAAAGTAAATTTTCATTAATTCTCCCAGCTGGAGGTTCACCATTTTCCAGAGGAATTTGGCCATTTTCCCAGTGTGCAAAGCCTCTGTGGGTTAGCACCAGCAGGGTTTCATTTTCACAAGATCAGACTCCAAATATGCAACACAGCCTATTGTCTAAATACAGTATGAGCACAGCTCAAGCCACCTGATCAGGGCCTGGTTTCCTGGCATTTGCTTTCCCCATCTGTTGGCTTTTAGCATAAATTGAAGCCCGAATGCCTACTAATGCTACTCTCACATACGAACATGCTTCATGATAGAAGCCATATTCTATCATGCGGAGCATATTGGACCCAGTTCAGTTTGTGTGAAATGTAAGGCACATCCCAAAGGCAGAACTGGAACTGCTCTGAGGGCGTGTTCCTTGCCCAGACCTCTCTCTGCTGCACACACATACGCTGGAGACCTCTTTTGGAGACGAGAGAAATGCACGTAAATGGGAGCTTCCCTCAGGCTGATTCTGATCGTGCTTCATTTCTCATCTGACCCCCAAACACGTTCCAAATGAGCTCAGAGAAGTCAATCCTGTTGTGTGAGAGACACAGAGCTTTGCATGATGATCCACTGAATTTCCTGGCACGTTAACAACTGGGATGTGCAAAGAAGTGACGCAGCCCCACGCAGCAGGATGGCTCCCTGCACAGCCACATGCCATCCTAAAGCCAGCTTGGCATTTCCAAGCTGCTCGTGGCTTTTGTGGCCTCCAAGGATCCTCTCTGCACAAGGCTGTAATAAACCTGAGCTTCTGGACCAGGTTAAACATCTCCCCTCCTAAAAGTGCAATGGATGGGTACAGAAACCAAAGCTGGTGTTTCACCATCAGTCATTTTCAAAGGATCCTCTTTAAGCATTCCAGTTCAGTGTTGTCTTGGGAAAATGGGACTCAGAGTAGGGATTTGTTCTGTGCCCTTGACCATTTCCTTCGCTCTTCTGCCCTGAGTCACAGTCCTGCGGAGTGGAGCCCCTCGCCTGCCACCACACAGCCTCAGGGATTGCCAGTGCTCATCCCTGAACCAGGTTTCTGAAGGTCAGTTTCCCCATAACCCGGGCAAGGAGGGATCATGCCAATTAAGAAGCTTACCAAAATCAGCACCTAGACCTAACCCACTAGGCTTTTCTGGATTTGTGTGCCTGTAATTTCAATAAAGGCTCTTCTTCCATATGTGCACCTTCTCAGCATCTCAGTTTGCCTTTATCTCTTTGATTCATCCTTAAAAACAGCTATAAAGTCTTGTGCCACATTTCATCTTCCATTTCTTAGAAGTGGCTGAGAAAGCACCAGCTCCCTTCTCAAAGATGGGCAGTGTGTGACTGCTCTGATGGGGCTTGTGCATCCCCGTATCTACTCTTGGTGATATATCCAAGGGCAGCCTCTGGGCCCTTCTCTTTGAGCATCCAAGCAGCAGCACTGTGCTCCTGATGGATCCTGTTCAGGATGTTTTGTTTTGCTTTCTCCACTCCCAAGAAAGCATGATATTTTCTGCTTTATATTCCTTGGCAGTGCCAGACAAGGTCTTAACCGCATCCTTGGATGTAGACAGCCGACAAAACTCCCTTCTGAGCCCAAATCTGCATTCATCTGTTTCCTCCAGTGCCACATGCACATTTTGTCCTCCCTTGGTGTAGCACGTACACAAGAAGCCAAACAGGCACTAAGTCAAACAGGCAACAGAGGCCTCAGCAGGAGGGTGGGGAGCAGGTTTGACGTGGTCCCAGGAGAGCTGCAGCAGTTAAGGAACAATGGTGACACACTGACAACAGTGGTGGTTGCATCCACAAACCAGTTTTGTGGCACTCCCAGGGCTGGGATAGATGAAATTTAAACTGAAACTTAGAGGGAATTCCATCAGACACATTTCCCTCCCTTCACTGCCGCCGCCCAGGTCCCTACCCAAACTGCAAGTGTTCAGGTGTGTTTTTCTAGAGGAATTTTCACACTACAGCTGGAGCGAAAGGAAAAGGCACAGGTACCCCACATCTCCTGAGTCTCTGGCTCAGGTAGCTGCTTGCTCCCAGCAGCCTTAGGACAGGGTGTCATTCTCCCAGAGATTAGTGCTTGGCAGGGATCACCCTGTTCCTCCACAGGGGGAACAGAGGGGTGTGGGTTTGAATAGCAGCACAGATACCTCCCTATATAGCCAGGGGCTGTCCTCATCACACGCAGCCCCTGCCCACCCTGTGCTCACGTGCTGCACGAGAGGTACAGCCAGGAAATCACCAGGAGTGTGCCCAGGGCACCACAGTAAATTGGGAGAAAGCTCCACAGGGCCATGGCTGTTTCCCATACCCACTCAAGGTGCCTTACAGACCCCAGCCCTGCTTCCACAAAGAGCTGTTCACTAAGCGATGCCACACGGACATTGCCCCAACAAAGATTGTGCACAACTTGGCCAAGCATCTCTGCAACACAGAGCAAAGGACTTTTTGACCTGCACGTGCCCGGGGCAGCTCCCAGCTCCCCACAGATGGGGTCTCAGCTCTGCACATCAGCACAGACCATATCTGGAAACAGTCACTGCTTTGCAATGCCAGATTTGTTCACCAGCAGAACCCACCCTGGGGAGCTTTGCAAGCTGGGTGCCCTGGGAGCACACACAACTTCTGCCCCTTGCCGAACTCCTCCTTTTAAGAAAAAATAAATTCACCTCTCGAAGTACAAGGAATTGCTTGGCAGTGCATCTAACACCATCATTAATACAGCCAGGTGGTGTGGATAGGAGTGTAGCCCCACAGTCTGGCCCCCACACTGGTGAGTTTGGAGCTGGTGTTGCTCCACTTCACAGAATGGTGAAGAAACCATTGATTTGACTTCCCTCCAACAAGTTATTTTGGTTGAATCTTGTTGATGTCCACCGCCTTTCTGACAGTAAACCAAAATCTCAGCTGCCAAACTGTTTTTTTTTTAATGCTGAAGCCATAAATTCCTCCTTCCTATGAGTTTCTTAGGGCAGGGAAGATTTTGCTGGTGTAAGAAGGGGTAAGAAAAGGTTCCACCTTGCACCACCCCAGACCTCCTCAACTAGAAGAAAGCCCACTAACTCATTTCAAGATGGGTGTTTTTCACTCCTCAACCCATTGTGACAGCTAGTGGGCATCCCAGCCTGTGCCAAGGGCATGGTCAGAAACAGCCTAGGCTGGGTTCTGGGTGCCACAGCTGTCCCCCATGCAGCAGTCCCATGCAAAACACACCACCTAGTTGTCACCCCTGAGGATCCCAAGTTCTGGCCGAATCCTGGAAAAGATGTTGGTCAAGGACACCTGTATCACCCTGCTATGAACAGAGTCTCTGCAGACTCTGATGTAACACTTCTTTCCAGCACAGCAGGAATTGTGTCCTATCCAAGCACTGGTGAATATTACATGCTTTTTAAATACAAAGCAGAGCATCCAGCCCTCAGGTTGAAGTTTTTTAAACAGTCAGTGTGATGTGAGCCAATATGTATTACATGTAAATGCATATGTATACATGTCATTTCATAATCAAGACTAAGCAATGATTTTTTGAGTTTCTAGCTATAAAAACCCCTTTCAAAGAGCAGCTTTGTTACAGCAGTATCTTTCCACTATGGCATAGAAAGAGGCAGCCAGTAGACACAGGATTGAATACTTGAGAAAGTGCCTTTGCACACATAGCGTGCGGAGAACCCGAGCTCCTGGAAAAGCCTGCCTCAGTCAGACAAATCAGGCTTATAAACTCACCCCTTTTGGGGAGGAGGGAGTGCAGGGAGGAGGCTAATGGCTGCTTTATTGCATTAGGCAGTATCTTCATTAAGGCAGAGAAGAGTAACCAAGGGGAATGCGCACGTAGCGTGACTTCTTTGCTAGAACCCCACAAACCACCAACTGGCAGCTCCTTGGCTCCTCGCCACCCAAATCCAAGAGACCATCTGGCAACTGGTTCAGTTATCCCTCCCCAGTTAACAGATGTACACTAGATGGTGTGGGAACGGCATTTTGCAGAAGCAATTAGTTTAATCCTCAGATAAACAGTTTAAATTCCAAGTGATTCGGAGGAAAAGAAAAAAAAAGGGGAAAAGATAATCCAAAAAACAAACCAAGTTGTTTCCAGTTTCAGCGTGAATAACTAATGAACAGCCAATTCAGCTGGTTTCACCATCAATGTGTGCCCACGGGGCTTGTTCCTATTCCCAGCTTCATGTGCTCTACAACACAAATCCACCCGATTTATCTGGAGGCTGCAAATGCATGGCCCCCACTCCCATGGCTGTGCAATAGCTGCACCCGCTCTCCCACAACCAAAACCCAACTGGGTAGAGGCTGATCTCTGAAACACAGATCTTCCCTGACTTCAGCTCCTTGTCTGGCCTTGGGCAAATCATTTAACCTGGTTAAATCAATTTGCCTGGCTCACACACCTCCCCGTCTCCAGAAAATGAGGTAAATTATGTGGTCCTGCTACAGGGAGTAGTAAGGTGGAATCAATTAGGGTTTGTGAAGCACTTGAAGAGTCTTGAATGGGAGAAATCATAGAAATAGAGAACATCCTTATTAATTACACTAACTGATTAATTATTATTAAATTAGGACAATTTTGTTCTCTTGAGAGGAGAAAAATATGTTTTCCAGCCATTTCTTTTTCTCACATCTTTGGAAGAGTGACTTCCAGCTGAAGAAGACTGAATGAGGAGCTTAACCCAAATAAAATAAATTGCCAGTAATTTCTGGTATCCCCTATGCCATTATTGAACAATTTGCATTTGAATCGGGGCTTTTTCCATCACAATCCAGCTTCACCTGATCCTGCTCTATAATCACCATCCCCATTTATGAAATCCCAGCATGTTGCCACAGAAATTATGTCACAAATTCATCATTATGACTTCCCCAGCAGGAGCAATTGGAGCTGGAGATTGGCTGTAAAAGTTGCCTTTTCCCAGTCCTGCTTTAAAGATATTTAAATTTTTTTTTTTTTTTTGAGGTAGAGAAGTGAGATTAGCTACCGTGGGGAATTAGACAAGCACACCATGAATATCCCAGGGATACAAGATTACAGCCATGAGTCACAGGAACCATAAAATATGATCAAGAGACTTTATGGAGGATGATCTTTGAAATCAACTCCGAATCGCTGAGCAGTTTACATAAAATCAACTATTAGTTAAAAAAAAAGTAATTCAATATTCAAAAGTGAACCCAACTGATAACAGCAAAGTTACAGCTATTCCCGTCAGGAAGGCTTATCTTTCAAGCCACTCCAAATCCATGGCTTATAGGTTTGCACACTCCTTTGATAACATAGTAATTAGTCAGGTACTGTGTCAAGAAACATTAAGAGAGTAAACTTTTGAGGTAAATTATTTATATTTAAATATTTTAGACTCTTCTTGCTAGGCTACACTCCTGCCGCTGCTGCTTGTCAAGGGCTGGCATGTGCTGCATTTCCTAATGAGAGCCACTGAAGAACCTTGACACAGGAAAACCTCAAAGCAAAGACTATTTCTGCTATAAGCAGTGCACTTTGCCAGCAATTGTCTTATTATACCTCTTAATCATTGAAAACAAACAACATCACAATAAAAGCCTCTTTTCATCTGCGCTAAAACTGAGAAAATAATTCAGTGAAAAAATAGCACCTTATAGAGAGTGTAACGCCCAGTTTGAGGACCACACACGTGAGCTTGGGTCTTGTCTGGATCCATTCACACTTTCCCTCCTTTCTCCCATGCACCCATCCCTCCATGCAGCTGGAGCCCACCCGCTCCTCTGGGTTTTGGCAGCAAAGCCTGGGTGATTTGAGAAGCGCCTGCTCCCGTGGCCGAGGAGATCAAAGCTACCATGTGCCAGGTCCTCACTGCATCAGCTATTAACTCAAACTGCATTCAGTTCTCATTTGAGCTAACACAAATTATGGCAGCTGGAAAATTACCCAGCCATAAATCACTGCTGCTTGGTTGTCAACCATCAGTTCTCCAGTTGGATGCACAGTTCCCCTCTTCTTCCCACCAGATTTCCACCTTTTCTAAATTAAAAACAAGCAAACTAGGCAGCAGATATGTCCTGGATATCATCAATTTTAAACCAACTAAAAACATTGAGGAGGAGCAAGAAACCCCAAGATTTTGCAAAAAACCCCAACCAACTGAAGAAAAGGAAAAAAAAAAAAACAACGTGATATAGACAGGGGCTTATGACTCCCCATGTCCCCAGAAGAGCAGCCCTACAAGCAGAGAGTAACCACCAACCTTCAGGTAAATAACAAGAGTTTTTTAGCACCAGTAAGCCTGTTACACTGCAGTTGAGCCCTTCCACTTCCCAGCAGGGACAGGCAATAATTAATTAGTAGCAAACACTCTAATGGGCATTTGGTCCTTACTCCAGCAACTAGACTCTTTCTGCCAAGAGATTTGCCCCTGTGCAGCACAGCTCATTAAGGGAAAGAGCAGGAGGAAACTTGGGGGTCATTCAGGGATGGAGTAAGAGGGAAGTAAAGAGGCAGAGATGCCTGCTTCCACATGCCCTGTGGCAAGATCCTGTGGAGCTGGGTAACTGGATCACACTGGCGTGTGATTTCCTACCCAGGAAGCATGTGTCTGAAGCCTGGTCACCTCTGGTCAGTATGTAGGGAGCATTGCATGTAGTACACAGGAACAGTGGTTTAAAGTTATTAACAGTGTGGGAAGGCACCCTGTGCTTCCTGAAGGATACCTGCATCAGGCCAGGAAAGCATGGCTGGGCTTACAAACCACACACTGAAGTACCTGTCACTCAAAGAGGGACCTGGGTTTGATCCACATGCCATGGACCTGTTCAGGGCCTCAAAGGAATCCTCTCTGGAGCTGAGTCAGAAGCCTAGGGGTCAAAAGGCATCCTCCTCCCTATATCACCCAACATGATGCTGTCCTACAAGGTCTGTGCCCACAGCCACTCCAGTCAGCCCTTTCACAAATTCCAAACATAACACAGACGTGTCTGCCCCAGCCACAGCACAGGCCACAGTGTGAGAGCAGAGGAGCTGAACAGAGCCCGTGCCCTGAGAGCCTCTCTTGGGCAATCATAGGCTGGCCATCCATTGCAGGGACAGGCCTGTCCTTCCATCCCTGAGGGACAAACATTGCAACCAGGGGACAGGCACCCTTCCTGGCTTTACACCCAAGGCACAGAAAAACCCCAGCTGATGGGAAGATGACAGGATCTAATTCCCTGCATTAAATGTCCCAATTCACCATGAAACCTTTTGGTCTCAGTAAAGCACAGGACAAGTCGTTGCCCCACCTGCAGCACCAGCATCCTGCTGTTTTCCAGACAGCATATATTTGCCAGCTCCTGGGGAGGTACATGGTCTGTGGAGGACAACAAGCTTGCTGTGACAGCAGCATCACACCCTAGGGGCACACCACAGCACAGCCACCATCCTGCCCAGAGACACTCCCTGCCCCAAGAAAGCCTTAGAAGCCAACTCCCACCTTCTAGATGACCATACAGCCCACTTCTGCCAAGAAAATCTCTACCCCAAGTAAACGGCACCACAATTACTGCCCTCGGAGAGGGGAAGTTCAAAAACTATGGGTTGTTTAACTCACTTATTGTCCTGCTGTTCAGGATCAAGGATCAGCAGATGCTCCAGCCAACAATTCAGCACACTTCCCCAGCTCCCTCCTCACCACACCTGAAGGCCCTAACAATCCCAAAAACCGGTTTTGCTGCTTAACTACCCTCAGCTGCAGAGTCAACACCTGTTCACCCAGTTCCCTCTTTCCCCACTGATGCTAGAGCTAGTGGATCCCCCCAGCCTGTCCTGTAGTAAGCTGCCCATGCACCCCCTGAGACACATGCTAGACCTGCTTTTCCTTCCTCTACCTCTGCTTCATCTTCCCCAATCCCCTCAGGACTTCTTCCCACAGCACGAGCTCACCCTGCAGGGCACAGCGGATGATGGGCAGCTGTTTTGGATAAAGCATCTGCCTTTTTCTTTTCTTCCTTCTTAACCAAAGGTTTCCTGCTGATGCAGCCTCCAAAGGAGGTGTTTGGAGAGGAGGAAGCTGGAAGCCAGATGAGGCTGTGTGGAGCCCAAGGAATCACAGTCACCTGCGTGACCCCGCTTCCCTGAGTCTGGCAGGGAGCTTCCCACTGCCATCCCATCCACACCCATGCCAGAAGGATGCCTGGACAGATGCAGTCATTTCACCCTGCTTGAACGTCACAGGAGCCTTGCAAAGCTAACAGTGCTTGTCTTTCTGCTCACAGACCACTGCCACTAAGGAACCCAGAGGGGCTTCCCTGCTGCTGCCTCAGAGAATCAGAAAGCATCTACTTGCCGCATTCCACACGTCCAAGGCATGTAGATGACTGGTCTAGAAAGAGTAGCTATAGCAGGCAGGACGGAGATCATCCTGAGACACACCCAGTGCCAGCAACAGTAGGAAATTTGTTGGAAAAAGTACCCCACGCTAAGCTCAGGGAAAACCACACTTTGGCCCCCTCCATTCTGATGGATTGTCTCTTAATTGAGATAAAGGCTAACCCCAAGAGCACATCCCGGCTGTACAAATTAAAGGCATGAGCAGCATCTGCCAGATGAGCTGAGCCAAATGCAGCCATAGGTTCTGCAGTTTGAGAAAACCACTTTCTGCTGGTCACGCCACCTCCGGAGTGACAGTGTTTTCCTACAATCCCTCCCAAAACGCTCAGATATTACTCATATTCGTATTGCAGAAACCCCCTAAGGAAGAGGCAGGGCTGTGGCAGCCACAGGGGTCTCAGGACAGTGGTGGGAAAAGCTCTCCAGGCAGAGGGAATGTCTTATTGACCCAACCAAGACAGCCAGGACACCCAGGTCCATTCCACTGGCCAGGCTCCGGCCTATCGCTCCCACCTGCTGGGGTCTGATGTGAGCCACCAAGCTCCAGCTTTCCCTGCGTAGCCATTCCAAGCCGCCTTCTAAACAATTTCTTTAGTTTACCTCTTTTTACCCGCAACCATCATCCTTTGGGATGAGCATTTCTGAGGTGCTGACATCCCACTGAGAGCTCCCGCACAGTCTGGGAGCATCAGCTCTCGATCCACCCACTGCGATTTCCTGTATTGCCTTTCTCCAGAAGTTGCAGCCTCATCAAGAGCTCAGTTGTGTATTGTCTTTTCTCTATTAATAGAGGGAGATAAACATCCACTGGACATACAAATATAATTGTTCCCCTGTAGATTCCAAAAGACTTTTGCCAGGGCTCCCAGGACTTTTCATCTACTGCTCAGCTTGTCAAAAAGCAGGAGAGAAACAAATCCAGAAAATATGGGAGACACATGTGCATGTCTGATTAACCCAACTTTCTGTGATAAACAAAGCAGCTCAAGGGCCCTGTTGTCTCTGTCCCTGTAATAAATCTCCCAGTTTTACTGTTTCATGATGTCAAACATCTAAGAGCTTTCCCCGAGTTGCAAATAGAACATAAATTACCTTGGGTAAACTACGCAGACACTAATGTCATCCATAAAATCCTGGCACTAATAACTTCACAGAACGTCTGAGGGCTCCCTGTTCGTATGAACAAAGCTAATTAGTGTGTGCAGCCTGTAACTCAGCGGCATCAAGATTAGGAAGACGAAGTACCAAACTGTGAACTCCTGAACTGTAGCTACTTTGGATACCAAAATAGACGGTGACCCTGACCTGAAGTTTTTGGTTGAGGGCTGTAGCATCTCAACAGAACATGAAAGAAATCCATCCTGCTTTTATCCCAGCAAAGTCAAAGATATCCCACCTGGATGCAAAGAAATCGTCCTAAGAAGGATGAACTGCGTCTCCACAAGAGCTGCATTGCTGATTATTATCTCTGACTTATCTATATCAGTCATTATAGACTGATGCTAAGCCTTTTCCCAACACCTTTGCCATAAAAAAATCCATTATTGACAAGGAAATCGCACTGTGGGTGAGCCATGACTTTAGCCTTAATGAAAAAGGCAAAACAGTTTGATGTCTTCTCATGTACACGAGCCCTCTGACACCTGCAGGGCCTGTGCCCTCCAGGAACTGCTCTGGACTTGGTTCCTGCAGCAGTGCACTGGAGAGCTCTGGTAATGAAGTCAGATCCTCTTTTCCACATTCTTCTGGCAAAAGGAGCTCTTCTCAGGGCAAAGGAGTCTCCCCAGGCATGAAAGTGAAAGGAAAAATGGAGGCCACAAACCCAAATCCACCCACACTGCCCTAAACCTCTCTTCTAAAAATAATGTAGTGCACACAGTTAATACTTAATAAAAAATAGAAATAATGAAATAACTCGTCTCCACAACATACGTTTAGCTGATACTATCTTAGGACTTAGATTATTTTATTACTTAGATAAGTCATAGTTGCAGGTGAAGAGCACAGCAGCTTCAGCTCTCCATTCTTAAGCCTGGAAGCACCAGCAGCTGCTCTGTAGAAATGCTGTGATTTCAGTCCTGCTTTGCAAGTGAAAATGCGAAGTGGTATCACACTCAGCAGAGAAACAGCAACACCCGTGCTGAAATTTACTGCTCCATTTCCATTAGATTTAGTGATACAGTTCATGGGAATATGACTGGACAGCTGAATATCTGGTGTAAGACTATGGAGGACACCACACACCCAAGAATCACCCTTCTCTTTACAGTTTGTGACCAACGTGGCCCAACTTTTCCCATTCACTTCAGCAGTCACTGGACTTGGTCCCAATTCTTACAATGCAAAACGCCAAAATATTCTTTTTTTCACGTGTGATTTTCACTGCTGGATCTTCACAAGGTGAGTATTGTTAAAGACCTCACCCAGAGGTCCCAGAAGAGAGCCCATGTCTACATTAGCATTTAACTGCAGGCAAATTTGGTTTAGAGCTCCTCTCTCCAGTCCTTTGACACAGATCTCTGTAAACAATCGAGCTATTGGCATAGCAGACTTAATTAGGAGACAAATTTTAAACGTGAACTTGGAATCAAACAAAAGCACAACTAGTATAAAGGAACACCAGCAAGCCACTGAAACCAAGCTTACTCTGCTCACCAACCAACCTTCCATCACAACTTGTCATGAATGTGCCACATGTTCCCAGGTTGCCCAGAGCAGCACTATTCATAGTCCTCAGGAACGTTCATACAGGTGTGGGCATGGATCCCACATACACACCACCCCCAACTCCCCTCCTTGCTGCAAATCTGCATCTTCTTGGCATTTCCATTCAGGAACAACGATGCTGTAGCTGTTCAACACTGTTCAAGCAAGTGGAATGAAATGTAAAACATCAGCACTGAAATCCCCCCTTCCTTTGAGGTTCTGTTGTAACTTGTCAAGTTTTACTTAAAATACAACAAACATGACATTCTACAAGGTCTGCTGGATTTGGGTGGTTATTACCAGGAGAGTCTCACACTGGAGCTGCTTTACCTCATCTGAGAGCATCACAAAAACACAGTGTAGGGAATGCTTTTCTAAGCCTGTTGCTCTCATGTGAGTAGATGAAGAAGGGTTATTTCCATGTGACAGCTATTATTCATAAATGAATATGAGACAGAGTAGATATCAAGGCATCAGTTGCTGGTCTCTAAGTACTCAAAACATTCAGGTCCCCACAATGACCATTTCATCTTCAAAACCCAGCACAGACTCAACACAGAGTGGACAAGATCTTGAGCCATGCTTGAAAACTTCCCAAAGAGTGCTGAGAATCACTAGAAAAATCACATTGTTACCCCCAATTCTCTGCTCAGTAAAATTAAAACTAAGAAGTTTGTCTATTATTTTCTGGCTAGGTCTTACACCACCTTTAAATGATATGTACTCAGAACCACTTGTATTTAACTTACAGCCAAGGGGCTTTCCCTATAAACACACAGCCAAATCACAGCTGGCACCTTTTCCGTGGTCAAAAAAAGATTCCAGAAAATTTTGAGGGCATATATTCAGATTCTCTACAAAACAGCACAAATCTTGGATCTGGGGACAGCAAAAGTATTTAGATGTAGAGGACCCTTAGGAGGCAAAATGGGTGGTTGGCTCTTTGGCAGGGGCAGTGCAGCAGCAGTAGCAAATCTCACACACACACAAAAGTTCTCTGATAACAGTTTGAGAACAACCAATTTTACTTCATGGCTTTGGCTCTGGACTACTGGCAAGCTTCAGAAATCTGTTCAACCCACTTTCTATGTTTTAGCTCAGTAGCAGTCACAGTAAAAGCACCATAAATACAATTTTACAACCCATTTGACTTTGCCGCTTGTGAAATGCATATTTATTAATCTGGCAAAATTTCCTGCTGGGAGTTTATGGCAATTGTAGCTCCAAATTCTCTCATGAATTCATTTTCCTCTGTAAAATTTAAAAGCAGCTTCATGCAACATAAGTATCCAATAAAATCCCACCAAACTTTAAATATAAGATTTAATAGGAAGGACTTATATAAACAGAGCAGCACCAATTTCAAGAGCATGAGATCTTTAATAGAGTGAATGGTGTTCTTGAACCAGCTGATAACCAATCACAACCTGATTTCTCTAACGGCAATGCTGTTGTTTTCCACCTCTAGGAGGGAACAGAAGGGAAATGGAGATTTTGCTGGTAGGAGGGGAAAATAGTTGATATCTGAACCTCACTGGAAACTATGTTTACTGTAGCCAGCTCCTCGTGGTATACCAATGCTTAACACTTTTTAAGTCTAAAGCTTCATTTTTATGCCACAGGCCCTGTTCAAAAGATGGGGCCTGGCAGTAATCCCACCTGGGCCAGGTGATCTGTCCCAACATTTCAGTAACCTGGAAGGAACAACTACACATAGAGGTGAGACTTGATATCCTCATACCAAAGATTACATTGTTGAAAGGATAATAAACATTAACTGCAGCAACACGGTGTTTCTATGACTATGAAAAGATGCAGAGGCATTTTGGGTCTTGTTAAATTGTGGGTTTAGGTGCTGAAAAGTAGCTTCCAGTGATGAATGTTTCCATATGCCACTTAATAAGCTTTTAGTATTTCACCCATTAATCTGAGTGAATATCCCCCTACTCATCTCCAACAGCATCTGTAACACAGCCATTGGAATTACATCTCTGCAGTGACTCTGCTCAGCTTCCACGGCAATTCAAGATTTTGGGCAGCCTCTTTAAAACCTTGACATTCCTGAGAGAAGAATCCCTGCCATCTTATAGCTGAAGAGGTTATTAAGATACTCCATCTCATGTAATCCAGCATTGAAGCACAAGCTCTGCAGAGGAGGAAAAAGGCTTCACCTTTATGAAACACCCATTCCCAAGCCCACTAGATTAATGTCTGAACTTCCCAACAAGCTCAATTAATCTTCACAGGATGAAGAATAAGGACACATACATTTCAGATGGCTACAAGAAGAAAAAGGAGGTTAATCTTTGACAGAAAGTAATGGTTTGCCCAGCAAAAAATATTTTGGGGTAAGATGGAGAAAGTACAGAGCTGGTACACAGGTCCAGAAGCCCCTGCCCATCCTACAGCCACAGATTCAAGTGACCCACCAGTCCTTGCACAATCTGCAGCCAAAGCCACAATCAAACTGCTTATAAAAAATATAAAACTCAAAACCAACCAACTGGTCAAACTAATGTGATCTGTGTCCAAGTAGTGAAGACTTAATTAACAAGAAAGGAAACACGTCAGCTGGAGTTGTGCAGTTTTATTTGAACAAAAACCAGTGTCAATATTTTTAATAAGGTCTACATTACACTAAATGCATGTACATTTGTAAGAAGATAACCTATTTGTAAAGAAGGTGCAGGGTAATATGTACAATCATAGTTAAGTTAAAAAAATTCACATTTTACATAGATTTACTTGACAGTCCTAGGCTTCCATGGTATATAAATGGTAACCAAAAGAGGTAACAAAAAAACCCAAACCCTAGTCACAAGGAAATTCAGCTGGAGAACTGCATAATGCACTCAATTTTTCAAATAAACCAGTTCATAGAATTCTTATTTGTCCTAAATCAAATTTTGGATATAATTTTTGAATTATTATAATTAACATGTTCAATGAGTATAAATTGATGTAAAGTATAAATGAGTATAAACTGATGTAAACATTTTTGTTTGTATCAAAATGGCAATGGTGCCATTTTCTTCAATAAAAATCTGTATTTTATGTTGTGGTCTGGTCTCCCACTTTTACAAATTAGAATAATTACACAGGATGTTTTTCAATACATGGTAAAAATTATCAAACAGCAAGGGAGATATGTTCAAAAGACACTCTGAAGCTTTTCAGTCCACCTTCACAACACTGTAAATCTTACTTACAAACCAGAAGCAGGCAAAAAATCCAATAGTCCCTGAAACAAGAAAGTAAAAATGTTTAGTTTATCTTACAGTTTGCTCTGGGAGAGATATCTAACAAGTATTTCCCAGCAGGACAGAATATAACATTGTAATCCAGCTAACTACCCAGAAAAACAGCACTTCTTAAATTTAACAACACACATTCATCCCCAGGCTAGATTATTGATTTAGATCCAAGGTGACTTTTAGGGACCAGGTCACTTCACGTACATTTAAGCCACCGATGACCATGTTGCCACCACCATGAGCAGGGACACAAGCACCGGTTCAGAAACTGACTTTTATATACATGCCAAGTCAGCCCCTACCTGGTTTTTTTTGGTCTACAATACTTCACTATGAATGCCACCTATGAATTATGACACATAACAAGGCCTTGGAAAAATTCACCTGTCCCAGTTTTATATTCATCGTGTTCTATTTATACTTGAGAATAGAAATTTTTTCTTCTGTATATCCTGTTACTTCCTTTTGGCAAAGGAATGCTCTGAGTGCCACAGCAGCTGGAAGCAAGCAGCAAGTGAAAGCAGCAGTGACAACCCAAAACACTGAATGAGATTAGTGTATACCAATTTTCTAGTTTTAAACTGATTAACAAATTTGTGGTTTTCACCGACAGTCACTATTATGGGATGACTGCAAAGATACTGTCCACCACATTTACTTTTCAATTACTTTAAGAACTTCATACGCAAGGAGACAGAAGCCCAGTCAATTAATTTAGTCTTCAGCCTCTAAAGGAAGCAGTGCACTGCTCCTCACACTTTTACCTAGTTGCATAGATGTTAAGTCTTAACAGATAAAAAAAGGGAAGATCTCAGTTGCGCTGAATTTGCTCTCAAAGACACAGCTACATGCCAGCCCTGGGATAGCCCTTCCCAGCTCTACTGCAGGCACTCACAAGATCATGCACTCAGCTCCTCCAGTTTTATATTATCCTTTTCAGTCTTTACAGCCCATGTTTAATATCAGCTCCAATCTCTTTCACTGTTGTGACTGACTTAATAACTAGAAGATTCTTTACTAAGCATTTGGGTTTTTTACATGAGTTAATTTCTGTCTTTCAGACCACATCTACACATTTCCCAAGCAAGGAACCCATCCTGAGATGCTTATTATCTTGCTTATTATGCAAGAATTATGCCAGTTCTTACATTCCTTGTGCTACCATGTATATTTGCAGTTAAAGGCTTTTTGACAGACTTATTATATGCCACAGATTACCCTTTCCCTCTGAGTTTGCAGTTGTTATTCCCTGAAACAGTAGGAGACAGCAGATTTATGGCCGTTGATAGGAGATCAGACACCAGCCACACAAGGGATGTAATTCCTTTGTAGGCTTGACATCACTAAGTCTTTGCAGTTCATGGTCAATTCTCACTCCTTCCTACTGTGCCAAATACTCCAATACCAGCATTGTTACTCTAAGCCTTACTCTCATGGTTTTATCCTAATTATGGTTCTCAGCCTTTGCTTCCTGGTTGTTTTTATAAAATAGCCCACTCCGAGCCTTTTATGGCTTTGAAAGCAGTTTCTTCCAAATGTTTAACAGATGAGACACCTTAAAAATTTATCTGCTTTTCTACAACAGAAGTGTACTATCATAACAAAAATGTACAACTATCCCAAGAATGACAGCTACCATAGTTTCCTGAGCATGCCACAACTTAATATGGGAACACATTGTAAATCCACATATTTTCCTCCAATCCTTGTTAGTCTGAATCTTTATAATACATCAGTTTTCTATAAAACATTGCCTCAGTCATAACAGAAATCGAAGACTTCACACTGTGAACAAGCATTTCATCTATAAACAGATTTTCACAGATTTGAGTAACATTGATTTTCAATTCCCCCTCCTAAAAAAAAGTCTGTTTAGCAAATCAAAGACCAAGTAAACCCTGCTCATTTTTTAAACCTTATCAAAAATATTGCCAATGTACTGGAAGCAGTGTAAGACACTGTTTTTAAGTAATAATGTTTTTCAGATACCAGATTTGAATCATGAACTCAGAAGAGAAAGGCAACACTCATCACCAAGACATGGCCTTAGGTAGTCAGAACCTCCTCTGGCGAGCACAGATTCCTTTGTTGTTACCTCTACATCAATAATTGGGGCTTACGGCACTGTAATTTCTTCTTCCCTCCCATAAACAAATACATCCTACAAATTCCATATGTGGATAGCTCTAAGGACCAGAAACATCAAAAAAAGAACATCGAACTAAGGACCCCATCATCTGTCAAATG
Organism: Oriolus oriolus; assembly: GCA_013400235.1. Taxonomy (NCBI): domain Eukaryota; kingdom Metazoa; phylum Chordata; class Aves; order Passeriformes; family Corvidae; genus Oriolus; species Oriolus oriolus. The sequence continues at coordinate 361,519 of VXBT01011766.1, forward strand.
CACCTGTCCTAAACAGCCACGTGATGCTCTAAGATCAGAATGGTTTAAAGGTGCTGGCACAAACTAGGTTGAAAACTGGTTTTCGACTAGGTTAAAAATCCAACTGCACATTTAGGAGTGCAAATTAATGACACCAAATCAACGGTTTTAGTGCCTTTTTTTTTTTTTAAATAACATTGGCCAAACAGACTAGAAGCTTGCAAAGGCTCAGGTCAGCACAGAGTTGTGCTGACATTGCAAAACCAGTATTGGACAGAAATTAATGTAAGGTAAGATAACATTATTTAAAAGGCTCCCCTGAACAGTTGCTTTACCTACATGATTGCTTATGTTAGTGCAAAAAAAAGCTTAACTTTTGCCTTTACTTTTAAGAACATGAACCACAGCACAGTGCCTGGTTCCACTGAAATTCAGTGTGTTTTCCACCTGAGCCCTAAGGGTGCTTGTGATTCCACGAGCACTATAAAGCCCACAAAAGGTAAAGCAGTCAAAAAGCTTCTGATTTCCTACACAGTAATAAATATCCCAGTCAAAGGGAACTGCAAATGAGTAGCAGTTGGGGAAGAAAAATAGCTCTGAACTAGTGTGGCTTGTTTGAAAATTCTAGCCAGAATGTTTTCCACATTTCCTGTGTTTTAGCCCATTTCACAAATTTGTCACCTGTTCCAGATTTCAGCACTTTATACTGGACAACACTTCATACTGGATCTTTAGGCCGGTGCTGACAAGTATCACAGGTTTGCAGATTCTCCTTTTAACTCCTTTGACTAAAGCCAGCCTTAAAACACAGCACACTCTGTTTCCTATATTTGTACCTCTACCCAGCAAAATTGCTATTATTAGTTGCACTAGTTAAAATCCAACCTTGCCATCTCACACTGCATGGCTTGAAATGTATTTCTTGAAGAGCATAGGTAGCACTTTAATCTTGAGCATTTTTCTAAGCTCATCTTGCATGAAAACTAGAATCATCCCTTATTAAAATGAGCCTCTCATTAGAACAAGAGAACTATTTAGGTAAGGTTTACATAAGACCACATCAGGATCTTGCTTTTATTTGTCTCTTTCAAAACATATTCAAACTGAAACCCAAGTTTTGAAGCACTATCAACAAGAAGCACACCTCTGCAGCTCAGGCTTCTCTGACAGACATCAATGAACACAACATGACAGGGAGCAGATACCCAAAGGTGTTTTTGGTAAAGCTGTTAAAAAAAAAATTCTAACACTAAGTACTTAAAAAAACCCAACAAAAACACAACAACAAAAAAGATCCCAACAAAGAAACAAAGAAACAAAAACTCATGGGAAAAAAACCTAAATCCCCAAACAAATATATAAAATACCCCACTATCTGAAGTTGGAAGAGTTGAGACCATTACATTTATTTTCTGATTGGTCTAAACTCCTTTACATCTTAAGGTTTTTACAGTTTTCACATGTACATCTCTATCAAATGACCCAGCACCAAGCCTAACACCAATTCCTCCAATGAGCCTGTATAATCTGTTTGTTTGGTTTAATCCAATATAACAAATTAGTTTTTTGGCTAGTGTTTACTTTAATCAATCCTAACCACTCATCAGCTTAAACTGAATGAAAAAGCGCCTGAACAGTCTGCATTGAAGAACTCACTGCTGTGGGATAGATCTTTATCTTTCCCCTAAACGGGTGACCTGTATATTTTAAGATTCTACCTTTTTAAATAACCCCTACTAGCCTAGGAAAGTGATGCCATCCCAGTGCACAACAGCTCACAGCACATCATTGATCATTCTAGGGAGGTACATTTAAAAGATCTTTTGCAGGAGCCATTTAAAACTCACAAACCCAGATGTGAAGATGACTCATGACACTTCTTTAGCCAAGAAGCAAGATATGTCCAAAAATCCATTTATACTTAGTGGGGAGACACTGACACCTCAGTTGTTTTATGATCATCTTATCCTCAGCTTTATATTCGGCTGAATAGCATGGTCTGCAAGATATATATACTACCACTTTCTGATACACAGAAACAAGATGTTATACACAAAGCCAGCATCTAACTGAGTAAGGGACAGTTATTAGTAAACCAGTTTAAATTCAAAATTAAAAACAAGGATTATTGCACAGAATAATGTCAAAATACATTAAGCAGACTCTTCTGCTCTACTCATCTCTTCTAGCTTTATTGTTTAATGAAGAAAAAAGAATTCAAAGCACGAGCAGATTGTAAGAAAGCAAATAGAAAAGCACTCTGCACTTGGCTGATACTTCTCATGTACCTTAAAAGCTCTCTGTATCATACTGGTTTCAATCACTGCACAGTGGTGGGTGCTTCAGAATCTCAGATTCTAAACACAATCTACCCAGAAGATCAAAACTCAATTTTGAAAATGGCATTAACTCATGAGTGAAAATTATGTTCAAAAATAGAGGTCACTGTACAGAAACATGCTTTGACTATGTTCAGCATTTTTTCGCCTCCTTGAATAAAATACATGTAATCATGTAGCTATCCCCATCCAAACACACTTGTTATTTCTTGAAAGATTAGCTGCACTTTGTACATTAAAATCAAATTGTCTGGTTTGGGTGTGCACACCATTAGATTCCACTGGTCAGATTATATTACTGTCAGTGTTGCCATACAAGCATTCAGTTCCTATTTACTTATTTATTATGTTCCCTTTTGTAATGCCCCAGGTAACATAACACACTGCCATGGAGGAGGTGTTAACACTGCCCTTTATATTTCTGTCATAGTTGCTGAGACCTAATAGGCAAGAATAGAGGAAACCAAAATACCTAGTGCTAGCTTAAGTGGAACAGATCAAGGTCCCATTTTGGGAACACTATTAATACAAACAATGTGTAAAATTACATTAGCTAACTCCTTCACCTCCAGAAACTGTGAAGGACTGAACGCTTATATTCTAAAACAAGGGCTGCTAAGGAATATTTTACAAAACAAAGCAAAGTTAGGTGTCTTCTGCTTGTGCTATCGGTCTAGCACAGCTTACATTTCAGGCCCAAAAATCTACCACCAAATTAAATATGGAAAAGAAAGTTATCACAGCATTTTACATTAGCAAGGATTTATTAGGCACTCCATGTATCTGTTGTACCCATTAGCTTTCTAGTGACTAGATGTTCTATTAAATGTAAAAGAAAAAAGGGGACCATGTAGTAGCTTTCCTCATGAGCTACAAAAGCAGCATAGGGAGCACCATTGCAGGTTTTCTTCAAAAGAAAAAGACAACACTGCAAAAATAACAGCAGCACAGTTTATTATCGTACTTCAGGGGCCTCACTGGCCTTCACATCAAGAACTCCAGGATCAGCATATCTGAAGCTTTTAATACCATTTCAGCAGCTGCCATGACAATTTCAAATATAATTTTATATATGAAAGGGATATTTTTAATTCTACCAATTTGCATCTTATAACTGAAATTGAAATTGGCAGGATAGCAACTAACCTATGCTAAAACCCAGACACATATTAACATATTGCTTTAGTTTAAAAGTAATTAAAACATTTTAGACTATAGTTTTTGGGTTTTTTTAAATATAGATAAATATATATTATAGAAGACACCTGGAGCTTCTCTGTTTCACCAGGATTTAAGCAGGGGGTTACCTGACAATATGCAAACTGCCATGTTTGCCTTCTAATAATTAAAAAACAGAAAAATTAAATCTTGCTTGCTTTTTTACCCTGCTTCTTTTTAGAACTTTTTTTATCCTTCTTAGAAGAGACACATTTCTAAAGAACAAAAACCAGCAATAAGTGCCAGTTACTGTTATTCAATATAATTTCTACAGCGTAACTGCTTTGTTCGAACACATACAGTAATTTTCTTCAGTTTTTAATGAACAGTGGTTTTTTTTGCTTTGCGTCAGTCAGTAGTAGAAGAAACAAAGATGAGAGAGGTCCTTCTCACTGCTACACTGACAAACTTGAAGTGTGATGCTAAGACTTACTTTCATTACCTATTTTTAGCCACCCTTTTTTAACTGCATTTAAGTGAACTTAACTAAAAGATGCATTTCACAAAGTGAACACAAAGTATCATGCAGCTTTCAAGAAACAGGCAGAAGAAGTTAAAAAGTAACAATATAAACTATCATGCCATCCACAGAGAAATCCGCTATTACAATCTTTGGAGTGACTATCACGGCCGTTGTCATGAACAGCCCATCATATATGAACAAGCATTTTCTCTAGTTCTGTCACTGCAGTATTTCATGATGCCAACCAGTGACACCTAACAGATCTGACTTCACGTGTTAAATCTACATATACAACAGCAGCAGTATGATGAACACCAAGATAAAACACTCATGCCTATTTTTCAAGGCCAGTACCCTTCAAAGAGCCTCTTATTTCACTAACACATGGTAAATTTGGCACAGATTTCTCATCAAATCAACCTCGAAATTATAGTTTCAGTCAAGTGATTATGAACATTAGAATAATCCTGTAGAAGACACTTAGTCTGCGTGAGTAACATCAGAAAAGTTGGACAACTAACACTGGAGAGCTGTATTTCAAATCAGTTCCTCCAAGTTAAAGTACATTTCCACCATTATGAAGTGGTGCTTAATGAGCAGGTAAGACAACTCGAACAGTACTAAAACTCTATCTTGTCAACATTCACATTTTCCCCAGCACAAGCCTCCTTCACTTGCTGATAGTGAAAGCTGAAAATATTTTTCATCCTCCATACGCAGAGTGAAATTATCTCTAACTACAGAACTTCTAGAACCAATTATGAAATCCAGAATCAAGTCAACATGCGCTATCAAAGTGAACAAGATCAGGCCTTTGAAAATATAACGGTTTGAACTCACTGCTAATATAATAATTCAATAAAGGAAAATTTAATAAATAAATGTCATTTCAAGTTAGGAAGAAAATGTAAAAAATATCTTACTGTGCTCTGTGGTGTCACAAACCATATAAGTAACACTGCCTAAATAGTCACAAATGTATTTAATGTTTCATGTAGTCTAAATTTCAGATAATGTTTCTCATTTCAAAACCAGAGCCCTCTATATTAATTTTAGTTCGAACATTGTACTTACCTGTGAAAAGGAAAAAAATCAAGACCATGATCATTGTGTAACCAAAGTATAAAATGGTGCTGGCAGTTCCTGTTATCTGGAGTTTGGAGAAGAAGTAATGTACTGCATAGATAAAGAGATAAACTGCTGTAAAGCTGCTAGTCAAGAACGACCTCCACCACCAGTGATAGTCCTGAAAGAAACAATAAACCATTCACTAAGAATCATCATGTAGGAAATGAAATATAGATAAGATGGTGAAAAAATAACATTCTTTTGAAACACATTTAATTCTGCAAAATTTAGCTCAGAAAAATTCCAACACGGCACATAGATATTTTCTTTCTTCAAAATCAGCTGGATTGCTTCCACTAGGAACATGAAATTACTCTAAGATCAAGGCTGTTTATTTTTGCTTATCTGTTGCCAGCAGTGGATTTTGAAGCAAAAAGCACATTTCAGAAGAGTGGCTAAGACTGGCATGTCAAAGCCGAAAATGCAATCAGTTCAGTGTCCAGCACTTCACAGTGTATGTGAACACTTCACCTCTATTTCTAACATCTTCCAGCTACAACTCATATCTACATCAGAACTGTAACTTTTACCTCTGCACACAGATGGAAGTAGCACAGCAAAACTGTAGCTTCTGAACATGTAATTAAAAGAATTATAAAAACCAGGAACAGGAATCCAAACATGTAATACATCTGATGAGACCTAAAATTAAAAAGAAATAAAAGCATGAGTCTCATTTTTGGTTGAAGTTCTGAGTTAACTCACAGTGGCACATTACCAGATGCTGAGTTAACCAAAACCCAAAGAAAATCCAAACCAGCAAACCCAAAAAACCCACACCACTTGCGTAACTGTGCCTATACCACTACTGGCTAATTAATAAAAAGTTTTCTTTACCTGAATGTACTCAGTAAACATGCATTTATTTAAGCTAACAGCAATAAAACCATTGCTTTACAGAGCAACAAAGTCTTCAACTATATCTGAAATCAGCACCTATGAACTTTCACAGAGAATAGTTACAGGCAATTTCCATCAGGGATGTTTATCACTTCATGTCTTTTTGTTGGGAAGACCTTTAGCTTCCCCAACTCCTGTACTCTTCCCTAGTTGCAATACTAACTTCCTTCCTGCTACTGCAGCTAAGTTTTCCAGGTGTCTCTGCATCTCCTCACTACATACAACCAGATGTTCCTCCACTCCTATTCTATCCCCAGACCAAGGCTGACTTGAACCCAAGCGCTAACCAAACACAAAATCACCCACAAAAATAAATACAAGGGAAATGCTTTCATTTACTTTTAATCTGGTGTCTTTCAGATAAGGGAAGTAACCAAATTAACTTTATTGAGTGAAGGTGACAATTACTGCAGCACAGGATTTGACAGAGAGAGAATTAGTTGAATATTCCCTCCGTGCTTCCCTTTTGTAGGATAAATAATGAGAAACAATTTAAGAATTTGCTAATTTCAACTACGAAAGTTCACAATATACCTGTTTGTCAGCTGATTATATTTTTCAGCACAGCTATGTTACACGGTTTCTACTTTTTTGAGGACTGATATAAAAAGCTAAACTAATGTATTTGCATTTAAGAACTTATTTAGAAAACTGTTCTGTAAGACCTCTCAACCTATACAGATGACAACACAAAAACCTGGCACCTTCAGGATAATATTTCCCATTGAACAACAATGTATTAGACATTTCACATTTACATTGTGAAAGTTATGAAATACTGGTTTAATTTTTCATGCACTGCTCGATTAGGTTTTGCAAGATTTAGGAGTGGAGTACATTGTTCACAGGGAGTGGAGTGTATGTTTTGCAGAACATGGAATCCCAAGATCTTGACCTGATTCTGATCTAACAGTTGAAACTGCTAGATCACATTAGTTTCATAAATCATAATATAGTTACACAATGGATTAGGATCTACCTAACCACAACAGCACGAAACCATATTTGTGCTGTTCAGAGCTAGGAACATAAAACAAGGCAACAGGACTCTCATATCATACCTAGAAGTTGTCATTAAGAAGAATTAGTTTTGTAAGTTCTAAGCACAGAAATAAATATAAAGACTCTGGAAATTCCATAAAATCTGCAAAATGATCAAAAACTTTTAAAATTGGTTTATTCCTTATATTAGTTGCTTTGGGACATTCTAACTCACTGTGTTTATTATCACAGCTGTACAACTACAGGAAAAAAATGATACTCACCAAATGCTATTCAGAATGAAAAAAAGTTGAATAAAAATGCAGCCAAAGGGTAAGATACCACCCATGATGATACCAGGCAACGGCTTTGTGAAAAATGACTGCTCTGGGATTTGGCGAGGAATCTGGTTTGTACGCACTGGATGTTCAATAGGCTGCAGAAAAAAACAACAGAAATAAAAGATTAATTATTACATCATAAATAAGATTACTTTTCCCTAATATTAGCATATAAAGATTTGATAAACATAACTGTATTTTCATTCACAAGCTATCACAAGTTATCAAACAAAGAAACCTACAAACTTGATGTCCATCATTAGGAAAAAGCACACGTGCTTTAGACATTACAACTATGAGCCAGCAAATAAGGCAGAACACGAAGGAAATAAATCTGTTCAGTCCTTAATTAAAAACAAAATAAAATTTTAAAAATCCAATAACATCCCCTTTTTCTTAGTTGTCTGGCATTATCTCAAACTAGTGAAGTACAAAACTGAAGTCTCTCTGAAGCACTACATCAAAACTCAGAAATACTCCTGAGGTATTGCTGAAGCACAAAAGGCAAGTAAGACCTCCAAGAACATTATTAAAACCTGATTCTAGTGAATGGACAGAAAAAAACTGTTTGGTGTCACATTACAAATACACGCTCTGTTTCAATATCAAGACAGTAAAATATCATTTTACAATCATGGGATCACAGATGTTTCAATCCAACCAGATCCTGTCTAGAACTCCTGCTTAGTAATTCAATGGCTCAATTACAGAGGACAGGTGTATTTCAAATTTGTATTCAAAGCGCCCTACCTTCTCTTTGAAGCCAAAATAGGCACCAACAAAGGTTAGTGGGACTGAAATTCCAAACCACATAGCAAGGATAGCAACCAAAGTGCCAAAAGGGATGGCAGCTGAGGAGCCTTTCACCCACAGAATGAGATTCATAATGAAGAAATCAGCAAAGACAATCCTGAAAAATAAAATCAGAAAAGATATTAAAATATCCAAGAAAGAATAAATATCACTTAGTATTACAAAACATAAATTAATTAAAACAAATGCAGCTTCTTTCAATTTTCCAATTTCCCAACAGTCCTAGTTCCTTTCACCATTGGTACAGTTAAAGTAAAAATGCCTGCACCATCCAATGCTTCTAATGTAGGCACCTACAGTAAAGCCATTATTTAAATAAAGACTCTGCACATAATACCAAAAAGTAACAGAAACATGCCATTGAAAAAAATCAATACAAAGAATGGAAAAACATAGAATAAATTTAAAAACTCCTTATCTGAACCTCCTTTCCTATTACAACCAGAAATATTTCCTTTATTTAGGTACTTTATAAACAGTAAATTCCTTCTGAATAAGTACAGTGATAGCAAAATCTCCTACTTAGGAAGCTGCATGGACTCTCACAACAAATGTAATCTGCTGCTGCAGTTTGTGTCACAAGGGGAAGGGGAGATTAAAGAGGGCTCTGCCCTACAACAGAAGTATTTGTATAAGCATGGAGTTACACATATTAAGCAGCCCATGCTCCTGGAGAATTTAAATAAAGACTGCATCAGTCATGATAAGTCTCCAGACCTGCTCTTCCCTCCTCCATTAAACACATCTGCCTCATTTTCTAAACATCCTGGACAAACACTAGAAAACAACTCAGAGACATGAGATGAAGATTTCAAACATCCCATTCTGAATACAAAGCAGAATGTTCATTCTGCAAAGGTACCCCATATAAAATAGAAGTTTGTGTGAATTGCCATCATTCCTAGATTCAAAGACACAGCACAGAAAATTCAGCCTCAGAAAGGGTCCTGCAAAGTGCACCATTGTCTGAGTTTTGTTAAAAAAGTGCTCCTGAGGCAGAATTTAAGCTGCCCTGAAGTGAACGTGCATCCTTCCACTGTATTTAACTTAAAAATGAAGGAGGGAGGATTAGAGCTATAGACAGGCTCCTTTTTTTCCTAGGAGAGGTCTGACACTTGCCAAAACTGTTTGGGGGAACAGACTTGCTCAATAAGCACACCCAAGCGACCCCTGGTGTAAGCAACTTGTTGAACAAAAAATAAAATCAAATCCATTTTAGAAGTCTTTCTAAACTTTATCATCTACCCAGGCTTTTAACACAGACCTCACTTACCCCCTCCACAGTTAGAAAAAATACCGCAAATATGAACTCCCATCAGTCTACCGAGATTAAAAAGGCCTTGGGCTGTTCACGATATTATGCAAATTCACTGAACTAGCACAGTGTAATCAGGACATCTGTTCATATTCTACCAGCCCCAGTCATTTTACTTCCTCTGTGAAACTCAATTTATCTGGGAGTTTAAATGATCAGCACGGTATTCCTTCCATCGATATGTATTTTCTTCTCTCTCCTGATAACATCTAAATGACAGCAGGGAAACTGAAGCACATTTTGTTTAGAAGTAAGATTTCTCATAGAAATACTACACTTGGTTGTTATTGAATACATTATCTTTCATTTGATGAAATTATGCCTTACTTGAAGCCAAGTCATGTTTTATTCATTCTGAGGTTTTTGGGAGGAAGAAATACCTTAAGAAATTTATAATATTGTCTTGCACTTTTGCCAAGGACATTTGGCAAGGAGTAACTTCATGTACCCAAAGTTACAACCAAGAAATATGGAAGACTTGCAGAAGAAATTAGTTTCTGCTCCCTCTCCCCTCTAATTCTCACAAAAGGTCATGAGGGCTATTAGAAAACAAAAGGTTGAAGTGCTACTGCCCTTCCCAAGCAGGACATTGGCCACACTGGCCACACTATGTAGTATGATACACACTACAGCCGTATCCCAAACTGGACACCACCTATATTTATGTAAGAAGGTTATACCCAGCATTACCTGGAACATGCTGAGTACTGCAGCACCAAACTGGAATTACCCCATCACTGTGCCAAATGCTCTGGTGCAGTGATTGCCAAAGGCTGTGACACAATCTTGCAAGAGAGTTGCCCCATTCCTCCTACCCCCACAGCTGACAACAAAACAAGAAGCCAAGAAGCCACGTTCTAGATTACCAGGCTCCAGCTCCTCAGAATTCACTTTTCTTTATATTCAGAGATAGGCAATGCACAAAAGGAACAGCACCTTGGGAGTACCATAAACAAAATCACACAGACAAGCATCGGTAACAGTTGGCTTTCCCCCAACTCCTTCCCACTTCAGATTCATTTATACTTAAGAATAAAGGAAAGAATGAGGGGAAACCATACTAACCCAGGACAGAGCAGAGCTGTAAGCAAGACATTTGTCTTCCACTTCTCGCCTCTGAAAGCTGAGGAGAAAAAGTAAAAACAATTTCAAAGTCAAGACTTTTTCCAACTGTTCTGCGGAACGGCAGCAAGAAGCAGATATGCTGCCTGAGACACCAGCTCCAGTTGGAGGTTTATATTCAGCCCAGCAATTCTGAATTTAACATGGTGTGTCACATTAAATAAATGCATGTACTTACTCTTGTACATTCTAGCAGACACATAACCAGCTGGAGTTCCCAGTAAGACCCACAATACAACTGCACAGGTCATCAGAGCACCACGGTTGGCAGGAGAAAGGAAACCAAGGCAAGCTAGGACTAAAGAAACAAAAAGATTTAGCTATTTGTGGACACCTGTCAAAATTCTCCTATAACACAGATCACTGTGAAGGTTTTTCCCTTTCACTACCACATATTTAAATGAAGTCTGAGTGCATAAGTTCTCATACAACCCCACTACATGAACATACCCCTAATGGCACTGTTTCATTCAAAAGCATTATTTCCACCTCATCTCTTAAATAGAAAGTTTCTCATAGCCAAAAGGCTGAAAAATAAAATGCCACCATCCACCAAAAGGGTTTTCTCTTGCCACCAATTTCTTTCTGTACTACTACACTGACTGCACAGGAAACTACCACTGTGAAGCAAAATACAGAGTTGTGATCGACACTGAAAGACACACCTATCAAGGAAATTCTAGTAACCTTACAGTATCATGCAATAAATGGAAAAAAGCAGCTCCCCTATGAAAGACCAAAAAAATCTGAATTAAAACTGGAGAACAAAATCTGGAAGATTCTTCTTTTGTACTAAGCATCAGCGTACTTTCGCATTCATCTGTACAGTAAGAAAAGGAATGCTCATAAACTTCACAGATAACCAATAATAAAATACCATCTTGTGACAGGTTACATGATCACATGCATTTGTAGCTATTTATGGTAGGCTTTCATTATCTCAGCATTGTGTCAGTACTACTTCACTGGCCAGCACTCTTGCTCTTATTTCTGTATGGCTGTAGGCTCATGTCAAACATATTGGACAGAAAGGGTTCCCAGAATATTAAAGCTTTGATTACATCTTTGAACTTGCATTACTGGACTCTCGGATAATTTACACCATGCAAAACTGTGTTTTTTAAAAAGAAATCGGTAAGAAGTAAGTTTGATTTCTGAATTCATGAAGAATCTGCATTAGCCCGGGTAGCACAATGTTTTCAATGACAACGCTTACGACAGCATTACTGAAGCTATCTAATTATTTTTATGAAATTGCATTAATATTTTATGTTACTAAAGGAAGGACTTCATTTCCAAAAGAAGTCTTCTATCATTTGTTTAATAATACTGCATCTTTCTTATTACTATTACACTACAAACACATCACATTAATGAAGTTACTTACATAAAGTAATAAATGTCATAATGAAAATTTGTGTTCCTTGGCCCAAAAAGACAGATAGTAACATTCCTTTCCTTGGAGGTCTAAACACATCTCCATGAACCAGCTTCCAGCCAAATTCCTCTTGGGCATCTTCCTGTATAAAATCAACAATGTCTTTAGCAGCGATACATAATGCAGTAGTGAATTAACACAAACAAGATGCAAAATAGATATTTGAAGTTCGATTAGCTTCCAGTTAAGATCCAAAGCCAGACTAATTGCATCTGATTCATCACTCATTGATTTTATAACCCCCTAATGGTTCAGTGAAAAAGGCAAGATTTATCAAGAAAACTCTCATCTCCTAAAGCAAGAAAAAGCAAATGTAATTAGCCAAACCACAGAACATCATTCTAAATTTAAACTAAAACAAAGTATTCAGTTTAGTTTTAACTTCAATCTAGTTCATGCATTTATCTTTTTGTGTTTCGATTTCAAAGCACACTGGTCTCAATGACAATACTGGAAAAGAACGAAACTGTCTCTGTACACCAGAAGAAAGTTTGCTCCCTGGAATCCTGACAGACAAGCACTAACACTCTGTCCCACTGCCAGAGGTGAATGGATGGAAGGATGAAATGGGGAGGGGGAAACCTCAGTCCAGTGGCTCTAAGGAACCACTGCTGAAGAACAAAATTTTTCAATGAAGTCACTCAAAACAGACACCCCCCCTCACAAAAAACAAACAAACAACAAAATCAACATACACAACCACAGATAACCAACCCCACAAGAATTCCCTCTGCTCCTCACAAAGTTAAAAGCTACAGGTTCCATTCAATGTAGGAATACTGACTTCAGTTCATAGGACTGCTTACCACTAGAATTACAGCTTGCCAAAAAACAGCATAAGGAAGAAAGCAGACCACACTGGTGAATGACATAGAGCACCTTAAATTACAACAGATGATGTAACTTTTCTTTTTCTGGAAGATTGTCTTTGCTTTCCCCATACTGATGCCTCTGCTTGCTAGAAATTACTCTCAGAAGGCTGATATATGAATACAAAAATTGAAAACTATTAAACACAAGATAACACTGATTAAAGTACAAAACCACACCCTATACCTGATAGAAAATGATATCAGATATCCAGGTATAATTCCAACACATCAATCTTCCAGTAAAGAAAGATTTGTTTGGCCAAAGAAGCATAAATACAAAACTTTCCTGCAAGTCTGTACTTGAACTAAATGTGATAATGATGAGGAAATTGTTGAGGTAAGACAGAAGAAAGGCTTTTCCCAGGTAGTTGTAAGTAAGGAATGAAAGAGTTGCAAAGGTTACCACCTGAAGCAAATCTCTGTTTCCAAAATGGGGAACACTAAGTGGGAACAAAGGCTTAGTACTACACTTCCTGACAGAACACAGAAGATGTTTACAGATTTGGAATGGCTTGTATAGAATCCTTATCAACAACTCATCTGGGAAATGCTCTCAAAAGACACCTTCTGATTCTAACTTTAAAACAAATAGCTACATGGTAATTATCTTGGTTTAAGAAATAAAGATAAATCAAGTCTGGCAGATTAAGACCTCTGATTTATCCTGTATGAACCTATGTGCCACACTTTGTCTCAAAGCTCCACTTCTAAATTAAGTTCTTTCATCACGGGCTAATTACCTGTGAGTCAGAGTATTTTTCAGACTTCAGTTCAAAAAAATCAGCAGTATTATAGTTAAATGCTACATCTTTAACGTACAACGTAATGATAAGAACTGTACAACTAAACCAAGTAGTAAGATATACTTTAGGGTTTCAAAAAATATTAGAGCAAAATTACTCTAAACTTTTCAAAGGTACAGTAATCCTCATCTTACCATTAATTTAGCTTAGTTCTCAAAACATTCTAACAAAGATTTAAGTCCCCTACATTCAAGTAGTCATTATCAAACATTTTAGGAAGGAAAAAAAAAAAAAGTTTTACCACTCACAGGTGAAAACAGATAAACAGACGAGAACATGAGTTCTCTTTGACAAGAGTTCTCTTCAGCTCAGGAATCCTCTTTTAGTCATAAGACCTTAAAAGTAATCTAACGATTTCTAAACACTTCATTAATGAACGTCTCACTAAATCCACATTACACTAAAAGCCAGTTGGCATTAGTTGAAACATTAAATGCACATTCTAGGACCACAGTCACTGGCCAGTGCATCAATCTCTTCTGAAGTACAATCACCAGCATCCCCTAAATGTGAGATACTAATTTGCTTCACTGCCATCTTCTTCAGCCCAGGTCCTCTTTTGCACAATTATTTCACACCTTTTTAAATAAGCTCCTTGAACTGCAACAGATCTAAGTCTCTCACACCTGGCAAGAAAATAAAAAACTGTGGCTTTCTGAAAGTCACACCTATCCCTGTTGTTACTCATAAAAAATAATCAAGCTTCTACAAGTCTTGGTCTTTATCACATTAAGAATGATCAACTAATAAAGACAACAGTATAAGATATTGAACATAATTTAATTGAGAGATCAAACAGAAGCCTCACAAAAACAATCAGTTAAAGGATGTGAGAAAAATCATTTCACTTTAAATCACTGTCTGGATTTACATTAACAAAAGATACTCAATATCAAAACCACAAAGAATAAGTATTTTCAGATGTTTTAGTTTCAATATAAAACTTTTTTGCGCATCTTGAAGTATTTCTTTAACCAGACAGCAACAAGAGTGAAAATTCAAGCCTTTGTTGCGCCTGACATTACTTCTCATCTTTGAGTTGCAGATACCACCTTTATCAAAGAGTAAAAGGCTGAGTAAAAATTACTCTCAGTCTACTGGCCAAGTCTTTTAAACTCACACTCAGTTATATTCTCTTCCACTATAGGAACCTGCCACTTTGCCATTTTAAGGAGTACATATATCAAAAGAACTCACAACAGGTTCAGTTGGATGGCAACAGGTTTCAGTCACGTCACTAATTTAAACAAACTAGACTCAGTTTAACACAGTGATTACCATGGGAATTGTATTTACAAACAAAATAAAATATCATTTACGCACATACCGAGTAGTTCTAGCACAGCTAGAAGTCAGAAGTTGTGTTGCACATGAACTGCAATATTATGATCTCCTAACTAAACAAAGTGATTCCACCACACTTTCCAGCCACAGGTAACATCAATTTGTATCAGCCTATGTTAATCAGAATATCTCCAATAATTTTTAACCCCCAGAGATATTATCATGTATCAAACCAATCCTAGTTATACATCTCTCTAGACTGTACTCAAAACTAAGAGACAGACATCACTATGGCCAGAAAAATGTGCTCATGTAAAAGCTGTACAATTTACTCACAGAAGAATCGATCTGGTTGTATCTTGCAATATCTTTATGAAGAGTCCTCAGAATGATCATAGCCACCATGCCAGATAAGAAGAGAACAATTACGAGGGAATTCATTATACTGTAGATAAAGAAAAAGTCAAACTTTGAATCCAGTTATTTAGGTTTCAGGAGACATGTTCAGCTCAGATCTCAGGAAAAGCCTTAGCTATTCAGACCTTTCAGTATTTTCCCACCCAGAGAAGATAAAGGTACACAACTTAGAAGTCTATGACTTCTTAGGAGACAGAAGTGAGGAGAATAGTATTTCATGATACCTTGCTAATTCTGAAGACAGTTATGTATTGCTTTTCTTTATTTTCCTCCTGATATAGCTCAGAAGTAATTTCCCTGGTGAAACAGCTACAGTTCTTAAAGCAGACTGTCAAGTAGGTTTTGCATCTATCAACTAATGGAATTGATATTGTGCCATTTAATCCTTTGTAGAGAACAATTTATTCGGATCAGCCTTTTCAAGATTTACACTGCAAAACATTAACACTTCAACAAAAATTATAAACTTACTTAATATCATTCCCATGCTACTGAGGGAAATAAGCAAGAGCTTTTAATATCTTTTACTCATAAAAAAAAGACCTTTTTACTGTAAGCAGCTGTTGAGTACAAAACATGCATGACACATATGTAGCTCTCACTGGGCAGTCAAAGCCAGACAGTAACAGTAAGAACACTGCAGAGCAGCAATGACTCAAGACTTCTTCAGAATGGAGATGATAAAGTAAAACAATGGAAGCTGCTTTGCTTTTGGACACTGATGATGCATTCCTTTCACAAAAAGCAGTAATACAATTGCTCCCAAGAGATGAAAACTTACTTCACATATGAAAACAAAAAGTTTTCTTGACTGACAACCTACAGAATTTGTTCTATCTCCCTAGAAGTACAACTAAGAAATCCTTGTGCTCCCCTGCAAGGTTACTCACTGAATAAATGCAAATCTTACCTAAACCACTGGATGTTTGTATGCGGCATGGACTCCAGAATGTAGTCCCACCTGGAAGCCCACTTAATACTATTCTTTTCCTATAAGGAAATAAAATAGTAATTAATAGAAGCAAGTACAACTTTTTGCAGTCTCCAAGAGGGAATAAGCACACCACATCCCTTCCCCAAACCTTCCAGTCAGCATTCATACCTAAGCTTGGTATCAACCCCGGATGTAAGACCTCTCTCTTGCATAAATTCATCTCTAGAGACTCTAAAAGAGTATCTTTTCATTGAAATTTCCTATCCACATCTTCTACCTTTAAATTTAGCTACACTAAGCCTCATCTTTCCATGATTGCAGATGTAGCTGCCTGCAGATCCCAACTGCTGAAAAACAGTCATGCCATCATTACAAGATTCTCCCAGCAAAGCACACTGATCTTGAAACTTCAACTTTGTCAATCATACTTGAGAGAAAAATTCCAGGGGAAATAACAAATATGTTTTTCTCATCACTTTCAATGCATTTAGCACAGGCTTCTTTGCTCTCTGCCATAGTGCTGGCTGATACAGACTGCTTTCCACTCTGATTCCTGGCAGACAACTTTCATTTCCAGATATTCCTGTGATGGATCTTCATGTGTACAACTGAGGACTCTTTCTGACCCACAAGCCTTGTCCTCCCCAGTTGTTCTCTTTGCATGTACACGCATGTTGTCCTGCTACCAAATTCTATCCCGACTGGCATAAAGTTCCACTGAATTTCTCCATTTACTCACAAGGTGCTAAGTTTGTACAGTTGAGTACCAAACTGCTCTCATGCTTTCATTTTTGTACGCTTGTGTACTAAACATTAGCGTCACGATGACGTATGCTTTTCACGCAGAGCTAAATACCTTGCCCATTTCAGTTAATTAAAGCAGACACCGTAACTTTCTCATCAGAAGTCAGCTGCCACAATAGAAAGGACCATAAAACAGCTACACATTTTACTGCTTTATGTTGTCAGGCTTATTGAAACTGATGTTTTCCTACTTAGAAAACACTCCTCACTGATAAACACTCCCTTTCTAAGTTATTTTGAAACTACTAACAAAAAGTAAAACACATGAGATAGTATTTCAAATCGAGGCTTATGGATGACAGAGAGAATAAGCAGTTTTGAAGTGCCATCTGCTGGAAGTATCCAAATCCATTGGATGTGAGCTTTACGTGCCTCAAGACAGGCAGAAAGAGTGTAGGTACCCAAACACCTAACCCATTGCGTGACTAACCAGACAAACTTCACACTGAAGTTCTGATTCGCAATTTACCTCAAGATTTAAACACAAATGTTAACGATAGGAGGCTCATTCACGTAGGAAAATCAAAGTCGAAAGAGGATTGGGTGTCTCAAGGGAAAAGTCACATGGTATCAAGCCTTGTACCTCAAGGTCACTGGTTCAAATCAAATTCAATTTGGCAGGATGAAAGCTGTTGCCATATGATGGCTGCTTCACTGCAGCCTGTACAAAATAAGCTGGTGGTCTCAAGCCAAACCCTCTAAGATTGGTGTCTTACATCAAAAAAACAATCCTGCTTTCAGGACAGACTGGAACAGAGGTACGAAGGTTTGAAGTACCTTGAATCAAATTATTGTCACACCCACACGAGGCTCACTTTCCATGCCAGGGTAAAGACTCATTTGCCAGAAAGCCTAATTTCCTCCTAACTCGTTACAGGCTGAATAAAGCATTAGTGTATAAGTAAACACTAGAGTATTAATGATAAAAAATAAATGATCACCTACTCAAGAGAAAGCCAGTCAACAAAAAAACCACACAAAATGAGACAAAGCCTGCAACCTCACCAGAAAAAGCTTTACAGCCAACATTTAACAATGCAATGTCCCCAAATATAAACTGTTCTTCAACATGAGACTCTCAGCACCCTGAAAGTAGAGTTTACCTCAAGAAGACAACTCTTGCAGTTAATCTACTAATTTTCTATTAGTAATAAAACACGGGGGAAAAAAAGGTCTTCATTTATATATTCACAGTCTCACTCAAATTACAGGAACAAAAAACGTGTTAAGATTTTCAGAAAAATACTTCAAAAGACCATCCTTACAGAATTTACACTGCTGTAATCCAGTTATGGCTATTAGCAAGTTATCCAGTTGCTTTGATTTCATTCTTTGGGGGAATTACGTATTCATGTAACGGATTTAATACTTACTTCAAATGTCACAGAGTAAGTGTAAACCAAATTCAGTTTATTGGTGAATTCTCCAGGAATCTCCATAGGTGGACCTTCACAACTTAAGTTGTTCTCATCTGTATGTTTGTAGCTAATGGGGAAAAGAAGTTAAATAAAATTTTTAAATTTTCTTTTCTAAATTTAGCGTTGTGCTCCAACCACAAATATCAGGAGAACTTCAAGGCTGAAGCAAAGCACCTGGTCAGAGAATGACAAAATTAAGGTTATGTGGAACCTAACTGCCCTCTCGTGGTCTGCACTTCCAGGGAAGAGGCAAATTCTCATTTTTCAGCCATTCAGGATGCTACTGATAAAATATTAATGAAAAATTAGAAAGTTTGGTAGAATCTTCCTGGCACTCATGGAAGGAATAAACTTGCATAGCAAGTATAATTCACTAAAAACACACTGTACCTTTGCAAGAGAAAAACCAAGTACAATCAAGTCATGTTGTACCAAGCATGTCTGTATGACTTGAGAAACTGAAGCAGCGTAATTTAACAACTTACTTAACTTCTACAGAAAAAAGAGAAAAGTTTAGCTACAAAAAACCCACCTACTTTGAAATTTTATAACTGGACTGCCGTTTTCAAATATAGGTAAGTATGAACTGTGTATGAACAGACTGACTAGAGGCAAAGTAGTTGCTTCAGTCTTCTGACCTCTGAGTTGTTGCACCTCCACTCTGGTCAACACAAAAACTAAGAAGCTACTGTTTGAGAAAATCAGCTAGTCTTCTTAGGAAATTAGTTGTCATCTGCATCATTCTCAATACCAATGCTAACATGGTGTTTCACCTATACCTCAGTATCCAAACTTACACAGGAAAAAGTATATCTGTACATTCATCCAAAGTATGTTTGGGACACAGGTAACAGGTACAATATGGGAAACTGTTACTCAGTGAAAGGATGTTTCTCAGTGTATCTGAAAACATGCATACCCAGATATAAATCAATCAAAACCTGAAAAAGGCTCTGTTGTTTGGGTCAGGTTCTAAGAGTCTGCATAAGCAGCTTTTCCATCACAACAGACTTTGGGGAACACTTTAAAAGCAAAGTTAAATTACATTTACAGTTGTGGAACTGTCCTTGTAAACAGTTCCAGACATAAACCAGCATACTGAAAGCTTTACCAGAAGTCAGAATAACAAGTTCCTCAGAATTTATTAACACCAGTAACATCTCTAAGGAACTGTTCCCTTTGGAACTGCTGTTAGGACGCCAGAGTACCAGAACCTGCTGCTTTAATGCACAATTACCTTTGTGGTCTCAGTCTTGCCATCACCAGTCTTGCACCAGGCCAGTTTTCATCCTTCCCACTGTGGTACATGATTGTTATGTCAACGTGGTTGAAGAGGTAGAAAGTGTTCTTCTTGTTAAACTCTGACTACAAAACATGGTAAGGAGACTGAGCAACTTCTCCAACAGGAGAGGGCGCAAGAAGTCAAGAACTTTAAAATGAGACAGGTGTTGTATGAAGGAGCAACAAAAGGGAAACGCTTCAACATTAATACACCTGTCTAAAAGATCACTTCCAAGAGCCTGGGGAGCCTGAGGAGTAACTGAGCTGGAAGGTGACTGTAGACAGAGTAAACTGAACATGCATGATAAATACAACACTTCAAAGAAGCATCAGACCTGCTGCATACAAATGAACTGACTGCACTGCACACAAGCAGCAGGTCAAGTGGCAGAGCAGTCACGGAGAGCTCTCTCCTCACCAAGAGGACTGTTGTCCCTCATCCAGGAAGGATAAAACTCTATCACTATTATCTGTAACTGTACTAGTTCACAATGGAACTCCCAGGATGACTGACACATTTCCAACTGTCAACATAATTTTCCCTGTCACAGCTATGTTTGTTATCCTTCAGCCATCTGGGAAAAACCCTGACACATTTAACTTGTAAACTGTGCTAGACATAACTTTTGCAACTAGAACACAGAGCTCATTTCTAGGACTTCACTAGAAAGCTTCAGTCTGATACTGATAAAAGAATGTCTTGCACATGAACACATGACATAGACAAAGAATGAATAGGTACTAGGATGGATACACATGAAATTTCAGAACAAAACCTCAATTTTCTAAGGCTTTTAAACACCCACACCATTATTTTATAGCTTTATAAAACATATATTGGTCAAAGACCTGTATGAACATTTTATTCAGACAAACTGCATCAGCGAGACACAGCACACACTAGCAGCACTCAGCTCTGTTAGTGCCCACAGTCTGAACATTAACTCTGTTTACAAACATATCTGTTCTTTCTCAGGAAAAGAAAGCTTAAAAGTAAAACCACAAATGAAATCACTCTATACTAACAAAAAAAGTTCCACCACTTACATTTATAACACAAGCATCTTTAACTCTACCATCTGGAGTAACAAAACATCCTATTGGAAATCCTGGATTACAGTATTTTTGTCCATCTTCCACATCATAACACCACGTTACAGGCATGTTATCGATAATCCTAGACAGAAATCATCAAAGAACACGTCCTCAGAAAGGGATGCACCTCACTTCACAGTGACATTTCACATTCATGTAATGCACACACTTTTCAGTAGTGCCTACAAGATGCACAGTAGAGAGACAACTATCACACAGAAGGAAGAAAGCAACCACTTGAAACACAGATAACAACTGTCCAAAAGCAGAAAATAAACCCAACCTCAAGCACATGTTTTGGCTTACCAGTGATGCTGATAATTCAGCTGCATTCCTTTCTTCAAAAAGGCCAATTTGCTTTTATCAGCACTGTTTCCTGGGTCATATGATCTTGTACAAACCTTCTTGCATGTTTCTTGCTTTTTAAAAGTGAACTGTTAAAAAAAGCACACAAAAAAGAGTCACTTTAATTTTGCTTCAAAAATCTCTTAGGGTTTTTTTTTTAGGTAAAGCAGGGGGGGTTTTTTAGCTACTTCACCTCCTTGCTATAAAAGTTTCTAAAGGATAAACCCTGAGGACTGAAAATTAGCAGAAAAGGTATTGCTTTTTCTTTTACCAGTTTGTTTTATTTTGGTAATTTCATCATCTGCTAAAACAGACTTTCACTACACCCTTCTTGAATGTTTCATGTTACCTTTAGCTGGTTTTCCCCATGACGACCAAGTTAGATAAGGATGCCAAAAACCCAAGTTGCACAACATCTAAGCTTCAAGCACAGCCATCACCTAACACAAACACACTCACATTTGCATCTCCAACTTCTAACCTAGTTAGGATTTACCTGTTAGTGAGCTTAAAACACGACTGAAAATTCTAATGTTATCAAGGCCCAAATGCTAACCAGGAACAGCACTTTCTAATTATTGTAGTGTGCAGCCACTTCAAACAATTGTTATAACATTTAATGCATTCAATACATATCCAGTCCAAATGACCCATCATGCTACATATTTAAAAGCTTCTCGTGACCAAGACTTAAAATTACATTAGCGCAAAGAATCAAGATTTCTAAATGCAGTTCATACAAGGGAGGGGACATCACCTGCTTAACAGATTAATGAAAAGATGTGATCAGGTGCCTAATGACTGAGCAGCAGCAGACAGAATCTGCTGCTTCTTTTTCTCACAGGGATTTGGATTATCTAGCAACCATCACACACACACAGAGCAGAGTTTTCAGCTTCACTGGCAAATCCCAATCTGGAAACTGCATTTGAACACCATACAGCTCTCAAACACCTAGAGCCACTGTTTGACCACTGCTTCTCCACTGCTAATAACTGTCCCAAGTTGATGGCACAGCTTTTTAGATATGCTACATTTGGCTATTGTTAATGCAGGGCATGATACAGAAAAATACCACATACCACAAAATATTTCCATACATTTATTTTACAGAAGGTTCCAAGTGGTATGCCTCAACAACTAAAAATCTGGGTTTAGACAACAGATGATAAGCATGTACAAGCAGGAAAAAGCTGCAAGTGAGCTATAATGTAATTTCCCCTTCCCACTCTGGAAGTTGCCCAATACTACAACCAAGTATACAAAACAGTTCCCGAACCATCACTTTATAGAGTCCAGTGTTACATTTAATAAACAAATTATTTCAGATCACCTAACACATCTTACATCCAGCTATTAAAAAATTACCTAAGATACAGTTTCTGGACATCTCTACCAGAGACAAGAAGGGTGCTTACTGGCTCAGTTTCCTAACTGTAATTAACCATTCTAAGATGCCTTTGGGCTGGGAGGAGTTTTGGTTTTATTACATAAACTCCATAGTGCTTATATCAAAAAATATAAACAAAAATAATCATCCAGCCATCAAATCTTCAGCTACATCTATGGATTACAGCCATCAGAACAACAGCTATCAAATTTAAACAGGATCAACTTCAAGGCATAAAATAACCTTATATGGAGATGATGCTATTCTCTCCCCAAACAGCACTTGTCCAAGATTTTCTGATGGTCTTTTCTCTTCCTTATCTTGACAGAAGTCAAAACTGGAAAAAAGTAGCAAAGGTTCCCTTTTATTTTTAATTGACATATAACTGTAAATACCAGCCTAAAACAAATTCTTAAATTATGTCGTTAACATAATTCTCTTTTTTTTTTTTTTCCTGACAGTTCAGCCACTGGTAGTAAAAAGTCTGAGTGTCTCTGTGAAGAAAGCTGGCAACTATTTTAATATCAATTTCAACCAATACATATTCCAGCATATCTTTAACAAAATGCATGATGCTTTGTCCACCCGCCCTTCTCAAACGGCAACTTCAACAAACAATAGAATGTTTCATTTCATGGAACAAAAAGGGACTGTGCTACGGACTTTTCATTTCTCTTGCAAAAAGTTTCTAAAAAACTATACCCCTTTCTTAAAGGAATATTTACAAACAGCATTTAACATGAAACACATTACTAAGAAGGAAATTGCTTTTAGTAGTACAGTGCCACACTGTCAAACACCATTCACCAATCCTTTTCAACTACATACAGCCTGAAACAGCTGAATAGGGGAGAATGTAACCATTCTGGCTTTTCATTAAACACAGGTAGTGTAGCAGCAGGTTAGGTAAAGAAATCCCAACATAACAACAAACAAACCCGTACTCTTCTTTGGTACGTAAGTACTTTTCCTCAATCAATGGTCCTAAATTCACTGGCTTCCATAAAGTTTAATGGAAATGGAGACACAGGGATTTTTTAGCTAGTCTCTGGTCTTGCTTCTACTGCTGCATTGCCCAGGGAAAGATCTACAACACCTGCAAGTTTTCTTTTCTGTGCCCAACAGCAAGACTGCAAATCATGTTGTTTATCATTTCTTTGTAGGCCTATAAATATCTGGAAAAGCAGACAGAAGTTCTCATAGAAAATAACCAAAATGAAACAAAACAAAAACCAACAAACCAAGAATAAGCTTTGGCCAAAAAAAGGAAAGCTAACAGTGACTGCTCTCCAAGTTTCTTTCAATTAAGAGAACAAAAGAGGAACTCCAAGCATCTGACTTCCTAAATTTGCCTTACAGAAAGAACTTTCAAATATGTCAAAACAGCCAACACTAAATCTTGTACTCAGCTCAAAAAAATGTACCCATAAGAAACCCTGCAGCCTTTTTTTTAACAATAACAGAGGATGGTCAGGTGGCACAGGTGTGGCCTGTATCCTTCCCACCCTCTTGTACGTCATTCCTGCCACTGAGCACTGGATTCACTCTTCCATCCCTACAGCCAAAATACTGACACCCTTAAGGTAACAGAAAAGCACCTTTCAAAACGCTTCGGGAAACCTGTTGGGATGTACTTACGCATCATATTCGTATGGCAGAACTGATTCAACAGAGTCCAGCCTGTTCACGAAGAGCTCTATTAGTGACTGAAACAGGAAAGGAGGAGAAAAAGTATGAAAATACGGACGTTCAGAAACAAACGCGTGGCCGGTACGAAACGCGTGGCTAACTAGCAAGTGCTGCTACCCCATCGTGGAGTTACCCTTGGCTGCTGACAGGCCCCGGCCACGCCAGGAACAAGGAAGTAAGGGTCCTCCCAGCGCTGGCTGGAAAGTTCACCGGGAAAAGGGAATACCAGCTGGGGGTGTCTGTCTTCCCAGAGCAAAGGCTGCCGCCCGCGGGAGGACACCCGCGTGCAGCGGGACGGGGAATACCCCGCGGACCCCACTCGCCGCGGGAGCCCCGAGCGGGTCAGAGCGAGGGGACGGCCCGCGTCGGGCCCGCCCGTGTGGGCTCTCACCTTGCAGCTCTCGGTCTCCTCGCCCTCCTCACAGAAGCTGACGGGCGCCAACCCGGGCAGGTAGAAGGCGGCGCCGAGAGGCGCCACCAGCAAGAGTGCGGCAGCCAGCAGCCTCATCTTGCAGCCTGGACGGGCAAAGGCACCATCAAGCGAGACTGCAACCCCAACAGCCCCGGGCAGCGCCTTACGGAGGCGGCCTCAGCACCGTCGGAGGCGGGGGCGGCCGCGTCACGGCCGGGTCGGGGCCACAGCGGCTGCGCGGTGAGGGGTGGAAGCGCCGGGCGCCATCTTGGGAAAGGGCACTATGAGGCGATGACAGGACAAGGGGGAACGGCTTCCCAGTGCCAGAGGGCGGGATTAGATGGGATCCTGGCGAGAAATTCTTGCCTGCGAGGGTGGTGAGGCCCTGGCGCAGGTTGTATAGAGAAGGTGTGGATGTCCTATCACTGGAAGTGTTCAAGGCCAGATTGAACAGGGTTCTGAGCAACGTGGTCTAGGGGAAGGCGTCCCTGCCCATGGCGGGCGGGGTGGGGGTGGGGGAATTAGGTGATCTTTAAGGTCTCTTCCAACCCAAACCATTCTAGGATTCTATGATACCAGAATCTCTTTTCAGGTTTTAGCCCCCAGCAAGAAAGCACAGAATCAATTAGGTTGGAAAATGCCTCTCAGATCATCGAGTTTAACATAGGACTGAACACCACCATGTCAACCAGACCATGGCACGGGGTGCTACATCCAGTCTTTCCTTAAGCACCCCCAGGGACAGTGACTCCACCACCTCCCTGAGCAGCCCATTCCAATGTCTAATTACCCCTTCTGTGAAGAAATTCCTCCTAATGTCGAACCTAAACCTCCCCCTGAAACAACTGGAGTCTATGTCCTCTCATCCTGTCACTACCTGAGAGCAGTCTGACCTTCTTCACCTGGCTACATCCTGCTTTCAGGGAGTTGTAGAGAGTGAGTGAGAAAGACCTAAATCAGATATTACCAGCTCAGAAATTAGGAGTGGAAATCCAAGTTTTTGTATAGCAATCTGGAAGAATTATATTTGATGTTTTTTTGATACAGCCTGTGATGTTTGCAGCCATAACAGTGGGATGTGCCCCATGGCCTCTTGGTACAACACAGGTACAGTGGTGCCACAATCGTGATGCCAAGCTCCAGGGTCACCTGTTCAGGTGGTGATGGCAGGAGCAGCGCTCTGGGACAGCTGCAAAACCTGTCTGAGGAGCAGGGTAAGTGCAAGTGATGGCTGCAAGCTCAGCTCTGTGCTACCATGGCAAGACTGGTACTCACAGGTGTCTGAGACATTGTGCTAAAGGCATTGCTGTCAATACTGGGTAGCAGACACCTCCATCTTTCTTTCTATATTTCCCTTTTCGGCAAGCTGCTGCCACTCTTTTCTCCAGATTGTGACATTGCATTTGTATTACCCTGCAAAACCTCCATGTCCAATAATTTTAACCAGTTCATCAATCTGTAGTGAGTTGCCCTTACCATAGAACAGCAACAGGCAAAAGGAAAAAGACTAAAGGGTGCACAGGAATTCTCGTGTCTTTTCGGCTGAGCCTGGAAATTAGAGTTGTCATTGCAGGCAGCTCCAGCTATGTCTTAGGGACCTATGATCCACCTGTATTGCTAAACTGAAAGCCACAATGAGATCCCAAATAGGTGATTTGGGAGAAGCACATTAGGGAGTTCCAGTTTAGAAATGGTTGACAAAGTCAGTGCCAGAAACAATTCTTTTGTGCTGTTCTCATCTACCCTAGTCTGAGTTTTACAGAGGAAAATTCCTGTAAATACCTATCAACTGACAGTGCCTAGAGAATTGCTCCTTGTTACAAAACTATTAAACTGATTTTTCAGTTATTAGTTTTTGATTACATATCTAGAGTGAATTACATTCCCTTTTTTATTAATTCTGAATGAGTCTTTTGTGATTAGATTATTTATGTATTCATTAGCCCCCATCCCCCAGCTCTCCTAAACCCCTTATCCAGTTTAAACCCAAAGCATGATGAACTTGGTAAAAGGCCAGTATCTTTGATGAAAATATGCAATATGGTACAGGGGAGATCCAAAGCACTTTCCTCTGCATGAACAAGTTTGCAGTGTAAATTCAACTACATTGTTAAACATCCTAGGATTCATTTGAGAGAGTGACATTTTAGTTGAAAGCTATCACAAAAAGCCATAAAATATTACCCTCATGGAATGTTGTCCACCTCTCCCATCTACTGGACTCATTTTTAGGGTTATCAGTGAAAAGGCAAGAAGGCATCAGCTTATATGTATGTGGGTTTGTAAGATACTTCATTGCATTTCTTCTACTTTCAAAAATGTGACAATGCAAGGACAAGTATATCTATGCTAGTTAGAGAGCAACTGTTCTCTGTGTAAATGTTGGTGAAGTTTTCCTGCTCTCTCTTTCCCCAACTGTCTCATCCAAGTTTTGTGTTCCTTATGGGCCAGTATTAGGACCTCTTATTACTACCTAATTTCCTATCAGAAAATTCAGAGTTGAAAGGTCATTTGCAAAAGAAACTGTCATAGCTCTTCAGCCTTGAACTTCTTACTGAAGAGGAATTAGGTTCCATTCAGACTGCAGTTTGTTCCCTGATGATTTCTGTAGCTTTTCTTCAAAAATTCAAAATTACAGGAAAAATAAAAAGGAGAGGAGAGGAGAGAATTAGAAGAATTAAATAATTATATATCCTCTAGGAAAAGATCTGACTGAATTTGGAGCTAGACCATACATACACTATGTAGTGAGAGACTGTAAAATACTGTTCCAGTTAGCAATGAGGATGCAACTAGGCTTTGATGAGAAGCCTCATGAAGATACCTTTTAGGACAATGGACAGAAGAATTTGGCCCTGATACAATTACAGCATTTATGTTCAAATGCTGCTTCAAATGTCATTATGTTCATGCTAATCCCACCTAACTACATGTACAGTATGTGTTAACAAAATGTTAAAAAAATGAAGCCTGGAGTAAAAATGAAGCCTGGAGTTATCAATGAAATATTTTACTATTTTAATAAGAGGAGGAAAAAGAGACTTTTGTCTGGATTGGCTTATTTTTCCAGTTGTGGGGCAGTCAGTAAATACATCATGGGTCAGAAAAGCACTCAGAGACCCCACCTTGATGGAGGCCATTTTTAGCTTATTTCTAACAGGACTAACAATTTGCTTTAGTTTTCACTATCCATCCCAGGGAGGCTCTGAAGTTTAAATTCTTTTGTATTGAAACTAGAATTTGAAGCTTTTTTTCATATGATAATTGGATAAGTATCTGGTAATGCCATTCTTCGGCAACTGCATTGATATCACAGGCAGTGCCCTTCCACCTCCTTACGAAGGTCATCTTTCCCTTTTCCCCTTCACAGTAACAGCATCCAGAAACTCTGAGCATCCACACTGGAAAGGTGACACCTTCAAGTACATACTGGAGTTTAGAGTAGTGTTTGAGAGCTCCCTTCCTTTGTGTTCTCAACACATCTATGAGCTAGTCTGAGGCGATGTTGCCTTCTGCTTCCCATAGCACAAACAGCAGCTGAATATCAGTATCTGACAGACTGAAAAACTGAAGATAAGAATAGAGTCTGATGTTCTCTTATCAGAATGCAGCAATTATGCAGCTGTGCAACTGTAACAGCACTGGGCAGTGCCTGTAGAGTCATAGACTCACCTCCTGTAGAGTCATAGACTCTGTGGCACCTCCCAGAAATGAAGGTCTGGAGAACTGCAAGCGAGAACTGCAAGGGAGAACTTAAAAGACTGTGTGGTTATTAGACTGGGTGGCACTAAGAAAATAGGCCTTTATGACAGATTAATATCAGTTTAGATAATCTAAAGGTTCAAATAATGAAAATTTAGCCAATTTTTGCATGAGCAGATTTCCTCCTAGCTTTTCCACTATCAATTTTAGCCAGCCAAATAAAATCACAGTGGAACTTTGAGTATAAATAATTAACAAATAGAGTTAGTTGAACAAAAATGGCAAAACTTTGTGCCATCAACAACACATTTAATTTTAAACCGCACTTGGTTTGGGTTGCTGTTACTCTCCAGGGAAGAGGTGCTCACATGCATATTTATTAATCAAACTAATTAACAATGCTTTTAAGGCTGTTTCAGCGAACTGGGTTAAGCTCCTGCACAAACTCCAAAGTTAAACTGATACTACTGTGATTTTCCTTCCAAGGCAGTGATAGATCTGCTGCTTCACAAAATCAGCTAGCATTGGAAGGGACCTCTGGGAGATCATCCAGTCCAATTCCCCTGACAAGGCAGGGTCACCTGGAGCAGGTGACAGAGCAATGTCTCCAGAGAGGGAGACTCCATGACCTCACTGGGCAGCTGTTCCAGGGTTCTGCTACCCTCAAGGCAAAGTTCTTTATCACGTTGAGGTGGAACTTCTTGTATTTTAGTTTTTGACCATTGCTCCTCGTCCTGTCACTGGGCACCACTGAAAAGACTCTGGCACCATACCCTCGGCACCTGGCTTTGGGATATTTATATGCATTAGTGAGATCCCTTCTCATTCTTCTCTTCTCTAGAGTAAACAGGCCCAGCTTCCGTACCTCTCCTTATAAGAGAGACGCTCCAGACATGTAATCATCTTCGTGATGATTACTATCTCCAGTAGCTCCTTTCTCGTGCTGAGAAGCCCAGAACTGGACACAGCACTCCATATGTGGCCCCACTCCTTCGGGACGAGGCGCAGCCGGCAAACAAAGCTCCACTTCGCCTTTCCCACGGCCCACTCCCGCTCTCTTCCTGCCGCTCCCCGCTCCTGGCAGGACGGGACTCTCCGGCCCCGCTGTTCCCCGGCCCCGGCGGGAGGCCCCGGCGGGCCGCGCGCGCCCCCTACCGGGCTCGGCGCTGCCACCGCCGCCGCATCCGGGGCTCCGTCCGGTGGGTGACGTCAAGCTATAAAGGCCCGCAGCGCCTTTGTTCGCCCCCATTGCGCAGTTGCAGATCGGTGCGGCTGAAGGTGAGCGCGGCTGCGGGCTGGGGCTCTGCGGGTGGTACCGCGGGGATCCGCGGTGAAAGGTCCGCGGGGTGGGGGCCGCGTGGCGCGCCGCTCACGGCGGAGTGGAGGCGCGGCGGAGCTGGGCCTGGCCCGCACTCCTTCCCCGCCCGGCTCCGGGTAGGACGGCGGGACCCGTGCAGTTGCGGTGGAGCGAGGGTGGTCCTGGCGGCGTGAGGCGCGGTGTCCGCCATTTTAGTTGTGGGGGCTCCTCAGCATCCCCGGGGAGGGCGAGGGGGGCACGTCGGGAGCGCCGCGTCAGTATGTCCGGACAGGGCTGAGTCGCGGGGTGGGTGAGCGCCGAGGAGGCCGCCGGGCGCGGGGACGGAGCGGAGCCGCTGCCAAACGTGGCCGCCATTTTGTGGTGGTGCCAGAGCCCGCGGAGGGTCTGACGGCCCCCCCGCTCACCGTGCCCCGGAGCGCGGCTGAACCCGGGCCCTGTGCGGCCCGGCCCGGCCGCGCCTCCCTCGGGGGTGCTTTGTCCGCGCTCTCCTGTGTGCCGGAGCCGGCGCGTGCCTTCCCGCCATCGCGCTGTGGAGACATGCGGGCAGCGCCTTGTCCATAGGCGCCGGGCGGCCTGCCAGGCACCGAGAGGTTTGGCTTTGTCTTCGGCTCTTGATTATTTTTTTTTTTTAAGCCCTACCGCCTTCGCGGCTGTAGTTGTGACATTGGTGTGTAGAACTGCAGTGGTGGACTGGTGTCTGTTCAGTCTCATACGTTGTGTAGGCCAGGACTTCAGCATAGGCTCGATGTACTTCAAGTAGTACAAAGAATGAGCTTAATTTAGAAATACTCACCCAAGATGCTTTTAAGAGTTAATAATTTTGAATTACTTCGACATTATTAAATAAATTACTTGCAATGTCCAGGGTTTAAAGGAAGGGTGTTCTGGGATTGCCATCCAGGGCAAAAAGAACAATACTTCTGGAAGAGTTTTCACCTTCACCAAGATGGCTTCATTTTAACAGTGCTTTGTTCCATTTTTCAAAGTTGTATTTGATGTCTTTGAAACACACTATATAGTGTGAAGAAGTAACTGTTAATGCTACTTCTAGTTGCTTCCGTTACAAAAAATTGTAATTTCTTAATGTATTTTATACCTCATATTTCTTACCCAACATCTTTCTGAAGAAAACTGCTTGTACTTTTGAGGACACAAGTCATTTGTATACCATGCAGTCTGTTGTACTCTGATGTTTTGTTAATAATGGCCTCGTTCTTTTTAGTAGGTCATTTACAGAATCAAAATGGTTGAAGCAGATCGTCCTGGGAAACTGTTCATTGGGGGCCTGAACACAGAGACTAATGAGAAAGCTCTTGAGGCTGTATTCGGCAAATATGGACGCATTGTGGAAGGTAAAAAAAAAAATTTTTAAGATTATAATAATAAAAACAAACAGCAACATAGCTGTGATGACTTTTTTGGCGTTGATCATCTGAAATGATGGCGCTTACATGTCCTCTAAGAAGTTCTGAGCTTAAAAGGTTAAATAAAGGTTAAGTGTTCTTTACAGAGAATTACAGGAAAGGCTGATGTGACTTTGTTTCTGCAGTCCTTTTGATGAAAGATCGGGAAACAAACAAGTCCAGGGGATTTGCATTCGTCACGTTTGAGAGTCCAGCAGATGCAAAAGATGCTGCCAGAGATATGAATGGAAAGGTAGGAATTAAGATGAATTATATGTTGCTTTTGCTGTTGTCCAGGACAGTTAATCTTTGGGGTAAATTAACTTGTAATAAAAGTTGAAAAGAGAATGGATTAGAACATCCTGGAGACAAGTCATAACTTTAAATTTGACAAAATGTCTCTGTCTCCATGAAGCCGAAATCTGTTTCTCCTGTTCATGGATTTGACAATAGAAAATGAAGTCTGGCTGTCAGTCAGCTACACTCTCTTTTCTTACTGTTGCTTGATCAGTGATGGAGGGCTTTTCAACAATCAGCTCTTCATTCTTGCATGTTTCAAAAATGATTTTTGGGTTGGATTTTTCTTTTTGATCATATTTGAATGTGGTACTGTGTAAATTACACTTCAGGGAAGTGACTTACCTGAAAACTATTAATGGTTCCCTTAACATGGGTTGACTGTGACTTCCCTGCTGTGCTGGAGCATTGATGAGCTGTCTGATATTCTGTGGATAATCTCCTA
The DNA here is from genome assembly GCA_013400235.1 of Oriolus oriolus. Classification (NCBI taxonomy): domain Eukaryota; kingdom Metazoa; phylum Chordata; class Aves; order Passeriformes; family Corvidae; genus Oriolus; species Oriolus oriolus. The sequence continues at coordinate 393,465 of VXBT01011766.1, forward strand.
CATTTGTGACTTGCATCATCTGTCTGCTTGGTGTGTGTGAGTGGCATCTTCCAGTTAATGTGCGATAGCTTTGCAGTTAGCCAGCGACCGAATTTGTTCATTTATACCCTAAAACGCAATGGTCTAGCTTTCAGAGAAATAAGAAGTGTAATGTTTTTAAAAATAAAAATGCAGGAATTTGGAGCACAACTTCCAAGATAATACCAGGATAGTTTGTCAAAGAACTGTAGGCTGCTGTAATCTGTATCTGTTGTGGCATGTGTTTTAAAAGGTAGATGCAAGTCAGCAGTTTTTTGGTCAACAGCTGCTTATCGTCATAGAGGTGCTATCTCTTCAGGCAGTGCAAGCCATCTGAGGTCACTTGAATTGCAGGCTCTGGTTTTCCATGCATAATCTGAATGGTTGTGTTGAGGTCACACTGCACTGGCCTTGTAAGCAGTGTCTCTTGAGATGCCATTCAAGTAAGGTGAAGAAACATCAAGTGATTGTGATTAATTGACACTTGGGGTTTTGGTATGTTTGTGCTGTTAGTGTAAGAAGTTGAAGAGAAAAAGAAAAATGTCAGTTATTGCAGTCAGTAAGTAAAGCAATTTTAGGAATAAGAAAACAAGATTGTTGTAGTGTTCATGAACACAAATAGTAAAACTTCTTGTATTTGTGTTATAGCAGGCTGTGTGTTACAGGAGGATAGTGGCTTTTCTACTCTATGTACTGATGTTTCTGGGTGCTTCATGACAACCTTATCACAATTAGGGTTACTTTCTTTGAAGACTTGATTCCTTTTCAAACAAGCTAGTAGTTTTTGTCAAGGCAGAGAGTGGCAAGTTCAGATGATGTTCTTTCTATACAAGCCTAAACATCTTTCAGGGTGCTTCTTTTATTGAATTTTATTTCTCCACTATCTAGTTTGCCACGGTTCTGAAGACTTGTTTACTGCCGTATTTAAATACTTGATTTTACCTGTGAAACAGTCACTGAATCCTCACATAAGATAATTTCAAGGACCAATACATAATTGTCAGACTGAAAGGAACTCAGTCACTAATCTGCGTGTTTGTGGAGTGCAGCTTGCAAATCAAAATCCCTCTGAAAATAATCACCAACTGTTCTACATCTTGAATGTTGTGGCATGTCTTTGGTCACATTGGAAACATTTGGGAGAGTGCTGCTTGGTTAAGTAGCTAAATGAGACAATGTTTGTGGCTGAGGTAATGTCTACTTGTTCTGGAATGCACAAACCTGCATTACTGTCAAGAAATGCTAGAAGGGACAGCCTTGTGGATCATGGTTCTCATGGGTTTGTCTTCATTATAAATCTAGAAGTACCTTCATCTGCTTTGAAATTAGAACAGCAAGTAGCGTATGAAAAGAACATTTTCTCAAATGGGATTTGGCCTAGAATGTCCTCTGGTCCAACTTGCTTTGACCATGGATATGAAAGATATTCATGAGGTGGTCTCTCATTTTCATCTTCAGAAAGCCTTCTGGACAATAGGTACTGCTTGTACTCCAAAAAGATTCTACGTTCAAGGTCTGAGGAAGAGCAGTGTTTGAGGCCTGGTGTGAGAAGAGGTCATTGTCATAAATCACAACTTGAAGATTTCTTTGTCCATTTGGAGAAGATGGATTGGAGCATTCTTGAGATCTTAATGGACTTGCGAAACAGCAGCAGAAGCACTGTGCAGACTGCAGTTCAAGCAGTCTGTAAGGAGTTAGGTGATCTGTCTAGCCAGGGGGAAGAGTTCTGCATTGCCTGTTGATTGCTCATTCTGTCATCCCAAAGGAATTTGAAGCTGTATCCAGTGGAAGAGGCTGATTCCAACAGATTCTGCAAGAATGAATTTGCATTTCATTTTTTACTTTGCAAATATTTATGAAAACCATATATCCAGAGTTTTGCACCAATTTGGGTGAGGGATAATAAGTGAGTAACTGTATTTCACTCTATATTGGGACAAGCATAGACTAGTCAAAGGTTGCTTGTTGAAGATAAGTTTGTCCTGCAGAAAAAGATCAGGAGATAATCATTTTAGAGTTGGGATAGAGATTTTTCATTTCAATTACTTTGTCTGCTGAATTGAATCAATGCTAACATTTCTTGAGCAGTGCAGAAGAAATGTAGAAGTACTTTGTAGCAGCTTCCCAGCTTTCTTTAAGAAGAATCTTAAATTGTGATGGTCAAGTCTACATCCTGATGCCACAAAATGTACATGCTTACCTGGACACGAATGTGGATACTCCCAGGTCTGTAGTTGTTCGGTGCAGTGGGCTGTTGTCACGATCTTCTAAGTCTTTAAGATGAAATGGATAATTAAAGAGAGGATATGACCTTAGGCAAAAGATCAGGACAAACCAAAGATTTAGTTCCAGTGTAGACCTGCCAAGCCAGCTGGTGTGTGTTGAGAGGATGGAAGCAGGTGCTACAATCCCTACAGTGTAAACAGTACTCAGCACTGCAGAAGGTTGTCGTACTCTAATTGACAGAAAGTGCTTCTTGTTCTTTGGTGAAGAAGTGATACAATGTGCAGAAGCTTGGCCTCTTAAGAAATGGATCTTCACTTCTTGAATATATATGGCAAAAGGAAACTCACTTAATGTGCCATCAAGGAACATGGAGAAATGGAGTCATTGCAGCATCACAGTGAAATGATCCATTGGAGAGGAAAGCCCTGTGTGGTGTTAGGACCAGCTTCATGCAAGTTGTTGTAACAGTTTCTTTGAAATACTTGATTTCTTGCCCCACTCCCAAAATTATGCAAATTTCATTCATCTTTTCTGTGGAACAGTTTGCAGGATAGTTCTCTAATTGTGTTTGGTTAAGGTTCCCTGGCTCACTTTACAAATCTGTACAGATTATTCATTCCACAAATAGGAGACTTTGATTGCCAATCTATTATTGTCCTTAAATGACTTGTATCTTAAATTACTTCCATGTTCTTTAGCACCAAGGTGACTTCACTTTCTGGTGCTCATATCATACTAAAAATGCTGCTGTAACACTCTGAATCAAGGTTATAAAAACAAACAAATGAGTGTTCATGTTGACAGCTGATGCTTTGAGCTCACTGAAAAAAACTTCCTTATTTTGAGATGGGTTGTGTGACTTTTATGTTTGGTGAGATAAGACCTTTCTTTGAGCTAAGAAACTATAAAATGTTGTCCCCTCTGCTTTGAAATAGGACAAACTTTGACAAATACTTTCTGGTTAACAAAAAAATGTTCTTGTCCCTAGTGAAAGGTCTTTCTGGACCTATGGAATAGCTTGTGTAAAGCAGGCTGCCAAGAAACTATCTTTTGCCAAGGTAAGATGCATAAGTGCAAGGCAGAAGAAAATAGGAGGAGAAATTATAAGGAAAACTGTACCTCCTATGTAACAAATGAAAGAACTTGAACCTAGCATCCAGGTTTTCAGAACCCATGCTAGCAGAAGGGGACAGTGTTTGCTTTCTAAACTTGAAACAAGCTGTCAAGAATCTTCCATGAAATTGAGGACAGCAGTGGCCGTAGCAAAGCTTAAGGCTTCAAGCCCTCTGTTCCTGCTTGAGAAGGATAAAACTGAGAGATCAGTTATGATGACAAATCAGTTTTGATGCAAACTGAGAAGTTCCAGTGATTAGAGGTACTAATGCTCACTCCTGGAATGGTTCAGTTTGTCATGCCAAAAGGCTTTTTGAGAAACCTTCCATAAATAAAGTACTCCAGGAAGTCAAAGCCAAGACCAATATGATTTTGCTGATATTTCTTAATTTTTCCCCTCACAATGGATCAAGTTGGACCTGTGTATGTACACACAGGTTTTCAAACAATTTCTACAACTCCATGAGGTGGCAAAATACATGCACTACTGCAGTGAATTTTCAGAGAGCTAGATTTTGATAGAGAACAAAAAAGATGCAGTACATCAATAAAATAGTAATAGTGCAGATTAACACATTACTAGCAGCCTAGCAGTCATGTTTGTGTTCATTTATTACAGCAAAGAAGCGCAACGAGCAACACTTTCTGCTGATAATTAATTAGTTGTCGTGGCAGATTTAGGTATTTAACTGCTAAAAAAGGCAAATAAACCATGCTTGCCAGGATGGGCATGCAGTTAACCTAATTTCAGCAGACCTTGTGATCTTGGTTCTGCTATAATATCCAAACATGTGGTGTCTAAAGATGATACAGAAATGTGATTAATTAGGTTGAATTACTCAACATGTTACTACCTGCTCATGTTTGAGGTATAATAGTTGGCTGCAGAGTTCCTGGTATTGCATGTCTGTATTCCACAAAAAGCTTCTACTTTTTTCCTACCAAAAAAAAAAATACAGCCACACAACAGAACCCACAAACAAAAATACCCCAACCACAAAGCACCTTCACTGTGGAAAAGCAAGTAATAGAGTAAATTGTGATAGTCACCTTGATTGAAAACCCACCTTGAAACACTAGAAAAAAGGGGTGAATTGTCATACTCAGTCTGCCGTGTAGATGCTGAAATAACTTCTAAATACTTCAGTGATCGCCGTTTTATCAGGACATCAAGAAAATGTGCTAAACGGCCTCCCCATTGCCAGAAATCCCGACTGAAGCTAAGTTCCTTCAGCTTAATCTTGTAACTACAGGTGCACTCCTAGTTTGGTACAAAAGTACATGGCAATTGAAAGTAAATTGTAGATCATATATCATGTTTCGTTTACAGAATAAATGACGTGGGGCTGCCGTAATCATTGGACACTTGTGTTTTCACTGAAAGTCCTTTCTGATGCTGCTCTGTGTTTTTTTTTCCATCAATACCACAAGAATGAAGTACTGTAGAAATTGAAATTAGGCCCTACATGCTGCTGAGTACTTGGGGACTAATACTGAAGACTGAAATCAGTTCTAGAGTTGCTCTAACTTATAAAATGGAAGCCCTATAATAGTGAAGCAAGAGGGGCTTGATTTAAGAAATACAAACATGACTGAGCAGTAAGTAAAGCAGCTTCTTCTTTAGTCATTAGATGGGAAGGCAATTAAAGTGGAACAAGCAACCAAGCCATCCTTTGAAAGTGGTGGTAGGCGTGGGCCGCCACCCCCTCCCCGAAGCAGAGGTCCTCCCAGGGGCCTTAGAGGTGCAAGAGGCGGAAGTGGCGCGAGAGGACCACCTTCAAGAGGGAGTCACTTGGGTATGTATTGACCTCTCTCATTATATACTTCGACAACATACAAGACAATCCCATTGGAAGATGACAATAATCCTACTGGAAAAAAAAAGTCAAACAGCTGAATAGTGCACTCCTTGTTCTTTATTAAAATGATGAAATACAATCTCGGCAGTTTAGTCAAATTTTTGATTAGGCAAGTACACCTTAAGAAAAGGCTTTCAAATATGAAGATTCCTTTCTACAACTAACACTCCACTTGACTTTTGCCTATGAAAGAAAAGCAAAACTCCTGCCTTGCACATGAGAAAGGAAGCTTTCTGGTATTCAAGTTGAAAGAGTGATTCTCTACCACCAGGGAAAGGGAACTGCCTTTCATTCTTAATAGCAAGAGGTCTAAACTGAGAAAATTGTAGGGCTGATCCTTCCCGATCAGAGTGAGAGTTAGGGCAGCTAAACCTTGTTTGTTGAGTTGAAGGTTTTCTGAAGTGTAAGGATAGTACATTACTTGATACTGGATAATCATTAACATACAGCTATTTATTCAGACTTTTCAGTATCAAAACAAAACTCACTTAAAAGAACTAGCAAGCAGCACCTGAGGTGTAACAGTAAAAGCTGTAATGCAGAAAAACCCCCTGGAAATAGTGAAACTTCTCTCTTGAAGAGTCTGTGTAGTAGGTTCTACGGACTCGGTAGTGCCTCTGTTCCCTCTCTGTAGGCTCTTCTCTAGTACATCTTCCCAGGTGGCTCTTGTCTTCTGAGAACAGTAACTTGTTGAGCATTTCAGCTGTGACTGATTACAGATATCAGCTGTCTTTTTTCCCTTGTGTCACACCCTGTAGCTTTTGGATAAGTTCTAAAAGACAGTTCTTGACAGGAATTTAGGCTGTGGGAAGTTCGGCTCTCAGTTCTGCCAGTAGCATTTATCAGTGGCTAGAAGACAAGAGAAGGCTTTGAGGTCTAGTTTTAGAGGTTTACTGTTGATCATGTAGTGGTAATAATGGCACCTTTAGGTTGTCGTAGTTCAGGCTTTAGGGTCATGCAGGTGAGTATCACAGAAATAATAATTGGTTCATGGCTTATTCTTCTAGGGTCTTCTCGAGGGCCACTTCCTATGAAGAGAGGTCCACCTCCACGAAGTGGAGGCCCTCCACCTAAAAGATCTGCACCTTCAGGACCAGTGCGTAGCAGTAGTATGGGAGGAAGAGGTAAGGGCTTCCCTGACTAAATTAATTGCTTGGCCAGCTGCAGCACCTTGGTCTTCCTTTAGGAACTGGTGCAAATCATTGATTATAACTTCAGTCTGCTGTGCAATAGTGTATTGTTTTTATAATTTTTGGTTCCTTTCATACCAATATAATTTTGTAGCTGTTGGGAACAATTTGGTGCAATTTGAATGTGTTTCTTCTGGTGCTGCTTTGAAACTGTACAGACAGAAATGTAAAGTGTTCTAAATGTAGGCTCCAGAGATACTATTAAATTGCTCTAAACTATTTACTAGCGCTTGCCTAGAGCGTTCTGTATGGCTCAATGCTAATTAAATTAAAAATGTGGACTGTTTCTCTGAAGCTCCTGTGTCACGTGGAAGAGATGGTTACGGTGGTCCTCCGCGCAGAGAACCAATGCCATCACGGAGAGACGTCTACATGTCTCCAAGAGACGATGGCTATAGCACTAAAGATGGGTAAATTCTTGTACTGTTTTATTTTAGTGAAGTGTTTTTTGTTTAGAGAAGGATCTTGATTCCAGACCTTCTGTTAGGACATACAGGTAACATCTCAATTTTTGTTCTTCGTAGTTATTCAAGCAGAGATTATCCCAGTTCCAGGGATACCCGTGACTACGCACCACCTCCCCGAGACTACGCATATCGTGATTACGGTCATTCCAGTTCACGTGATGAGTACCCCTCCAGGGGATATAGGTACCTACTGTTGGGTTTTTCTCCCTGTCACTTTATTCTTGCTATGGTGTTAGTGATTTGTACTAAGTCTTAGTAGTCTTTCCTCCTATAGTGATCGTGATGGATATGGTGGTGGACGTGACAGAGACTACTCTGATCATCCAAGTGGAGGCTCCTACAGAGATTCATATGAGAGTTATGGTAAGAATCCATTTTGAGGATCATATAACTGTACAGATGTCAAAAAATCTGGCTTTCACTAGGTTGCTTGTGTTTTAGGGGGAAGTGGAACACTTTTTTTTCCCCTACAGTGAAATTGCAGTTGTTGGTTATCATTTGATCATCTTATTAAATAAGCTGTGAGCTAAAGAAGCAAAGTCTGCAGTTCAGAATGACAACTGTCTCTGGAAAATATGGCTGAGTTTCTTCTCTAAAATAACAAGCTGTTCTGGAATACCCAGTTAAAGAGCCTGCCTGAATAAACAAACACCGTCTTCATTCCTTCAGAGTCTTTAAATCCACTCACCGCCTGATAGGCAATCCCCACTTAAAATACCATTAGTGTGGCAGATTATATTAAGACCATCTCAATACATATAAAAGAGTAGCAGTAAACATTTTAATACAGCAATTCTGTAAATTCAGATTTGAAATTGTTCTATATAACTTATGGTGTTGCCATATTACCTGACCATTGACCCTGCAGGTAACTCACGTAGTGCTCCACCTGCTCGAGGGCCCCCGCCATCATATGGTGGAAGCAGTCGCTATGATGATTACGGCAGCACACGAGATGGATATGGAAGCCGAGAAAGTTACTCAAGCAGCAGAAGTGATGTCTACTCAAGTGGCCGTGATCGTGTTGGAAGACAAGATAGGGGTCTTCCCCCATCCATGGAAAGGGGCTATCCACCTCCTCGGGATTCTTACAGTAGTTCAAGCCGCGGGGCACCCAGAGGTGGTGGTCGTGGTGGAAGCAGATCCGATAGAGGTGGAGGCAGAAGCAGATACTAAAAACACTCTTAAACTTTTGGACCAAGACAGATTACTTCTCAAATGTGGAAGCTGTTCTATCTTTACTACCAGAGGACTACTAAAAGGAAAAGTTGTTTTTAACCTTTTTTTATTGTTGCCTGTTAAGTTTTCCCCTCCATGACTTTTATGCTTTTGTGAGGAAAAGTTAAAACAATGTTTAATATCATTTCAAAATTGTTAACATTTCTTTCAGAAAGCAGATGTTAAATGTATAAACTTGAGCTGTGTACTAGTGTTGTAATTTTCAAAGTAAAGTTACCCTGAAATGCCATACTTCCATCTGATTTTCGTCATGAATGGAACAAGCTGTTCTTAAGATCTTCTGCACAACATCCAACCATCTAACATGGAGATGGATTGTTCTACATGTTCAGCATCTCATTCTGAAAGTATTGCGTGTGATTTGGAGGGTGGTGGGGATGATTCCACATAAAGCTCAGTTGTGCCTAGAATTTCAAGTCACAGTGTTCCCAGTACAAAATACCTTCAGATCCTTGTGTAAAGAAAAATAGAGGATTTCATTTACTTAAGCCAAAAAAGCAAGTGGATAATACTATATTCTGCCTTCCTACTGTTTCATGGGGAGCTTAAAAAGATGTCCCCTGCAAAAAAATCATGTTCATGTAAGTCAGCTACAGAATACTGTTAAAAAAAACCAAACCACAAACCATTGACCAGTTCCATCAAAGAAGCTGCAAAACGATGCTTACTCATACTGTTTCAAATTTTTGCAACTCTGTAGTGTTTCACTTTTAAAGGAACATCTTTGATTCCAAAGGAGAAAATAAGATAAGCAAAGAAGTCTTTCTCTCCAACTTCTCAAAGGCTTATGGCTTCCTAAAAACAAGTGACTCTTTCAGCATTCCACAGCTGATTTAAAGCATCAAATGCCTGTGAAACAGCAACGATGGTAAGCAATGCAAACTAGTTTTTCAGTCTAAATCAAAATTGAATCAAGTTACCTTCCTCTAGTACAGTAAGACAAGCTGCATGTCATGGCAATGGAAGTGCTGTTTAGATTAAAGAAAAAAAGGAAAATAAATTCCCCAATACATTAGAAATTCTTCAAATTCAACAATTCTTAAATAAAAGCATTTACTAAGCTGAAAAAACCCCACCTAATTTCAATTTTGAAACTAAAGCTGTCCTGCAGCTCACTGTAGATGGAATATTCCCACGTAGGGTTGGGAGGGGGTATTTTGTGACCAATGTCTTTCAGTGAAGATGCTTAAAAAGGCTGCATATATACAGTATATTAACAAAATTAAAGTCTTGTGAAATCAGGAATTGATTTAGATTGACAAATACCCGCTCAGCTATTGGGAGTTTAAAGCAAGAAATGCAAACTTGACATTTAGTTGGATGCCTAACTCTGTTTAGTTTGACACTGCATTGCAGGGATACTCAGTACCTGTGGCAGAACCTGTGGCAAGTTGTTATAACTCGGGTAAAGCCATGAAGTTCAAAAGATGCTCTCAAATATAGTAAGCATGAAGACCTCCAACTAAAAAAAAAAAAAAA
>VXBT01011766.1:403072-415267 GCA_013400235.1 Oriolus oriolus
AAAAAAAAAAAACCAAAAAAACACCGAAAAATGAAACCACAAACCCAAAACCTTTGTACTACTGTTTAGTCCTCAGTGAATTTTGTCGTTCAACTTAGGGATTTAACATGGCAGTGCACCATTGAAAAGGAATGAGAATCCATAAGCCATGCAACCTCTCTCTAAGCCATTCCAGTCCATTCCAAGCCAATGAATCCTTCAGCATGTAAAGAAGTAGTAAAAACTTGCAACAGAGTAATCTGCAAACCAAACTTGTGCCATTGTTTTGAAATGGGGACAATTACTGTAGGTTAATTTGTGCTGTAAAATGTATTTTTCTCAATTTGTTGTATCTTCTCTTAATTGCAGGGAGGTAACTTCTAGAAGATACCGCTGAAATAATTCTGGTTCATCTGTGTTGATGGCAGACATGAGTGGTGCTAATACGTACCAATATGTAAGGTAAATATTACAGCAGTGTAATAGCTGCAAGGAAGTTTCCTGGTCATTATGTTTGTAGGTTTGAATAGATGTTCTTCATGGCTAAGTATTATTTTTGATTTCTGTTTAAATTTTGGAGGAGGTGGTTTAAGAAGGCTTTGTAAACTAGCCAGGCTAGGAATGGCAGCAAGATACTACTTACCTGCAAAAATGGGTCCAATTTGGGTACAGCTGAAGAAAAACATGTTTACAACTGCACTTTAAGTCATGTAGCAGTAAGTATTGAGTATGAATTTTTATAAGAGCAGACCATAAAAATCTCAGTTGTAATAATAAATGTCAGTATAGACATTTAATCAGTCTTGTTAAACATGCAGGATGAGCAATTAGACTGACTGTAATCTTGGATTAGGAATTGATCTCTGCAGAGGTCCTGGGTTTAAATTGCAGACTTCAGGCATCTCCAGAATGGTTTAAGACTAGATTGGCTGTGTTTCGTGGCTCTGAAGCCTACCCTATTAAAATTACTATTTAAGTAGATTCAGGAGCAGCTGTCTTTGGATTTTATGTGAAAGCGTGTCTCTCATGTTTCTCTGAAAACTCATAAGGAAAAATTGGTAGTGGCTGTCATAGTAATACAGCTTTCCAGAAAATTTCTATACTAAATAATTGTTAGTAAAAAAATGGAAGTAATTTATAGTGTGTGCAGAATTTGATAAAATCTAGTACAAATTAAAGGATAAGGACAGCTACCTTTTCCAAGAGAAGCATTTATGTAAAGAAGCATGTGTACTCTTTTATGTAACTTTTTAATTAGTCTGTAAATATAAGAAGCTATTTTGCTGTTAGTTTCAAATTCTACTTCTAAGAAACAAATGGTAAAAAGAAAAAACTGTAGTTTGTACAGTTGGTTTATCTGATAGGTGGTCTCTGTTACCAGGGAAATCCTGTCTTGTGGGAAGGATAGGTTCTGTTGTATACTCTGCTGTTTGTAGCTTCAGTTGGGTTACGATTTATTCTATAGAGTCTCAGTTAACAGCAACTCAGTAACTATGCAATGCCCTTGTCGGAATATGCTGGCAGTGTTTAATAAATATTCCTGAGAAATTGATGCTGTTACCTTGATAATGGAGGAGAAATATGCTTTGTTTCAGGGGACTGGATTGTGTTTCGGATTAAATACAGAATCATCTTGAGTGTTTTCTGTTCAGGGGAAGCATGTAGTTAAGCAAAACAAAAGCTACTGCCCAACCAGCTTTTTTATTTTTCTATCACTTGATAAAATTTCCACCAGCAAATGCTGTCTTTGTTTTCCTCTTAAAATGTGACTGTTGAAATATTTAAATTTGAATCTTACTGAAAGGACACTGAACGATGGGTGCTTCTAAAGGTTAAAAAAACCTAACCTTTTTCATTCAAAAATCACTGATGTCACTAGTGTGACACTAAAGTGGATTAGGGAAATATATCTAGAAGTAGCATTTCCCCTTCACTCCCCCACCCACCTGCAAAAAACCATCAGGAGTCAGTTTTTAAATTTATAGTTTGACCAAGATCCAGGTCTTGAATCCTCTAATGAAGAGACCAAATACTGTCTTTAATACATGGCGTTCAAAAGGTTTTGACAAATCATCATATAGGTTTTGTCAGAATGTTTTAAACTTCATGTGTGTGCACCTCAATTCTCTCTGTTAGCTGGGAAGCTGAAGCTTAATTATTCTTGACAAGTGAAAAAACTTCCCTTTTTCTTTGAAATATTCGGTGCTTTTTTTCAGTTTAGTTAATCTGTTTTGACCGTGTTGTAATAAATACAGGTATTAGAGACAAAAGCGCACCCTATCAGCCTTCTCTTCAGCTTATAAATGTTTCCACATTCTTAACAGGCGTGGTACCAATGTTAGGGGAGCAGTAAATAGACCTTAACTTATGGCAAGGAAGGTAATAATAACCTTGTGAAAAATCAGGATTGGAATTGCCAGCTGTTTACCTTCCCTTGATCACAAGTTTTATTTAATTTATAGCACGTTATTACGTACAAATTAGTACCAGTATGTATACCAGTGTATTACAGAACTCCTGAGTAGCATGCTGAGATTATCAAGAGCTGGTGGGATTTTGTGGTGGGTGGAATTTGGAGGGGGAATACGCACAGGAATTGCAGTACTTAGTACCTGCCCTGGAGACAGTGTTACACAAGGAGTGTGCAGTAATACAAGTTGTCCTCAGGGCATTTTCCTTATTGTAGTTAGCTGTTGGTGTGCTTTCATACTGTTGGAACAGAGGAAATACAATGCAAATATATTGATTGTGTATATAAAAGTAATACAAAGATAGTTTAGCTTTTTTGTCTCTTGGCTTCTGAGAGGGTACTAACTTGCATTTCCTTTTTCCAGTTACGGTGGCTAGAAGGTGGCAGTGCACCAGTGGATATGCATTGGAAAATTGAAGGATAACAAATCACTACTGATACCGTCTGGCTTTTGAGTGTAGTGTTGCCCACCATTTTCTAGAGGATTATGTAAGCATTCAGGAGCTGCCTTTGAAAGTAGCACTACTGATCTCATGGACATACATAAAATTCCTGGTGGAAGCCAACCACTGTCTGCCATAGCTGGCACCTTCCAGCAGTCTAGAGTGAGCCCATTCATTGCTCATTGCACACACATCCTACAGCAGAGAAACACTTGGGTTGCCCTTCACGTGTGTGTTTGCTATTTATGCTGAAAAAAGAGCAAGTTACACAGAAGTGAGTCTTAGTCCTTTAAATACAGACAACTTGACCAAGAAACCGTGAAAAGTTCTGCTATATTGCATTAACAGTTTTGTTCAGACCTTCTGGATGAGAGGAGGGGACTGTTGGTGTACTGAGGCAATGTTAGTGATGAATGCCCAGAGTAATTAGTGTTCCTGTATGTACACTAGACAGCACTACATCTCTTGGGAGTAGGTGCTTCCTTCAAAACTTTGTCTTGATTTTGATGCATTTTTCTCTTACATACATGTTGATGTGCCAGTGTATGTGAGAGGAATCCTCAGGCATTGGTATTTCATGTAGAAAACTCATAACTTAAGATTAACTGAAGTACAATCACGGGTAATAAAATTTATACTGACTTTTGTGATAGACATAAACTGATCTCATTTAAATAACATTCGGTTCATAATGAGTAGCTAAAGAAGAAAAAGCATGCATACCTTGTCTACAGATTTAAAACTTTTGAGTTTGGGGATAAGGATATCACTTTAAACTTTAGTTATGGACTGCAGATGCTAGGAGTAGATCTGTGTAGCAGATGGATAGAATTGCAGTATTTCCCAGGGCAAATAAATTTACTGTTAACAAGTATTATGGGTTTGGGGTTTTTTTGTCTAATTAAAAAGAAAAACATGTTTTACTCATTTGGATAGTGGTAAAGATTACTTAGTGTTACATCTTGGAGGGTTATTGTTACAAAGTGATCTCAGTATCTCTTCTGCAAGAAAGAGTAACATGCTGTGCTATCAGACTCTTTTTTCAGCAGTAACTTAGAATCTTGAGTGCTGCTGTTCAGGCTGAACTGGATCGCCCTACCTAAAATGTAATGCCAAAATGGCAGCTACTGTAAGATCAATGCCTGCCTAAAATCCTAATTAATGAGAATGTACCCTGATCTACAGTATTAACTCATGCACCAAGTCAAACTTTGTCATTGAAAGCTACCAGTTGAAATGTATCAGTAGATTCTGCAGCAGACAAATACTCCAGTGCTGTTCTTTGTGGTTGAGTATTTTCCCTCTGCTGGAAAAAAAGAGTGAATTACTTAAGCTTATGTGTGGTTTTGGGAACAGCCACTCAAAAATGGTGTCTGAATGTGTGACTGCTGTTCTTACCTTGCTCCTGTGACCGTGCTGTTCTGTTGTGTGTGCTGCCAGAATCACTTGGTAGTTGGGTATAGGAAAGTCCTCCCCTTTTAAAATAACACTGTGCAATTAGTCATCACTAGTATAAATCAGGCTGTAAATAAGTATTTGTAACTGAGTTGACTCTGCAAGAGATGATCGACGATTCACTTGATCTGTTGCTGTGAGCAAATAGCCAAAGTTGAAGCCTTTCCGAACACCAGACCAGACACCCTTCCTTAGTGACTCTACCTTCATACCCTGGGTTTGCCACAGAATTAATTTCAGTGTGGGAGCAGGTAAACAAGCTGGACTGTGTTTAGATGAGTCCTTTCTAAAAGATGTAAGGTTGGGATTGAGGTGGCTAATCAAAAACTCCATGAATTTTTGGGCTCTCTGAATATCCATATCTGCAGGTCTTTCAAGCAGTTGGTAAGTGTTCAAGACGTGGGAAGTATTTTCATTTAATTGTAGTTGCAGCTATTAATATCTGCTTGGCTGCAGCAGCTGCATGTGAATTAATCTATAAAACTAAGCCAGCCCATCTATACCAAAGGTTTCCTTTAGAGGAGGGAGCGGGTGAAGTACTTTGGTGTTCAGGTTTGTAATACTGACTTCAATGGAGCAGGTGTGCAACGTTCCCAGTGTTGGAGGTATTTCTCTTTACATGAGGTGACTGAAATGTCTTTTATATCCAAATGCGTGTCCCCATTGATAAATGAGCATTAGCAGTTGTCTTGACTACCTACAGATTTGAAAAAAGAATTATGAAAGTGGATGCGGTATATATTTCCTTCTGCTGAGCAGTAGTGCTCATGACAACTGGAAAAAAGAAAAAACCAGCTGAATTGCCAGTTAAGTCATAATTTTGAAATACTTTGCACACGTGTATGTAGATGTGCCTCACCAAAGAGCAGTGAGTTGTAATTGAGCTGTAGCCCACTTTATTGTTCACAGTGCATGCAGCCATGTGGTATGAGTATGTCCACACAAGAGACCTGGAACTCATCCTGGAAACGGTCAGAATTGTGTCTAATCCTTAAAGGACAGTTCTGATTTACTGGTGGCTGTTACAGTGGTCCATAAGTAGGTCCGAGTACGAGCCGTAAGACTTGCAAAGTGGAGACAAATCCATGCACATTTACTGCGTACAGTTTATCGCTCTGCTGCTCTGTTTTTCCCTACCCTTTAAATCATAAGTAGTTTGGTTTCTTTGAAATCAGCTGCTTCAAGTAACAGGATAGGAATTGGCTCAGAACATTGTAACCAAGAAATTCTGGTCTCTAGGATACTTTGTTACTGTTGGATTGCTTCAATGCATGATGTTCAGCGTCGGTCGTGAATGGAATTTCTTCATTTTCCATCTGTTCTGGTGAAAGGACAGTTATAAAGATGACTGGACTTTTCTGACTTGCTGTGATAAGCAGCGATGGTTAATACTGCCCTGGGCAGGGTGGATAACTACCTTCAGCGGATCCTGAGGTGGTGGTGGAAAGGGACATCTTAATAAGACAAATAAAATAGTTGGGAATTTTATTCTCAGTTTCAGATTACTTAAATTCCAGACCTTTTTGAAGTTATCCAGCTAATTGTTTTGAGATATTATCATCTTCTAAATAACCATTTTGGATTATATGTGGACTTCTACACAACAGTTGAAAAGAAGCATTATTTGCGCATAAAGTGCATGGTCAGAATTTATTTTCAAAAATCAGACAGCAGAAAATAGAAAACTACTGTAAAAGGCAATTTTAACGTAAAGTCAAAAATGTCTGTTTAGTGCAACATTCCTCCAAAACATCACCATTGTGAATTCTGTTTTAACACTGTAAATACGTCATTATTTACAGTATTAAGAAATTTATTTCTTCGGGCTATAACATTAAGTTCAGACCAAATTTACTAGGTGATAGGGTGCCAGCTGCCGCAAGGAGGAAGTACCTAAGTGAGATATTTTTGGTGTAATAACTAGTAATAAAAAATACTTGCGTTTTCAGTAATTTTATAAAGATGTAGTTAACAATCTGCTTTCCCTGTCTCCTGCTGAGTGCTAGAAACTATTTTATTTTAACCACAGTTTTTTACCTTAGAGTAACTACTTTTGGTTCCTAAGCAAACCAAGCAAAAAAAAAAAAAGTAGTTTCACACTTGAGCTGCATCAGGAAGATGTAATCGCGGATGTGGGTTCCAGTGCGCTGTTGCACAGCAGAAAGCTCTGGCGGCAGAGCTCTCCGCCATGAACCCAGAAGAACAGATTGTAACGTGGCTTATTTCACTAGGAGTCTTAAATTCCCCGAAGAAAATGGTAGATGATCCGGAGGAGTTCCTGAAAACTTCTCTGAAAGATGGAACCGTGCTTTGCAAACTCATTAATCGACTTCTTCCGGGATCTGCAGAAAAGGTAATGCTTTCTGATGTATTTTGCTGGCCTGAGACAGCCCTGCTCAGTGAAACTCTGCCCTGGGCATTCTGGGGCATAGTTACTTTGGTAAGTGAGAGGAGCAAGGAGCTTCAGAGAGAGGTGTTTTACATTTAAGTTTCTAATGGAGAGCAAAGTATGATTGTAGCTTTAGTTCTTTGATTTTGTTTCTACATCCAGAAAAAAAACCTGCAAGGTTGCAGTTGGCTCACTTACGCGTGTTCAGTCAGTGGCAGGAAATACTTGGCCTACCAGAGATCAGAATATCTTGGTTTTGAATGGAAGGATATGCAGTGTATCAGTATTTACATAAATAATCATTAATTACAACTGTAAATATATTCACTCTTTCAGAACTCTTACTGCAAAATGCTTTGTTAGTCAGGAAATGCACTGGAGAAGCAGATTAGGACAGGAATAAACGAAAACCCTTGCATCTGTGCCATTTGGTCTGTCCCAAGACCCGCAAATCCATTGGTACTGAAGCTGTGTGAATGCCTCCTGTTACAGTTTGACAAGACGTGTATTCACAGTCCAGAAGTGTAATAAGAATCTGCAGGAGGAAAAAATGGGAAGGAGTCCAATGAGAGACAGGAACTGGCAACACAGAAGAGAAGCTTTAAAAAAAAACAGAAAACCAACAACACAGCAGGTTCTTCACCGTGTAAAACAGGAGCCTTTCATTATGCAGAAATCAGTTTTGCTAGCTCCTTTTCTTACATGTGGTGGTTCAGGGCCATGTCTTGTTTAAGGTCATCAATTTCCCACTGTCACTTAAGGCAGTCATATGCTGACATTCAAAACAAGATGCCGACCATTTCTGTGTGTGCATCACTTCCTCCAGTGGCTTTCTTCCTGCTTCAACAGCTTGCCTGCCACCCCCACCCACCCCCTGAAGAAGCTTCCCTAATTCAGTATAAAATGCACATGTCAATATTCATGCAGGCCTTCTCAGCACAGGCAATGCAATGAGATCAGTGGATTTTCTTTCTTTAGTATTGCGTGGAGCCTAAAGATGAAGCTGATTGCATCAGTAATATTCAAGAGTTCTTGAAAGGCTGCGCAGTCCTGAAAGTGGAGGTAAGTCAACTTAGATCCTTTCTTTTATTTTAACATGCCTGTTTGATCAGCCTTCTGGAAGGAAGCCAGATATCAGAGGGAAGAAGTTGGTATCAATTCCTCATCTTTTGTATTAATAACATAAATCCGAGCACGGATGATTTAATACTCGATCTGGGCAATTTGGAAATTGTATATTGACTCTGAACTTAACAGATTCTCATCTTTTGAGACAAAACATGTAGCAATAACAGGAGGTCTGTCTAAACAGACTTTTACCTGGACCTGTTCATAATTTTTTTTCGTTATTAGAAGGAATTGCAGGTTTTAGCCTTGCTTTAATGGGAAGGTGAAGTATTCTTGATACTACAGCATTTTTTCATCCTCTGCAACTGTTGTGTAAGATTCTACATAATGAAGTCAAAAGATACCTTTTTTGTGGCTGTTCCTGATCCTATCTGTGTAGGTTCTTATGCTTAACCATAGGTCGTATTTGCAAGATCAGAGTCTAAATGAATCACTTCAGAGTTAACTAATTTTGCCATCAATTTTTTTACTATTTAAAGACTTTTGTGTCACACTTATATTCCTACAGTAAAAAAAGAAACCTGTAACTAAGTGTCATCACTATCTTGTTTGAAATATGCTCAAGATCGTGGAAAAAAAGTATTCAGAAGACAAAGTCTGCCTGAAACAGGGACAGCATCCTTGGGCATTATACAGAATATTCATGCACCACAGTGAGAAAAGTCCAACCCACAATAGCTCTGTTCCTGCATTTCCTTTGAAGGTCTAAACAAGAAAAGGGCCTTTCTTCTCTTCAGAGCTTTTTAGCTAAGCAGCATGAAAATGTGCTCATTCCAGAACTGTCTGCCTGGCCTTTTGTTGCCCAGTGATGCATCTCTCGGAGCCTGCTGCAGCAGCACAGTTTTAAGAACATATATATATAGAGAGAGAGAGACTAATAATCCCTGAAGGCCTGTCGCATCAGAAATCAGTTGCTGCCAGTCTTCTGGTACTGACCATGTGATTTCCTTAATTATTCTGAGACTTAATTTTTCTGTTTGCAAACTAATCATAAAATGGTTGTGGTGGAAAGTATTTTTAAAAATAGGAATCTTAAACAGCTAAAAGATAGGACAGGGGAACAGTCCTCACCTGTTGTGCAGTGCCATCTCGTAGTTTTTTAAAGCTCGTTCTGCAATATTTGCAGTCACACTCCACAATTTTCAGATACTTGAAACATGGCAACATGGTGTGTCCATCTCTGGGTGTTTCTCTGATCCTCCATGTGCCTTTTCTTCCTTGGCTTTAATAAAATCAAAGTTTCTGACTTCTTTTTTCCTCTGATTTATAACCCACTTCATCTTTGAAATATTCTGAGCCTTCAGTAACTTCCCTCATGCTCATGTGCTCCTCTCCTGTTTCCTGTGAGAGGAGACCTCAAAAGCTGGATAAAAACTCAAACCTCTCAAGCTCGAGTTTAAATTTTGCAGTGAAATGGAAACAATTTTTTTTTCCAAAGTATTGTCATATTAGAATGCCAAGTGAAGACATGAATTTTGCTTCTTCCTAGCTCCTCTCTGGAGTCTCATGCAGAAGAAGGCTTGAGGTAGGACAGCTGAGATGGTGGGCAAAGACATGGCACAGGCAGAGTGCTTATGCTTCCTTCTGACACTTCTCCTGTGTTGCCAGCTTTTCTCAGTCCTCTCAGGCAAAGCCTCTGCCATCTGTTCCTTCTAAAAGCTCCTCTGTTTGGAACATCGTGACAAGGAGACTAAGCAGCATTCCTACGGGTGATCGTCCCTCATGCCTGATCCCTAGTTTGCCTTGGAAAGGGCCATTGCCCTTTAGGAGGGGGTTTACTGCATCACATTTACTCTGGAAGTGTGTCTGGAGCATCAGAACAGGCAGAGAACCTTCTCCTTCCAAGATCTATCAGCAGTGAAGTTGTAGTGATCAGGTATTAGATAAAAGGAAGACGAGCACAGGATAGGGAATCTGTTCTGCCTCAGCAGCACAGCCTGAGAAAAGGGTAACATCAGAGAAGGTCTGGGCTTAATACATTTGGATTCCATGACAGCCATCCTGCTGCTTACCCAAACCATGGGTATGACAATCAAACCCTGATGGTTCTCTCAAACTCCACCCTTCTCCAAATGCCGCAGTGAACTCTTGCTCCTTAAATACAAAAAAGTACCCTAGGGCTGGACCTGAGCCGCTTCCGTCTTGAGACTGACAAGGGCACGTTAAGGTCAAACATTCTGTTCCTTTTGCAGATGTGAGCAAAAGAGGATGTTCTGAGGAAAATGAGAGTTCACAACTTATGTTCTGGATGCTGACTTGTACAAAAGGGCCTCATCCTGGGCAATCTCAGACACGACATTAGCATCCCATCCTAGCATCCCATGGCTTCATTGTACTCTGCCTTCCATTTGCTTTTGTCATGGGTGTTTGTGCAGCTGCCATGGAATACACCACTTCACTGGGCATTGCCAGCATGCAGGGAAGGTGGTCAGTGTGGAAGGTAGGGTTTCCGGCAGCTTTTGGTGGAAACACAAGTCCCACATTCCGCTGAACAGCAACTTCTTGTGTTTTACAGGAGCAGTGAAACATTTGGACATAGGGGTAGAAGGACATTCTGTGACCTTCCTGCTATGAGCTGGCTCCATTAAGTTGAAGCCATTCTACAGGCTGGAGGCGTGAGCTGGAAGAATCCACCTCATGGCACAGTATAAATAACTAAACTGTTCCTTAGCTTCAGCCCAGGACTGAAGCCTGAAATCTTTTGCTGTTTCATGTGTGTTAGTCCTAAAAGAGATGGCAAGCAGGGGAATCTCCCCATCCTTCTAACCAGGCAAGTGTTGTAATGAGGTGAAACAATGAGACTGTGTCCAAAACTTTCCAACAGCTTTTCAGTGCTAGAATTTGATCCAAGTTATAAGAATGCCTGCAACCCAGCTCTGCTGAGACAAAGGACTAGGCAAAAGACATGGGTACTTCATTGGAGCTTAAGTGTCCTTAGAGGATTCTTTCATGGTTTGGACTGAGGAACAGTGCAGAAATCCTGAATGTGCTTCATTTACAGTGGGGCTTCAACATCTGAGCTGTATATCTGACCCAAGAGCTGGTCCAGTGAGTGAGCACTGCTAAGGCAGTGTTAGCTGGATGTGGGTGGGTTGAGGTGGAAAGTGGAAGACAAAGGGTTCTGTCCTGATGGCCAGGTGGAGTCTAGTGTAGAAGAGACAGGGAAGAAATAATGAGGAAAGAGAAAGATCGTAGAAAGCTCCTGGCCTAGCTTGTTCTGGTGGACACAAATGGGAACTGTTTGCTTTTGCTCTTGACACCAGTGTGCATAACACAACAGCAGATCAATAGCTAAGCATCATTTGCTGCTGAAGAAGCACAAGACCTTCATTCAGCAGCATTTCATTGCTAATACAACAACAAAACTTCTGGCAAGGTCTGAATTTTGTGAACTAAGAACAGTATCTGCAGGATAAATCAATAGCTGGATTAAAGCTGGCTGTCCAGAACGATCAGAGAGTATGCAGAGAGTCATTACTATCATGGGCAGCATAGTAATTATTTGTGCTGTTGGAGGTGCCTGCAACCTCCAACAAAAGCCACCTGGACTGAAGGCATGGGAGAGCAGGTGAGAAATCATCACCCTCTTAGCTTCCCATCCATGCACTCCCAAAACCTGCTCTGCTTTGGCTTCCCTCCAAAGTGATATTACCTCTCCTAGCTGGATAACATCAGAAGCGAGAGCTCCTGCCTAGCACTGACCAGCACAAGCACT
This sequence comes from Oriolus oriolus, assembly GCA_013400235.1. NCBI lineage: Eukaryota > Metazoa > Chordata > Aves > Passeriformes > Corvidae > Oriolus > Oriolus oriolus. Next base: position 414,652 of record VXBT01011766.1, read on the forward strand.
GGAAAACGGGTCTGCCTGAATTCAGAATGACCTAGTGTCCCAGAGACCCCTGGCTCCAGGCGTGTGGGGTGTCCCTGCATGGGGCTGGGACCTACAGCTGGGCTTCACCCTGGGTATTAGTCTGGTGCTCCATTCCCTGTCCATGCTGCAGCCTGCTGGTATGCTGAAGCATCTGGGGATTTTCCTGTTCCCTGCAGGAGAGTGTTCCCTGAACAGATGGGCACAGGCAGCAGAGGACACATCGTCTCTGAGCTCTCAGTGCCTCAACTGAACTGTGCCTTATCTATGGGCCCTTCTGCACTCTTTCTCTTCTCAGTGGTGCAAACCTGCTGCAATTACTGTTCCAAGAGCGTGGGTATTTCTTCCTTGTCCCATCCTTTCCTGTCCTTTTAAGTTTTGCTTTTCCTCTCCTTTTTTCCCTTTCCTTTTTTCCTTTTCCTTTCCCTCTTTCTCCTTTTCCCCGTCCCGTCCCGTCCCGTCCCGTCCCGTCCCGTCCCGTCCCGTCCCGTCCCGTCCCCCTCTCTCCTAAGTAACTTTTTCCCTTTCTCTCCACCTTTTCCCTTCTCTTCCCCTCCCTGATTTACTTTTTCCCTCTCCCCTTTCCCTTTTCCCTTTC
>VXBT01011766.1:416174-430572 GCA_013400235.1 Oriolus oriolus
GCTGGCGGTGCGGCAATGCAGAGCTCTCGCCCGGTGCGGTGCTTGACGAAACAGCCGGAGCGTTTTACCGAGGGGAGCTGCAGTCTGTGATTCTGGAAGTCAGAACTGCGTTTTAATGCAGATCCTCAGACGATAGGTGTAGATTTAAAGGCGGTTTTAGTTACATCCACCTGATCTTCTGTGAGTTAGAAGCGAAAAAGCCTTTTCTGCTTCTATTTGTCTTCTAGCTTCAGCTTGTCTTGTAGTTATGAATAGAATTGTTGATGGATTGTGCTGGAAAAAGTAATTTTTAGCTCATAAATGAGGAATGAGCTTTCTGCATGAGGAATTTATTCTGGAACAAGCTGCAGAGTATATTTACATTACAGTAGCTGGCCCAGAAGAGTTTTCCACATAGCCACTGTTCCACAGTAGCTGTTCCAGACAATTTCCCCATGAGGAAGTTCTAAATGTTATTACTTGCTTTTTCTCTGGAATTTTTTGCATATCTTTCTTCCCACCATTTTCATCTGGACTTTATCAGCCTGATGACTCTGAGCTTACAGCATTATTCTCTGCATTGAAGGATTTGAGATGTATTTTACTACTTTGCTCCTTAGATAAAAAGGCATTCATTCAAGGCAGGACTTTATTTTTCTGAAATTACTGAAGTGGAAGAAAAAGTGTATGGCTGAGAAAATGACACACCAGAGAGATGCATGCAAACATCCCAGCCTGGCTGTTTACCTTCCTCTTGTGCAACTGTAATGTCCCGTCCTCCAGCAGCTGCCAGCGGGGTCAGTGCACGCCTGGGCTCTCTGTTACTATCTCCCTTTCTGCGGAGATGGGAACGTTGCTGCTTAGGGCTGAAGGTGGTGCTTGGGTAGCACTGCCTGCAACTGCAGGGCTGGAAAACTGGTTCATGCACCAGCCGGCAGAAGGGATGGGACTTGCATAGTCCAAAGGAGCAAACCCAAGTGAGTGCAGGTGGTAGATCAGCTCAGAAACAGTGCAAGGTAGGTGGGTATGTCCCTGGAATGTGCAGAGCAGTAGATGCAATTGGAGCTGTGCAGCTACAGGTTTTAATGTTTGTAATGATAGCAGGCTGTCCCCATGCTAAGCATGGATTAAATTTCTTTAGAGTAAAGCATGTCTCTTAGTATTGAGTAGCTGAGTAAATTTGAAAATATATTCTCAACAAAGAGCAGCCTTTGTACTGTCCATGTTGGACTTTGGTGCTGCTCTGGTGTGTCTGTGAAGAGGAGGAGGTGCCGCGAGCATCCAGGGCTGTGAGAGAGGCCAGTCTCCTTCCTATTTGAAATATGCCAAGCATACTCAAGGAGCTCTGTGTGGAAAGCAAGAAAGGGCTGTTTTAAAGGGTAGTACTAGCCTAAAGGTAATTAAGATTTGTGTCCTTATTTAGCAGGATACACTCTTTAGTGTGTTGGAAGTGTTTGTAATTAGATGGTGTCTGTCAGGAGAGCTCTAAAATCATCTTTCCTGTTCGTTGGATTGTGTATCTGTGGTTTCCATCTGCAAGACAACATGTATTTGGGGATTAGCAAATGGTGCCATGGTGGTACCAACAAGAGGGACTTTTTGTATCTCTTATCTTTGCTTCATTGATGGTAGGATTTGTACAGTCTGTATGAACCTGAGAGCATTTTTCAGGTGTTAGAGGGGGTTGAAGTGTTTTGGAAACTCAAACTGCCCCTCATTATACTGGTGGTCATTCCTGAAGTGTACAAGGTTCAGGTTATCAATCACGGAAAATAAGCCCTTGCTAACCATGTATTTCTGTTTTGCCACTGAGGATTAGCAACATCAAATTCTTTAGGGTGAAATTTTGGTATATAAGATAACTGGGTTTGTCTTCCTGTAAAAAAGTGTAAATGTATATATTACAATAGCAGAAAACTCTATGTGTGTTAATTCTGCTGTGGAAAATATGTGTGTGTTTATACATAGATCTGTATGTACAGCCTCAATCTCTTCAGCTTTCGATAACAAAAATAGCAACAAAATCTTTCCTTCCCTCAAGGCCAGCAATAACCTTCTTGGTGGTTTTCAGAGGAATCTCTGCTCTGCAGCTCAGACAGCACTGATTCCTTCCCTGTTCCCAGCATTACACTCCAAATGCTGCTGGGTCCCCCTGCCCTTCCCACGCCGCCTGCCAGCAGTGCCCCAGGAATTCTCTGTCTGTAAAGGAAATGAGACTTGTCAGCCCTGAATAAACACCCTGTCCCTGTAGAGACATAGGGGCTGCCTAATCCTGACTGTCACCCTCCAGCATTGTGGGCGGCTCCAGCAGGCAGAGTGGGATGTTTTGGGCTCAACTGACTGAGTTCGTCTTTCACAGGTGTTTGATCCACATGATTTGTATGCTGGAGGTCAGTTCTCCAAGGTCCTGAGCACATTAACAGCTGTAAATAAAGCTACTGAAGGTAAGAAAAAAGGGATTCTTGTGTTATCCTTTCAAACTATTTCTTGTGTGTATGCAGGGCCGGTTTAATTTTTTTGCTAATTCCTAATTTATGGTGATTTCTGTAGGTTTGTCAAATTGCGCTGCCAGTACTAATGGCTGATGGTGGACTGTGGAATTGACATTTCAGGCTTCTACCAACTCTGGGTTAAAATGTGACGTTTCAGAGTTGCTGTGTGAACTCTGCAGAGCTCAATTATCACTTTACACTGAGGTTTTAGAGCTGAAGAGAAAAACAGTTCCATCTACACAAGACCTTTCCGGAATGTCAAAACAAATGTTGTTGCTAGTTGCTTGGTCAATTGTATTGATGTTTTTCTCTCTCTCCTCTCCTTGGTTCCATGGGTTAGGCTCCTGAATCTGGGAATACCAAGCTGATGGCTTGTTCTGCATCCCTGGGAGCAGGAGTAGGCTGCTGAAGCAAAACAAATCAGCTTATCCTGATGCCATCCCAGATATATAGCTGTACCCTACAGATTGCTTTTAAGTGATATTCAGTAGCATAGGCTTTCAAAGGAGAAGTTTGACAGGGGGGACAATGGCACAGTGGTGCTCTGGGGAGGGGTGAGGGGACCATGGTCTCTTTTCTCAGGGGATGAGGAGCAGGTCTGCCTGGTGCAGGGAAGAGTTCACAGCCTCTTGTCATACAGGTGGATTAGGACAGACTCCTGCACACCCATCAAAGTCCAGCACCAGGAGAAGGGTTCGATTTCTCTGTTGCAGGTTACATTTGAGACAATTTAAAGGAGAAAATTTCAAAATGAAAACTCATTATTTTCCTCTCATGGGAAGGCTTGCCTTTTGGCTTACTGCATTTTGCTTATGTATTATATAAACTGATGTATAAATTATCATGCATATGTTGTACATCAACATATATAATAACATAATGTGTCTAATAATAATACATAATGTATAATAATAATAGTATATATTTGTACACACGCCCCTATGATTTGTACACACATATATGTGTGTGTCCGTGTGTATGACGCTGCTCTGAAGAAATTCAGGTTCTGAGGATGCTCTTCTGCAGCCAGGACTCAGCTCTGCTGACAGCTCACTCCGTAGAAATTTGGGAATGGGAATTCAGCATCAGCACCTCCTTCCTCCCAGGCTCTCACTGCTCAATTACCAACAGCACCCGCTGTCCCTGTGTAGAAGCTCTTGCAGTTCAGTGTGATAGGGGATATAAAATGTAGGTTAACTCGACCGGGAGCAACCTCTGCAAATGCTGCTGTTATGATCGATACTTGCTTCATTATTCTGAAAGTGAAAAGAGAAACTTTCCTGCCTCTGTCCTTGCCTGTTGCTGGACTGGAGGGGTGCGATGGGGTTTGTGCTGACAGGGTGGCAAGGCTGCAGTGCCATTCACACATCAGTCCCCTTATTTACAGCCCCAGCTCCATTCGTCCAGCCACCCATGTGCCAGCTCAGCCCAGGACAGGGCTTTGCTGGGGAATAGTTCCTATCATACGCTACTGACGGGGCTATAGAGAAGCTGGGATCCTCTTGGTTTCATGGCAAACATCGGTTTGGACATATGCTTTCTGTGTTTAAATGTTAAAAAGCGCAATGCCTGCGATGTAATTAGCTGCTCAGGCAGAGAGCACTCTTGGGAAAAGTACAGGGTAAAATAAATACATGTCTAAAACATTTGCTTTTTGGTGGCTTGGCCAAATTCCTGGGGAGCAGGAGCCTGTGTCCTACAAACTGCCACTGCAGATGGTCCAGTTTGTCTGTCTTGCCGGAGGCCACGGTCTGAATGGTGCATCAGGACAAGCCTGGTACCAGCTACTGCAGTTGCTGCTGTCACCAAGGCTCTGACACGCCTGCACATCCCAACACCCGCAGCACTGCTGCGTCCCAATATCCTGGCTGGAGGCAGAGGGAAGTAGGTGTCAGCTAAGGAAACGCTGTGGGAATGTGTTTCTGAGCATCTATTTGAAGTCAAAATCCTTGTGTCTTCATGGATGTTTTTATGCAAATAACTGGAGGCATAATTTGTAGCAGATAAACTTTTAGTTCAGCAGCTGTCCATCACAGCACAGCAATACAGAACTTGATGCTTTTGTCTACAAGAGAGGGCAGGGAAGGAAAACCAGCTGTGCTGGATCAGACAAGGCTCATCTGCCAAAAATAGTGTAGGAATGTGAGCAGAAAACCCAGCTATTTTAACCATAGTTTAAGCAACATATGGCAGCAGTGTTCCATGCTGGACCAGGCATAAAATAGGACACTGTCATGATGTAATATAAATGATACACTTCCTTGCCAAACTGTCAAAGGCAGTTTTGCATTTGTTTCTAGCTTGCTACGGATATTTATAAAAGCTTTGGAAGACTGGGAGGGGCAGGGAGAATCATAAAATCTACAGTAATGGAGTGATTTCCATGGGACTGTGGCTTGAATAAGCAAAGTCTGGACTCAGGATTTATGCCCTCCCTTTCAGAAGGAATCAGGGGAAGAATATCTCACACTGGCAGCCAGCCACACCCCTGGCCTGTGAGTCACCAAGAGCAGCCAAAACTGCTCCTGCTCAAATATCAGGATGCTGCAGAGAGAAAAACCCACTCTGTTGGTAAAGTGAGTTTTACATGGGGAGGGGTTTTGTAGCTGCTGCAGCCCAGGAAGCTGGAAATTCACCATGCAGTCATCAGGCAGTTGTGTAACAAGCAGGACAAGAGAAAACTGACTCACTGACAGCACACAAGGTTTGCCATGGATGTTGTCCATCACTGGAGCATGGACTGGCTAGACTGGTGTGTGGGTATGGCACGGCTGGGCTTTGTAAGGCAGCAGCACCTGGAAGTTGTAGTCACGGACCTGGTCCCCACTGTGCAAGGGGTAGGAGAGAGACAAAGAAAGTCCCTTCCCCAAGAGCTCACAGTTTGTGTTGTTCCAGGTCCAATCTAAGGATGAGGTGTTTTCCTACTGAAACAAAAATCCTCTGAGGAGAATAAAAGCCCAGCTGAGTTCCTGTAACTCCCACCAAACTTCCCCTTCAGAATGAGTTTTCCATGCTGACATTCAGAGTGGAGGAGAATGGAGGAAAAGCAGCCTTGGAGTTTGTGTTTTCCGATTTCTGAGCACATTTCATGGCTGCATCACCCTCTCCTCTTGCAGTGTTTTCAAGGCAGAACTCCAAATGTGGTCCAGGGACTTGCACACCCAGCACAGGGATTCCTGCAGACTGCTCTTCTCTGTTCTGCTTTTGAGGTCCATGGACATGCAAGGTCCCCACCGCAGGTGGAAAACTGCAGCTCTGGAATGCAGAAATGTCCTAAAATCTGAAAAGAAGCTACAAGGCCAATCTTGAAAGTCCTTCACAATTTACTGAAGTGATAATATCTGCTGTTGTGTCTTTTGAGCACCATGGGACACAGAAAGGAGGTGATCTGATTGATGTCCCACAGTGTGGTGTGGGGTACGGTAGCAGTGAAGTACTAGGAATTACTGGGTGGCTTGAATCCTGTGTTTTTACCCCTCTGCAGCTTCCAGCAGGACTCTGGGGCTGAGCGCTGCCAGGTCCTGCAGGAGCTGGAACTGCTATTAGCAACAAGGCTACTGACTCAGTCTCTGCACAGTTAGGATCAGGAAACTTTTTACCCTCTGGCAACTTTTTCAGTATTAATATAGAAACAAATCACTAATTATGAAAACATATGTGTCAGAGCAGCAGCATTGCCTCCAGCATCAGATGGGGACAGAAACAAGCCTAGAGACTGGTTTGCAAAGCAAGGAGTTCTGAGTGTGTGAAGGAGGCAGCCCCAAGAGCTGCTGGGGTGATCTGAGCCTTTCCATGGGCAGTTCATCTCCTGTCCTTCCTCAGCGTGCCTTGAATCCGTCTCTCACATGACTAATGGCAGCCGTCCATGAACAGCAATCAAAATAGTGCCTAGCCTTTTTCAGCTGGATAATGAACCCAGAGAGACTTCTCTAAATAGAGGAGTAATTGTGTTGACCAACTGTTCAGCATTCCTCCCCACTCAGTGGGATAGCCCACGCTGCAGCTGGAGAGGTGACCTAAGAGCACTCACTGGAGAGCTAAACTTTGACACACCTTCAACAGTGCTTACTTGGATCCCAGCAACATTCCCAGTAGGGAATCACTGTACTGAATACTATTCTACTTTTCTACAGTTTTGAGGGGGATTTCAAAGAAATACTGCAATTGGGTGTGTGGCTGCAGAGCTGGCATAACCTAGGAGTGCCTCAGGATGCAATTTAATCTCTTCTGTGATGGAAGGGTTATCCCAGCCCAGAAAACCTCCCTCACTGCTGACTGGGAGTACCCACACTGCAGATGCCATGCACTTGCTTCTTGCTCTGAAAGATGCTCTTTGAACTGTTGTGCCCTGTTCCTGTTTTCTTTGCAGGCTGTACTCTTTGCTTTGCTGTGACGTGAAGGGGTGGTGGACAGCTGGGTAAAACTCAGATGTTGTTTTGTTTCCCCAGATCAGCTGTCAAAAGGGCCATGTTCACATCTATCCTCTCTTAACTCCGCGGCTGGAGACGCCCAGAGTGACTCCAACGGCACAGCTTCCCAGTCAGCAAGGGTGTTACGGAGGCAGTCCAAGCCTGTGGTATCCTTTATTTAACATGTAATCGTGGGTTTGATGGCCTTGGGGGTAGAGGAGTGCGATTGGTACCTCTGGGTCAACACCAGAGGTTGTTCTCCCCTGATCTCCGTCATGGGTTTGCTGCCTCAGCGGGAGGGAGTCCCGCAGCTTCTCCAAACTGCAATGTTTCTCTGTGTGACACGAGGAGAGTGATTCTTATCTGCCACCCATTGCACTGGGAAACTAAATTAATGCTTAGGAGGGACCTTGTGGCCCTCTGAAAGGAGTGTTTACATAACAGCAAGATATTATTGCTTGTTATGCAGAGCAATACTGAAAAAACAGCTGTCACAACAGAGAAGAACAATGGCTCGTCCTAGTGGTTTCTGCTCTTTTTGACTATTTACTGATGTTTTTCCACATTTCTTTCCTTAGGAGATGACCGAGAATGGCAGTCATCAGCTGGTGGTAAAGGCCAGGTTCAATTTTAAGCAGACCAATGAGGATGAACTCTCTGTTAACAAAGGAGACATTATTTATGTCACCCGAGTTGAAGAAGGGGGCTGGTGGGAAGGGACCTTGAATGGAAAAACAGGCTGGTTCCCAAGCAACTACGTCAGAGAAATCAAATCTACTGGTAAGCAAATTGCTTTCAAGGGCTGATTGAATGACAGTGGCATAATGCAGTGAGGACCCTTGTGCCTTTGGGAAATTGCTGCTATTTATTGAGGACTGTTTGTGTACTTCAGGCAGCTGGGCTAATGGAAGGACAAACGGAAGGGTAAAGCGTAGTCTTGCGGATGAGTTGCTTGAGAGCTGCTTTACCCTCTTCCCAGCACATTGTGCCTTTCTCTTCCTACCCCCAAGCCCCAGCAGCGTGGAAGCAGTGATGTTGTCAGAGGCTGAGGACAGAGATGGATGTGGGTCCCCTTTATCCTGGGGAGCTGTCAGGTCATTCCAGCGTCTGAGCACAGAACTAGCTTTTTGTTAGAAACCTTGGTCAGGCGATGTATTTGTGTTTGATCCTGGCTTTTCAGGCATCAGTGGAATGGATGCTCACCATCACAGTGTGGAATCTGACAAAAACTGCATGGCCACAGGGCACGGTCCCTGTTTTGGTCTATAGTGATGGCTGATTTCACAGAGTACATTTTTCCCCAGATGCTTCTGCTGCCATATTGAGAAAGGAACGGGGAGGGGATGATCTGTCTGATGACATCTGCCTTTATTGAGCTTTGTCTTGAGTGTCCTTAACATTTTCTTCGATGTGGTCGTGCCCAGACATAGGGTGGTGATGATGTGAAGCCCCTGGCCAACTGCCCTGTGGCACTACACATCCATCCAAGCAGCTCACCGCTGCCCACGCCTTTGTGTGAGATTAAACTGGATTTTTTGCAAAATGCAACTTAACTCCTTAATGTGCCTTGAGGACTTACCATAGACAGAGACCAGTTGTGTTCTTGGTGCTGGTCCTGTGGCTCAGAATCTGCTCTGGCCTCAGACACTGAGATGCCAGCAGGGGTCTGCAAAGTAGCTGCAAAATGTGTAGCCCCTGTTAGACATCTTTGCTTCCACACTTGCAAGAATAAAGCAAACGAGGGAAGAAAAAAATTCATGATTTAGTGCTCAGAATTAGGTCAGTTTTTATTTAATTGTAAATGAAAAAAATCATTGTTAGGATATCTCATCTCCCACTGTTTCCCTCTGGGAAATGATGTCTGAGGTGGAGTAGGATGTTGCAGCAGGGTTTGAAGGCTTGTCTGGCACAACTCGGGAATCACTAATTAACTCAGTGAGGGGAGAAGAGAGATGTTTTAAACAAAGGAGAACAAACTCGAGTCTTATAGAGAAAATCAGATGGGAGCTGCATGTAGTGACAGTACCTCACTGAAGTGAAGGGCTAGTCTCCCATAGATCCTGATGGAAGAGCCCATCAGATTTTTCTGTCTGCAGAGCTTTTCCTTCCAGATCCTCTCTTGGCACCATTTCACATGGCAGGAGGGTTCATTGCCCTGGTGTCTGCATGCTCAGGAGATGTGGCTGTATTGCAAGTGAGGAATGAGGGGACCATCAGTAAGTCCTCCATGCCCCAGGAGCACTGCCAGGGCTGCAGCTGGCAGGGAGCTGCTTTTCCCATCTCTACAGTGTAAGACTTGTCTCTCTGAATGAAGTTACTTGTTTTTCAGCAGTGTCCATACCTCTGCTGTGTCCTAGGTGTGCCCTTTGGGTGGAAATATTCTGTGAAATAACTGTGGAGCTGAGCTCCTCCGAGTCTTTAGCTGAGGCACAGAGCTCCTGGCTGGAAGTGACAGGAAGCACTACAAGGGCAATAATTAGAAAGTACATCAAGCTGCAGCTCCAGAGGCTAAATTTATCAATTTCAAGCTTCTCCCCTGCTATCAGTGTGAAAGTAATTGCCTTGTGTGAGTGATTGCAGGAAGACGGGAGAGCCTGGCTGCTCCACATGGCATGGAGCTGTTTCAGTATGTGCAGAGTGACCAGGGCTGGGGCAGCCTTGCACTGCCTGCCTGTCCCAGCCGAGAGGGGTGACGGTGTTGCTGCGAAAGCCATGCTGCTGGCAGGGAAGGGGCTTCTCTAGGGAAGGAACAATGGAGCAAGAACCTGTCCATGTGTGCATGCGTGCACATATGTACAGTGCTGGAGGCATCCACAGGGGTTTAGCAAATGCAGAATGAGAATTGATTTGTAGATTTTTGGGAGCTTTTCATTTAAATCTACCTTCATTCAGAGAAGGATTTTGCATCACAAGTGACTGCGGGGATCGGAGTTCAGCATATTGATTGGGGTTGGCTTCAAGTGCCTTGTGAATCACCTGGAAAAAAACACAGTATCTGTCATTTCTGACAGACACCCAGTTTTAAAACCAAATTTTGTGGGCCAGGTGAAGCCACACTGTAGTTCCAAACAGTGCCAGATACTGGGCTGCTGCCAGGGATTTTGAAGCAAACCTGGACGTTGGTTGCAGCGGCTGCATGAAGCTCCTGTGTGACTCGCTTGGCCGCCGTCAGTGTCGTGCATGCCGCTGGTTTGATCCTAGTTTTTTGTGAAACAAAAGGGGAAACACCCTTCAGCTGGAGTTTTGTGGTCACAGGGGTGAAGTTACATTTGCTGGACATGGTGTGGCAGTGTCTTTTCCTGATGGAATAATGAGAGCTGTGCACTGTAATTTATTCATGGGTTTTTTTTGTACAGATAAACCACTCTCTCCCAAAGCATTAAAAGGGCTAGAAAACACTCAGCTGACAAAGAATTATTACCCTGTGGTAAGTTTTAAAGTGCTGATCATACATTTTAATAAGTACCATGTTATTAATCTTCTCAACTGGCTCCTTCCCTTAAAAATCATTGAGGCAATTTGTAACAATTGGGGATGTGACTGTGTTTAAATGCAGCTGTTTCCATTCCCTTGATTCAAGGCCGTTGAGACAATAAACCACAAATGGAAATGGCTGCAAGATGTCAAAAGTAGAGACTTGAAGTAGACCGCTGAGATAATTAAGGAGAGGTGACAGCTTTCAGACCAATGCGGGGGGGATAAGGCACAGTATTTCCTGTTGATAAAGAAGGGGAGATAATGTCACAGTGTAAGCAAGCCAAATCAGGGCTGTGGTCCCTTTCTTGGGTTTGGCTGGAGATGCTACACCCTGAGGTGCCTGTCCTGTGCCTCTGCCAGCAGCTGCAGCCCTTGGAGGACAGGCAGCTGCCACAGCTCATGGCCTGGCTTTGTAACTGGACTTGGCTTTGGAGCAGGTTCACAGCCTGCCAGGCCATGAACTGCTGCTGCAGAAGGGGTGGGGAAACATCCCCTCCTCTACGTATTGCTGCCAAAGTGAGGAGGTCTGGCAAAGCAGGGGCAGTTACCTTCACTGCCTGTGTCCAGGATGGAGTGAACCCCGTGGTGTAAGAGAGTGAAGATGCCTCATGTGAGCATCCCTGGCTCTGAGTGTTGGAGCTGAATCCTGCTCATCAGTATGTCTGAACATATTTCAAGCAAGGCAAAGCAGAAACAGTACGTCCAGGGAGCTGGAAACCACCTCCACTGTCTCCAGTGCTTATCCACACTGAGAAACTGGAGTGCTGACTGGGAGTGTGCAGGCACTGGGTTTGCCTGCTGTGTGGCCCGAGACAAACCGGCTGCTGAGATGGATTAGCAGGACCAAACCCAGATCACCACACTCCTGAAGTGGCAACTGAGGTGTGCCTTGGCTTCATCTGCCACAGAAGCCGTCCTTGGTGCAGCTTTTAACACCTGCTTTCCAGGCCTCCCCAAGTTTGCGAAGTAAAATCTCAGTATTTGACCACCAGGACTTTCCTGAGTGTTCTAGGTTCTGCATTAAGAAATGTGATTTCTGGACTTAAAATACACTTCCATGCTTTTCCAGACTTGGAAGCTGATGTCATGTTCTTTTGACTAGTTTGCTAGTTCAGAGATCTTCTCAGTGCTGTCTCTCACCCTAGGTGTTGCAAAATATTCTGGAAACAGAACGAGATTATGCCAAGGAACTACAGTCACTTCTGGGAACTTACCTAAGACCCCTCCAGTCTTATGATAAGTAAGATATAAGGGCATCTGTGGTGGAGAGAACACTGTGGGAGCCTTGGGGTGTCACGGACAGAGGGCACATGTTTAGACATTGTCCAGTCAGGAGAGATGGGAGAGTGGTATCCTAAGGCCCCTGTATTTCAGTCACTTCTTCCTTCCCAAAATCTTCATGTGGGAAAGTTCCTTGTGCTCTCAGCCTTGTAGGCCTAAATGAGGGTGGTAGCAGAATGACTCGTAGGATGACTGAAACAGGCACATTAGCTTTGGAAACATCCAACCTCACTAAAGGAACAAAGCAGCCCCTACCTGTAGGACCCTCCTGCCATAGGGAAATCCATGGCATGAATCCCTGAAGACAAAACTGTCTCTGTGTCTGCATACACCTCCCTCCCCACCTCAGGCTGAAATCCCATCTGTCTCTGTCTATTAGACAGCTAAAGATCTGAGAAGATTAGTGTGATTAAGTGATTAAAATCCAATTAAGATAATCCTTGGCAGCAGACGTCTTCTCCAGGAGACTGTGGTCTGTAGCTCACAGATCATGAATTTTGTGTTCTGTCCGATGGTGTATCTGGGGAAGGAAAAATTTTTGTGTCTTTTTGGAAGGGCTGCTTACGAACAAAAACGAGGTGCTCCTGAGAGCAACTTCTCTTTGATGGTGACTGGTGATATGTGTCTTGTAGACTCAGTGCCGGGGACATCGCGGCATTGCTGGGAAACATGGAAGAAATCTCTGCTTTTCAGCAAACATTGAACCAAGCCTTGGAAGAAGTTGCAAAGTAAGTTTGTGTCATAGCACTGAGGTTGTTAAGCTTTTAAACTGTAGCTAAAAATAATAGAAAGACATGTTCATTAATGTTCCTCCTGGCTGCTGTCTTAGACTTGTTAAATATAGAAGAAAATAACAGGATTGAGGAAAGGTGGCAGGCAGTGCTTTGGCAGGAGGAAAGGTAGAAGGAACTCTGACATTTCTGGCGTTAAGGTATCTGCTGAATGAGTGTCACTAGACCTGACACAAAAGCGTGCCTAACCCCAAGATGCAGACACATGCAGGGTGGGAGATCTGGCAGGCATGAAGATGGGAACTGCCAGGGAGCAAAGAGCAAATTATTAGAGGTGATAATTTCCTGCAGGGAGGCTGACAGACACGTTCAGCCTTAGCTAAAGGTTGAAAAGAGATGGGGAAAGACTGAGTATTGGGAATATACTCAGGCTGTGGCTTCTCTTTCTTTCTCCATCTTTTCATATTAATGCACAGCCCAGAGAGTGCGACCCTCCCTGCATTGCCCTTAGTTCTTTCCAGCACATCCTTACCCTCATAATCCCAGCTGTAGCTCCGCTGGTGAGACAGATCAGGCTGAGTCACAGGTTGTCCTAGGCTGGTAATGGGTTGTGATGCTCACTGTCTGCACCATAGAAACCTAGCCCCACCTGAGGATCCCACTCTTCCTCTTCCTCAGGTGGCAGGTGTGGGAATTTTGCTCAGTGCTGCAGTTATGAGGTGACCTGGGAACGTGCCTGTGCAGTGGGTAGTTCCTGGTCAGGCCCCTGAGAATGCTGTAGCTTCAGGGTGCAGATCCAGAGGCTTAACATGGCTGGTGTGTTGGTGTCTGTAGGCTCCCCGAAAACCAGCAGCGTGTGGGAGGCTGTTTCATGAACCTGATGCCCCAGTTCCGCTCCCTGTACCTGACGTACTGTGCTAACCACCCTTCAGCAGTGAATGTCCTCACACAGCACGGGTGAGTGATGGAGAAGGAGATTCAGACTCCTTTAAAAAGTTAACTTTTGTTATTAACACTTGGCCTGGCATGGCTGTTGACTTGTGTTTTGACAATAGGGCAAGGGGATTTCCTGCTGCTGAGAAAACTGCTGGGGCTTTGGGCTCTTCAGCAGAGCCTTTCAGTTTCAGCATGAAGACAACTCACTGCTCGTGTTCAGAGCTGATCTCACAGGTCCTTTTTGCGCATACAGGACTCCCACCTTGGGTCAAACAGGCAGCCTCGGCTCTGGCAGTAGCGTCTCCTGTAATTGTTACTTGCCAAAGGATCCAGCTGCTGTTTCAGACCCAGTGCTCAAGTGCTCACACACTGACAAATGGGAGGGTGTTCCCCTGTGACACCGTGGTGGGGGGCACATCATTGCAGAAGGAGGACGGTCATCAAATCACCCAGTTACCCAGTATATTGAGCTTCTATTCAACCAAATGGTTGATTTTCAGGGTCACTGGTAGATCACATTAATAATGCCTTTCTTCAACATGACCCGCATGAGCAGATACTTGAATTTGTGTGATGTCCTGCTCAAGAGTGTGCCAAGCCAAGATGCTAGCACTGTGTCATCCCTAATGCAGGTTAGCTGTCCTCCTTGCAATGATGGGAAAGCCAGGAGCACATCCATAGTGTTTAAGTCTTCCCGTTCTGCAATGGGAACTCAAAATATATTTACTTACCTGCTGAAATCCAGCTTCATTCAGTGTAACGACAAGCCTGGCTCCAGCAAATGACTCATTCATGTGATTCTTCAGTCTGACCCTTTTTCCTAAATCAACCAAAGAATCAGTTTCGGCAAATGTGCTGACACACACAAGCCGTGTTTTCTGCAGCAATGTACGTGCAAACACCTGCATCACAGCTTCCAGCAGGGTCCCAGTGCATTGCTGCAGCCTCCTCCAGCGCAGCCCCAGCCTCTGCAGCCCCCACCCCCCTCCCCCTCTCCCCGTCCACCAGATACCTGGCCATGTGCCTCCTTGCTGTGCTGGGGGACCAGCTGCTGGCACCAGTGTGCCCCAGGGACTGTTCATTCCAGCACCTG